>JARWMV010000008.1:0-447130 GCA_030998015.1 Ceratorhiza oryzae-sativae
AGCAGCAGACATATCAGCGCTGCTTATATCTTGTATCATAGATGCACTGCCAGATGATCCTTGCCTCGAAGTCATTATCTCTACCTTCTGGAGTGCAGAATAGCTACCTCCATCAATGGCAGCAACGTTCAACAACTACTCCATGCAGTACAGGCTTCATTCTACCAGGGCGGAATTGTTATTCCTGTTGAGCCTGACATCAAACAGAGCGCATTGTCTCATTTCCATGATTTGCCAGCTGCAGGGCATTATGGACATGCATACACTTTGCAGCTACCATTTAGTCACTGCTACTGGCTATCTATGAAGTTCAAGCTCAATGGCTATGTAGGCTCATGCAAAATCTGTCAAAGGTGCAAGGGATACAAGAAATACCTTGCTTGCAGCCTTTACCTGTTCCTGCCGGCCCCTGGGAAGATTTCTCATATAATTTAATCGTCGAGCTGCCGAAATCTAAGGGCTTTGTCAGTATCCTGACTGTTACTGATTGCCTCTTCAAGATGATGTACCTAATTCCCTTGCAGACATTCATCATCAGCAGAAGATGTTGCAGAGATTTTCCTCCATGATGTGTGGATGCTGAATGGAACTCCCAGAACTAGTGTGATGGACAGGTGCCTGTTTTCAACGCTAGATTCCTGAAGGCACACTACAGTTTGCTCTCAATTGATCCCAAGTTCTCTACAGCCTATCATCTGCAAATAGCTGGGCAAACTGAGATCAAGAATCAGTGGCTAGCAGCATGCTTGCGTGCCATTGTGAACCACAAGCAAACATACTTGTCAGACTTGGTTCATTGGGCTGAATTTGCTGACAACAATACTAGCAGTGAAGCGACAGGCAAACCTCTATTTGAGATTGTTTACGGTCGCTCCCAGTCATTGCACCATCTCTGGAGCTGACTTGAGGTTCTGTAGCAGATGACAGGGCTATGGAACTACACCAAACTATCCAAGGAGTAATAATTGATAACAAACACCTGTTGCTGAATAAGCAACTGTGGACAGCAGCTAAGTCAGGTGTCTAGTGCTGGGGCTTGCAACATGGTCCTGACTCAAGACCCTTCTAGCCATTACTTAAGCTAATAAGTCAGCTAGGGACTGTTCTTCACACTGGATGCTTTAGAGGGGAATTGACAAGGTAGAGCAAGCTGGGGTAGACCAGCTTGCTGTCCTTGCTTTTATACTAGTCTAACCAAGGGAGTGACTAAGTGTACATGCAGGATGAGTAAGAATGAATGGCAGTGATCAGTCAGCCAGTTACTAATAATAGTATGTCCATCAGTCAGCAAGTAACTAATAATAGTAGGACAAGTAAGGTGAATGGCAGCGATCAGTAAGCAGGCAACTAATGATAGGACAAGGCTCAGTAAGCGGGTGGAGGTGCTTACTCATGAAAGGAAGGTGGTCAAGCCACAAGATCCATGTGGCAGACAAAGGAAAGAAAAATGATGGTTAGCCACAAGACCTTGATCATGGCTCATGACAGGACCTTCTAATTCTCCAGATTCTTATGTTCAGTCAATAACATGACTGCATGCTTTGTTCCCTCTAGAGAGATGCACCAGTTGTCACAAGCCTTGCCCCTAACATGCTTATTGATTCTGATTGTGATATTCCTCCCTCATTTCTTTGATTTAGCCTGCTTCGTGCCATGTATGCTTGTACCTGTGCTTCGATTCTTGCTTGTTCCCACTTGTCTTGCTTATACTCACTTAGGCTCACTTTCTGTCACTTCTGCTATGTTGGCCCTTGCTTGTAGTTACACCTTGCTTGTGATATTTGCACCAAATAGTATTTAAGCAAGGATGTGAAGTGTCTCTGCTCTCCAGAGTGCTTCACCTTGTTGTTCCACTTCCCTTACTGCTCTCAGACCACCTGGCTTTGCCCCAGAGCTCCTTTGTGGTACTGTCAAAAGCTCAGCTCTCATCCCCACTGTCTACAAGTTGTCAGTTGTGTGACACTAGTGTTTGAAGGAGCATGTAACAGCCAGGTGTTTGTTGTCAGGAGTGGCATATTCATCTCTGCAAGGGAGAAGATGGTAGACATGAAGGCTACTGAATCCATATCTGCATCTGCTAGTTGTTGCACTAGCATAGCATCAATGGCATTGCTAGAAGCATCAGTATCCAAAAGAAGAGGCTCATCTTCAATTGGGTGTGCCAACACAGGCTCAGGTGAAATTGCATGTTTGATGCCATCAAATCCTGTTCACTCCTCCTCTCCCCAATGCCATGGAATGTCCAGATGTGTAAGAGTATGAAGCAGTCTTGCCAACAAGCTGAGGTCCATCATGAAGCAACAGGTTGAAGTGTGCAAATCCCAGGAAACTCTGCATTATTTCACAGCCAGAGGTGCAACCATTTGATGTTTGCAATGGCTTGTTCCTTCTCCATAATGATGCCTTCAGGAGTGATCACCAAGCCCATGTAAGTGACAGAGTGACAGCAAAATGGCACTTCTCAGGTTTGTAGAACAAGTTGTGTTTATACAAACATGAAAGAATCTCTCTGACATGTCCCACAATCTCCTCTCTGATGCTGGAGAAGATCAGGATGTCATCTAGCTCAACAATGAAAAGCAGTCCAAGATGTCCCTGAAGATCTTGTTCATGAATCACTGGAACACAGCAGGCACATGTGTGTTGCCAGATTGCATGACTGGATATTCAAACAGCCTTTATTTGGTGCAGTATGCCATTTCCACTTGTATCATTCCTTAGTGCACATTTCTGAGTGCTAGAAACACATCTGAAGGGTTGTTGAAGGCTGAAATCCTCATCCTGTGGATGAAATAAGGCTTGGGCTTTTCTTCAAATATTTTCTGAACATGAATGTGATGCAATAACTAGATAAACAATTTTTCATTGATACATGAAGTACATATTCATGATCCTGAGAATTCTCTGCATGTAATGAGCTATGGAACCTGCAGTTGTGGCAGGTTTGTGTGGTTGCTCACTTTGAGGTCTTGAATGCTTAAAACAGGAATCAGCAGCAATTGGCCCAATTTAATTTATTGTAGTAAGTGCTATATATGATTCAACAGCTCTCAGTGATGCTCATCTAATGAGTAATCAATTGACTTGATGCACTGAGTTCTCCCCATAGCAGGTTGCAGGGGTCCTGGAATTGCAGCAAGTTCCTGCACCTGCCAGAATTCCATACAGAGTCAAGGTACTGGCATGCAGCAGCTGGAGGCAGAGTGGGAATCACCAAAAAGTGTGCAGAGTCCAACTGTTGGAGGCAAACTCCTGCAAAATACTGGCACAGCTTCCTTGATGCATATCTACAAGAAAGAGCTAACTGCCTTCAAACAGTACAAGCAAGAACCAGCTTTCTAGAAGCAGTAGAAGCAATATCAGAAGCATATGCATATAGACATGTAGTAAGCAGCAGAAAAAATGAAAAAAACAACACTGGAATGTCACAATCAAATTAATCAAATTGTCAATAGCAAGGCTTGCAACATCAACCCTTCTATGCAAGCAAAGTATCACTTAACACTCACCACTGTGCATGAGGCATGGACTATATTCCCTAGGTCTGGACAACCAATTCAAGTACCAGAAGCAATGCACCAATGGGAAATACTTGTCTAGCTAAGCTAATGAGATCAACTGTCCCACCAACTAACCACTCTCAACCCATGCACAATATACCAGCTCAGGCAGATTAAGCAGGAGCTTCACCACCTGTTGAAATAGATTTTTGGTACACATTCTGTACTCAAGGTCCAATCTGATTACACCACACCTTCATCTGCTTCTAACACTCAGATGGGCAGCAATGGACCTCCTCATGACCCTCCTGGAGGAGCAGATGAATCAAGCAATTTTTCTCACTCAAAAGGTTGTGACATCAATAGTGATGGAGCCCAAAGGTGATTCAGGAGACACAGGCAACAAGACCATCAGATGCATAGAACAGATGACTCTTCAGACAATGCCAACCAACAGAAGCCTTGCAACTGTCAAGGACCTTTACCTTTACATTTCAAGCCCAAGCTCATGCTTAGTGACCAATGTGAGTTGGATGGATTGACAACAAACTGATGGCTCAGTAAAGTCACTAGACTAGCTGAACAGAATGCAATCATTGCAGTCCAGCTAGGTTATATGCTACATGAGTGCAACAAAGGGTGTGCATCTCATGGCATAGACCATGAGCACATATTTTTTATGAAATTATAATATTTTATTCATCCTAGATTTTGTTGTAATTTCACCAAGTTCTGTTTATTTCAACATATGCAGTTTATTTACCTGGATGTCATGTGATCTTGTTGTTGTTGACTCAATGTTTGGTAGTTCCAAAATTGTCATGAGCCTTGCTCCTGACATGCATAGTGATTCCAATTGTGATATTCCTTGCTCATTTCTTTGATTTTTGCTGCCTCTTCCCATGTATGCTGGTACATGTGCTTCCATTCTTGCTTGTTCCTGCTTGTCTTGCTTATATTCCCTTATATTCACTTCCTGTTGCTTGTACTGTGTTAGCCCTTGCTTGTAGTTATGGATTGCTTGCAATGTTGGCATAGAATAGTATTTAAGCAAGTATGTGAAGCATCTCTGCTCTCCAGAGCACTTCACCCTGTTGTTCCACTTCACTTTCTGCTCTCAGACCACCTGGCTTGCCCAAGGGCTGCTTTGCAGTACCTTCAACAGCTCAGGTCTCATCCCAACTGTGTACAAGTTGTCAGTTGTGACAAAAATAATCTGCTATGATGTGGTGTAATTACTTCCTTCCTATTGCTCCGGTTATTTGAGTAGTACAGCCTTAGCCATGAATATATTAATTAGGGAGAGTCTGAGAGCTAGGTCTGTCACTCAAGAAACTTGCAGAAGGTATATGTGCATTCTGTGGGAAAGAATACCTGCAAATACCTGCTGCAAGGTGTGGGTGCATGTGCAGATATCACTAAATCATGTAGGTAGCTCTGCAAGAAACCCTCAGTAAACTCGAACAAGCATCACAATACCTGCAGATACCTGTTGTGACAACCAATAACTTATTGATAGTTGGGAGAAGTCTTGAGAGTAGAGATTGCTGTAAAGATAGCTTTAGGACAAGGACCAGTTGTTGCAGAGTGATAGAGTCAGTGAAATGACAAGGTCAAGTATTCTGGAGACCAGAGATGCTTCACAAACTTGCTTAAATACTATTTGGAGATCAAATTACAAGCAACACAGAGCTAAAAGCAAGAGATAACCAACTATAAGTGAAATAAGCAACAGCTAGCTGGCTAAACACATTTCAAGTGAGAGGAAGTGCATACAAGTAAGAGAGAATGTGTGCAAGTGAAAGAGAATACATGCAAGCAAGTACAGGTGAGAACAGAACCAAAAGCAAAAGGACACACTGCAAAGGGCAAACAAAAAGAAAATATTAAGAGGGAAATAACACAATAAAATCAGTTATCAGGTTGGTAGCAATGCTTGTGACACCTCTGCAGCAAGAGCAGCAAGAATGACCACAAGAGTGCTTTGATGAGACACAAAACTCACCACAAACTTATGTATATACTTCAGTTAAATGAAGAAATTTCACAGATTTCCAACCATATTTAAAACCTATGGATCAAAAATTTTCTTAGGGGGGATTGACAGCAATCAAGGTCAGAGAAATAATCCCACAAAGTGCAGACCAATGGCTATCTTCAAAACCCATCACATGGTTGACATATATATCATTCGATGCACATCTGCTAGGAGAGCTCAAATATCATATCCATAGAGTAGCTATAGCATAAGGTATAGGGGAAATACAGGTGGGCAAACCCCTGGGAGTGCAAAATGCACTAGTGAATCCCACAGTGCAAATGCTGCTCCCCTGTGATACAGCAATGTGATAGGCCTACAAGATACTGTATGCAAAATCTCAGCTCAATTGTACCAGATTCAGACAGTGAAACATGGGAAACATACCACTCAGCACAGAAATTTCAGCCAAATCCCCTATGCAACATTTCTGAGAGGGTTCAATGGTTATATGATAATCCAGATAGACTTAGAACACCTTTTTACTGTAGTTTAGCTATGTGTCATACTCATATATGGCTTTATTTAGTGGGTTTGCCTGTGCACACCTGGGGCAACAGGATTCTGGCTAGTTATACTGGCAGGGGGAGTGAGTTAACTTACATGGAACATACATATGAGTATTATGCTACAGATTACAGGAGTTCCCTGACCTTCTGAGTGCACTGGGAGCATCAGATTTGCATAGCATTGTCTCCTTGATGACAGAATGAGGGCTATGCTTACTTGAGGTGTTTTTTCCAAGACAAAAAATACTGTGATCTCATGTGGGAGATTCTTCTCAAGTATAAAAGATATATAGTTGGAATGCCCTGATTTTTTAGCATTTTATGAGTACTTGTACATACAATTGTGACAAGTTTAGTAGACATATGCCCATTGAATGTATTCAGCCAGACACTATTTGGCCTGCAATAGACAATATAATTTTTCTTATGGTACATGATATATACCATTAGGGAGCTACAATTTTTCTCTATTTTATGGTATATAGAATAGCAGTGTGCAGTGGCATTTCAGTGCAGGTATACCTACAGTGGCATGAATGCAGGCAAAATGCAGGTTACCACAGGTCTACCTGCATACCAGCTGCAAGCTCAGGTGCAGGTGCAAGAATGGCTCCAGAGTGCCAGTTAACTGCTGTGGGTGCAGGTAACTGGCAAATTTCTTGGGCAACATCTGTACTGGGAGTCTTAAGCCTCAGAAATCAACCTCTAGTTGTGTCATCTACTAGCTGTGTGATGTCCAAGCCACAGCAGTTCCTGCCCAGGTCTCTTAAGACCAAGTGCACTTCTACCACCCCTTCCTGCATCTTCTTGTACCTCCTCACTGCATATCCACCTCTTGACATTGTGATTTGACCTATGGCTGTTATAGCCCATAGGTATGCCATCACCTCATAAGTGTTTGGCTTATCATGTTCAAGTTGTAGCTCTGATAGTGCATTGATGTGGTAAGGTATAAGGGTGCTGTGCCAGGCTCCTGCAGACAGAATGTGCAGGAATTCCATATAAAATTCTGGCATGTTCCGGTGCTACAGGAGATGGAGACGGTGCAGGAATTGCCCCAGGGGTGCTGGAGTCCTGGGGGGAGTCCTGCAGCTCCTGCATTCCTGCATTCCTGCAGACTGGCATTCCTGCACCATTGCATGACCCCAGCCATTTGTAGTGTCCAATACACCATTAAATGCGCAAAAATCAGGGCATCCAATCGATATATACATCATGTATTCGAAGTTGAAATTGAGCGATATCCACGCATTTTAGTCTTGGGGAAATAATCAGGGGTAAGCGCAACCACTGATGCTCCCCTAACTAAGTGTTGAACGGAAACATGTATGTACCATTCGACTCGTCTCGCTGAGGGGAATCGAATGAGCTCACTCACATCTCAATCCAACTCATTTCTGAGGAGATATAAGCGATATACAGGGGGCTACCCCTGAACAGCGCCACAGGCACTAGTGAAACCAGCCATGGAAACTTTGCTCCCCTGTGATAGATCGATGCGAACCACTGTAATCATGCTGTATACCAAAAATCAGCATGATTGGAGCTGTATTAGTGGGCGAAATCCAGGGAACATACACCCCTGATGCTTAAAATACCCCTAAATTGCCTCTGCACAAGCGCACACTTGACTACAGGCTCTCTGAGCCCCATAGATCGATTCAGAGACATTTATTACCCTATCCCACAAGCCTGGTGAACTCCAAAACTGTACTTTAACAATTTTTTCCAACCATGTGCAACCATTCAGCTTAGATGTTACCAGCAACAGATGGACAGACACCAGTTCATCACAATCCAATGTATGTACAAAATAGATACATTTTTAGTAGTGGTTTTTGAGGTCCAGGAACACGCCTGGCTCGTTGCCTTGGGTCTAAAATGTTGTCTTAGACCTAAAATAGTAACTGCGCACTTGTAGCAATATTTTCTGAGCATTAATCTGCTGCGATCTACATGTAAACGAATTTTGTACGCCATATAAACAACATATTCAGAATCCTCTGAGTTTTGCGCATTTTATGAGCTACTAAAGAGGTGAATGTGGTGGGTTTCAAGGCGACTGAAATATTGGCCTTCAGGCTCAAGAATAGAAGACTGCAGGCGATTCAGCAGGTTTGATTTTCTACCAGACGTGCTATATACCATTCGAAAGCTCTCAGTAGCGCGCATCTAATAAGCTATTATACAACTCAATGTGATGACATTCGAGCGTAATCAGGTGCAGGAGCCCCGGAATTCCGGCAAGCTCCTGCACCTGCCGGAATTCCGTATGGAGTCCAGCTCCTGGCCTGCCGGAGCCGGAGCCGGAGCGGGAATCAAAAAAATGCCAGGAGTCTGCCTGCAGGAGGCAGACTCCTGCAAAATTCTGGCACAGCATCCTTAGTAAGGTATAACTTGAGTCACCTGCAATCTGATCAATGTCAACTGGGATTCCTTGTGCATTGCCATCTCTCCTCACTTCATGAACCCCACATGGCTATCAAGGCAATGTACTCTGGCCCCATACATGCACTTGTGTGGCCATGAGGAACATACCATGGTTTGCTGGCAGGTTACCTGTGGAAACTATCATATTAAGCACCAGCATACTGGCATATTCTTGCAAATCTGCTTGCATTATGACATTGCTGTATGGACTTCTGGGTGCTGTTATGGATCACTAGCATTTTCTAGTAATTTGGTCTCCTCTGCCAACTGCATTGATGCCTCTGTAATTGTGGTGAAATTGAGTCAATTTATCTGCAGCTGAATTAGTACTGTTTGTAATTGATTAAATAGTAGAAGATTTTCTCTTTCTAACACATATTAAACCATGATTTTATCTTACAAACTCAGTGAGATACAGAAGGATTGATATTGCCCCAATCAGGAAATTACAATTACAAGATTGCACTGCTCAGATGTTGGTAACTGCTTAGGCTATCAAGCTGATCTTCTGGTCGATTAATGCTGGGCTTTGGTTTCAACCTCTGCCCAAGGATTGTTGCAATCTACCAGATCCTCACACTGGAATGATCTGAAGCTCATTTTGAGCTTACTTCACCATCAATCAAGATCTAATGACTCAAGTGAGTCAAGAAAACCTTTGATATTGATCCAGATGATTTTCTGACTCACCTTATGACCCACTGAGATGTAGCCTCCATTCCCTACATGTGTACAGGTCAGGGTACACTTGAATATCTAGATGTAAAGCAAAGGAAGATATGTTAGTATACACAAATTGTAATCAATACTTCTTAGAGTGGATTAAGAAGGCTCAAAACAGTTGCAATGCAATCAAGTAACACTCAAGGTAGTCTTATTCTTTCACAGTGTAGACTGACTAATTTATTGGTATAAAGGGCAAGATCACAAACATCAGGTTCCCTTAAATATCTTAAATGTAGTTCAGCCCTAGTTGCTTTGACTAACTGGTACTGATCTTAATTGTAGACTTAAGCAAGCACTTATAGGATAGGAGGTGGGCTGCCTAATGTGTGTACTTCCTCAACTACAGTTACTTAGATTTCAGCTAATAGTTGGTACATAATGTCATGCTCAATTAGGCAACATTGTCTACTTAAATATCTCTCTGTATATAAGATCCAGCAAATCAGAAAGTATAACCAACATGGTACTTTATTCCTCCATGTTAGTTCTGTAGCAAATCACACACAGACAAATGAAAAGAATAGAGATGAGAAACCAATAACCAGTCTGGGTTGAGTAGTAAGAAGAGGTGGTCTGGCAGGGGATCAGAGGGTGTCCTTTCATACCCTTAGTGCATCTCAAAGTGAAATAGATATATGTGTGCTAGTGCAATCATCAAAAGAGAGCACTGATTTACTTGGGATAAACCCTAGCCTCACATAGGATAAGTGAGCAAAGACACGGTGTGGATCAAAGGCATTGATGCATCTGAGACCTGCTATTGGCCTGTAGATCATATTATCATAGTATATTAATACTTAATGGAAGGTGAGCATGAGAACAATTAGTCATATAACTTAAGCACAGGTTAATGAGGGAATTTCAATCAGACAAGGTCATGTCATGTGTGCACAAACAGGCACAGGAGAAAAGCTTTGTACACACAAATATCATTTTTTTGAACTAGATATAGTTTGAATCCAACTGAAGTGAAATGATTGAACCATGGCAAAAGATATTTAGCACTAATACTCACAAAAACACCTAAGGGCATGAACTGAAGGCTGGGCCTGTCATGTTCTAGCTTGGGATGCCACTTTGCCATTAAATTGACCATTTCATGACCAATTTGGTCTCAATGCACATCATTTGAAAGCTCTTGCTTGGGTGCATCTTTTTTATTAAGGGACTGAAGCAAATGCACAGCTGGATTTGCTCCCCCCCACAGAGACTTGCTTTTCCATTACAAATATGTAATGAAGTCTATCAAAAATGTCACAGAGGTGTTTTTGCCAGGGAACCCATGCCAAAAATCAACCCATCCGACCTTGTGGGGAATGAGAAATCAGGAACCACAGCAGGAGCATACAAACACATTAGCACCACATCAAATCATCAATACAGTCTTAATGTAACTGATATTCAAGTGGGTTCTGGGGGATTTTCACATTGATTGGTGCAATTGTAATCAAATTTGAGCACTCTGAGGACTGAAAAACATTAGCCACACATCAGATCATCACTACAGTCTTACTGTATGTCATGAGCCATGATCAAGGTCTTGTGGCTAACCATCATTTTTTTCCTTTGTGTTCCACCTTTGTCTTGTGGCTTGACCTTTTCCCCTTCATGAGTAAGCACCTCCAATTGCTTACTGAGCCACACCCTATTTTTAGTTACTTGCTTACTGATTACTCCCATTCACCTTACTCATCCTACTATTATTAATTACTTGCTGACTGATGGATGCAATATTATTAGTAACAGGCTGACTGATCACTGCCATTCATTCTTACTCATCCTGCATGTATGCTTAGTCACTCCCTTGGTTAGAATAGTATAAAAGCAAGGAGAGCAAGCTGGTCTACCCCAGCTTGCTCTACCTTGTCAATTCCCCTCTAAAGCATCCAGTGTGAAGAAAAGTCCCTAGCTGACTTATTAGCTTAAGTAATGGCTAGAAGGGCCTTGAGTCAAGGCCACATCACAAACCCCAGCCCTAAGCACCTCACTTAGCTGCTGTCCACAGTTGCTTACTCAGCAATGGGTGTCTATCAGCCAAAAGCACCTAACTGCATAAAGTGTCAAGCCACAAGACAGTTGACACACACAAGGCATCCAGCCACCAAAGGCCATGCTTCAGCAGTAGTCAGGACCTAGTCCAGACCCAATAAGGGCATCAGCCACTTGTAAAGCAAAGCCCAACAACTGCTTTCAGAGGTTGTGACACTGTAAGTGATATTCAAGATGGTTTTGGGTAAGCATGTCACCTGATGAAACTGGCAGCAGGTATACCAGTCTCCTGCAGGTAAAAATACCCTGAAATACCTGCTGCAGGGTGCAGGTGCAGGTGCAGATATGGCCAAAACCATGTGGGTAACCAGGCAGGAAACCTGCAGTAACCTGCAAATAAGCACTGAGATACCTGCAGTTAACTGTGCTAGAAAGCAATGAGAATTGCTACAAACAGAGTGGGAAACAGCATAAGTTGCTGCAAAGGATGATTGGGATGACACAAAAGTCACCACAATCTCATGTAAGCACCACAGTGAAATGCAGAAAGATCAGGGATTTCAAACTATGCATATTGATCATGGTAATAAAAGTTTCTACTGGGCAATTCACAGCAAACACTGGAGGTGAAATAATGAGGCTAAAGTGTGGGCTAATAGAGAACTTGAAAATGTATGCAATACACATCATATATATATAGATCAATGCGCCTCAGTCCGCTGAGTTCAATGAGAATGCTTTCAAAGGCATAGAACAAGTGTAGCGTGAGCTATAAGGAGATCATAGGGGGCCAAACCCCTGAAAGCACCACAAGCACTAGTGAAACTGACTGTGCAAGTACGCTCCCGCATGCTATTTGGGTGCGAACAGGTTATCATAAGCCACCTGCGAGATGTCAGCATCATTGGACGACATCTAGAGGGTGAAACAAGGGAAACATACCCCTGAGTGCTGAGATTTTTGTCAAATCCCCCTCTACAGCATTTCCGAGGGGGTTTCAAGCGAATCTGAAGGTCTAGGTGAACTCAGGGCAGCTTTTTATCCTACTCAAATGTCCTGAAATGCTCTCTTTATGTTTTATTGGGTGGGTCTGCTGGTGTAGACTGAGGGAACATGTAACTGGCTGAAGTTGTGAGCAGGGGAGGTGAGTTAACATGTATGTAACATGCCTATGAATGAAATATAACTTGCTCTAGGGTTTTTTGAGCACTCTGAGTCGATTCACAGTACCAGCATTACATGGATATGCCTGCTTCACAACAAAATAGGAGCTGCACTCATATGAGCAATTTCTTTTCAGCAGAGAATTGCTGAGATCTCATCAACCTGATTTTTCCAAGTGAATGATAAATATCGTTAAAATCCACCGATTTTGTGCATTTTCTGAGCCCTTAATCTAACATTTGCGACAACCTTGCAAAAACACTCCCCCTTCTAATGGATTCATCCAAATGCTGTTTGGCTTATAACTCCTGATAGAATTTGTTGTACATGACATGAAATACATCGTTCGAAAGCTGCGATTTTACTCTATTTCATGGTGCCCACAATGTCACACTGTGTCACAAACTGACACACATATATCCACTCTATTATATTTTCTCGATTTACTACATTTTATGAGACCAGCTTCAAACATACTTGCCTTTTATGGTATATCTGTGTCATGTGATTCAGGGGATGTTCCAGACCAACAACCAAGATGTATTTCAACTCTGATGTGAAATTCCGCAGTTCCGCAGTCGCTTCTACTGCTTCTATCTCTTATCAGTCGTGACTCACTGTACAGACTTGTTTGTTATGATGTGGCTTGTACTATGTATATAAACCAGGTCAAGTTTGCAGAGGGCTCCTCAAGAACTTGACCTCTCATCAAATACAAGTTCTTTTTCTTTCTTACTATTTTTCTCATTGCCTGACTTGTCATCGTTGACATCAGGTCAAGTTCTTTACAATCGTAAGTCTCAGTGTCGTCTGGGATACTTCTGGAACGCCATTGGCGTTGTCTCAAGATAACTCCCCGTTGCCTTCCCCAATCTGCTCCACCTATCCACAGCCACAAGATATCGTTGCCCTATACACACCTCTGTGAAACCTTGCATAGCCTGGTCCCTCACACATTGTAACAAGCTTCGGTTCTCTAATCTCTTTCATCAACAAGAGGTAGGGTCGCTCATTGCCCTTAAGTAGCTGAGCAACAGAGGTCACCTTCCTATTCCAATAGACTTGGGAAAGGGTCTATTTTTCCTTTTTATCTTGCTCTTGCTCGAGTACGCCTCTGACGGAATGCACGGCCCTCAAGTGGCACAACCTTTTACAGAAGACCAGTGCTGCCGTCTGTGTGGGTGGTGTGGACACCTGTCAATCCACTGCTTCACCCTCAACTTGGTTGAAAGTATCCTTGAAGAAGCTGGGCACATTGATTTCAACCGAGTAGTAATTATCAAAGTCCACCCCCAGAGAGTCGGACACACCCAACAAGCCTTCGTCACTGAGCCAGGTGCCCCTGAGTGCAAAATCTGCCATCAGGTGAACGGAGCCACCTTCCCAGCACACTGCCCTTATTGTCCTAAAAAGGACAAATTCCTTTACTACTACACCATCCCCCGCAACCAGCTATAAGCTGGAGAACCTTGGTCAACAGCTTCTTCGTCACCTGTTAAACACTATCGAAAATTTCCAAGACAGGTACCGCTATTACCAGAATAAGTACAAAGAAACCCGTGAAAAACTTCATGAAGCCGAGGCCCATTGCGCATACTTAACCAAGTGTTTGTGCGAACACCAGGAGGACTATCTGTCCCTCCTCCAAGACCATCTTAGACTAGAAGCTATAGTCCAAGAAACAATTGAACCCCACAAGTACACCTTCCCCGTCTTCTCAATGCCATCAGACCTCCCTCACCCCACCTTTCTAAGTGGCACAGGCTCGCCAATTCAGGAAGAAGCACCCCTTCCAGCAGCCCAAATCAATTCTCCCCAAGGAAGCACTCCTTTGGGACCAAACTAAACTGAAGAGGGTGGAGTGCCCATATCATTGCCAAGACACCAAAAGTTGGGACCTGGACAATACTTGGTTAAGGTTCACAGGAATCAGAAACTTTGAAGTTTATAGACTTGTGTGGGGAACAGAAATCCTCTACTATCAAAACAATTCCCAATTCCCTGTACTTCCTTATCATCTCTGTCATCTTTAGAATTTTACCAAATCTTCTCTGAAATGGCATCACAACCCTCTAACCCCTGCTTGGGCAAATATGTCTGATGGGGAAAAAGTCATCTATATGCTCCAGTCAATGGATGAATTACAAGAACAAACCAACAACCTCCAAAATGACATTGGAGACGTAGAACATAACAATAAGACATACATGGATATGCTCAAAGCAAAGCTCACCACCAACCAGACAAAAATAGATGCCGATGTGGCCAGACTGGCCACCAGTGTCAATAACCTTGTGGGCATGTTAGCAATACTTCAAACATCTATCACGTGCGTTGAAGCACAAATAAACACCTCATCAGGTGGCTCAGGTGCCACCCAAGCACAACCAACCACTGGTGTGACCCAACCACAGCCAACAGCTACTGTTACCACTGGCAGATCAGCCATAAAAGTCAAGATGGCAGCTCCCCAAAAGTTTGATGGCACAAAGCGTGAAGAAGCCATCTCATTCAGGATCGCATGTGCCCGATACATCAATACAAATATGAGTGGGCACTCAGCTGACCAAGTGGTTGCATTTATCACATCCTATCTTGAAGGATCAGCAGCTGAATGGGTCAACTCATATGAAGAATTCGAAATTTTAAACCCTGGAACTGCGATCCCATGGCTTCATGATGCCAATCTGTTCTGGCAAGAATTTACCACCCGTTATGGCGACCTGAACCACACCGAAAATAACCACAACAAGTGGCGGAAACTGAAACAATCCAAGACAGTTCAGGATTACCTCACCCTATTCAACCTATATTCCACAGGTCTCAACTACAATGATGCTGCCATGCGTGATCAGTTCTATGATGGTCTATTGTCAGACATAACAGATAGCATGGTGGCTCAAAATTATGACCCCCGCACCAAAACCTTTGCCCAACTCACTCAGCAAGCCCTGGAAATTGACCGCCACCTCATCTTGTTCGGTAGCAAACGAACGTCTCATGGGAGTAACAAGCCCAGCAGCAATGCCTTGTCCAGTAGGCCAACCAATAACCCCCAAAGCACTCCCCAAAAGGAGAAATTCAAAAATGGGGAACAGATATATAAGATTAAGGATGGGAGAGCTGTAAAAGGTCAGATTGTGGCCATTGGGCCCAATGCAAAGGGTTTCACAGTTCCAACTGTCTGCTATGATGGCAGCAATGCCAACGTACAAGAATCCTTCAAGGACATAAAGAAGGATAATCATCCACCAGCAGCCCCCAAGGCAAAGGATCCAGACGCAATGGATCTGGATAGTGCAGGAAAAGGAAAGGGGACAAACACCTGCTATAACTGTGGAGGACGGGGTCATATCGCAGCCAAATGCCCCTCAGCTAAGATGTCAGGATACAAGGCAGTGGTTGAGGATGTAGAAACAACCAACAATGAGTCGGTAAAAGAATGAGCTCAAACCGTGCCAGGGGGGCAGTCTTGGGCGCTATGTTACAAAATGTGCATAATGAAAATAAAAATATGGAAATGGAATGTATGTCGTTAGGAAACCAATCACAACTACAGTTTTTCTTTCATGCATTCCCTCTGCGCATAACCCCCGAACACAAGTCTGCATATAACATGAAAAAATTCAATGGATGGGCCATGATTGACTCAGGGGCCACATCAGTATTTATACATGAAGATTTGGTTAAACAATACTGTATTCCTACCGTGGTCCTAAAAACACCCAAGAAACTAAGGGTAATCGATGGAAGGGAGATAGACTCTGGGTCTGTGACCCATTACTGCACCTTTGAGTTGTGTATTCAAGAGCACCGAGAGATCCTCAGTGCCTACATTGTGAATGTTGGCAAAAATGATCTAGTTCTGGGCATGTCGTGGCTCAAATTCCATAACCCAGACATTGATTGGGAGGGGAAAGATATGAAGTTCAACTTGCCAATATGCTTGAAACACTGCATTACAAAACCCCTACATGTGCAAGCAAACGAACCCAAGGAGCTCCAGTTGGACTCTTTAGATCCCCTCCCAACCAAATACAGGGAGTTCAAGAAAATATTCACTGAAGAAGATGACATCCAGCCATTACCACCCCATAGGAAGTGGGATATGGAAATAGATTTAAAACCAGATGCCAAGCCAAGGCATGGCCCCATATATAGTGTGGGTGTCAAGGAAGATGCAGAATTGCGCAAAACCTTGGATCGCCAACTGAAAGCAGGGCATATCAGACCCTCAAGGTCACCAATGGCATCCCCAGTCATATTTGTCAAAAAGAAGAATGGGAAGTTGCACATGTGCATCAACTACCAGCGACTAAACAAAATGACAGTCTCTAATGTGTACCCACTCCCACACATCAATGATATCGTGGAGACTCTGCATGGGGAAAAGATATTCACCAAGTTTGATCTAAAGTGGGGCTTCAACCTCATATGAATTCGGGAAGGGGACAAATGGAAAGCAGCTTTTAAGACCAAATATGGGCTGTACGAGCCCTTAGTCATGCAATTTGGTCAAAAGAACGCACTGGGAACCTTCATGGCCATGATCCTGGAAGAGTTCCAAGACATTGAGGGCATTTATGTTGTAATCTATATGGATGACATATTAGTATTCTCCAAAAACCAAGAAGAACATGATGAACATGTCAAGGAAGTCTTATGTCGCCTCCAAAAAGCTGGCCTATATTGCGCCCTTGAGAAATGTGTTTTCGATGTCACCAAAGTTGATTACCTGGGAATAGTAGTGACTCCCCAGGGAATTAAAGTAGACCCAGCCAAGGTCGAAAAAGCTGTTGAATGGCCAACCCCTACCAACCCAACTGAAGTCCTGGAAGGGTTGGGGTTTGCAAATTGGTTGAGGCACTTCATAAAAGACTTTTCAAAAATTACAAGATGTCTTTATGAACTTGTCAAGAAGGATGTAAAATGGGAATGGACAGAAGAAAGGGATCAGGCATGGAACCTGCTGAAGCAGAAATTAAAAGAAGCCCCCCTCCTAATTCAGCCAGAACCCAACAAACCATTCATTTTGGAAACAGACACCTCAGGCTATGCCACAGGCGCTGTATTATTGCAATATGGAGAGGATGGAATGCTCCACCCAATTTCCTATTACTCCAAGGCAATGGTCCCAGCAGAAAGAAATTATGATATCTACAACAAAGAAATGCTGGCAATTATAAAGGCCCTCAAACACTGGCGTCATCTGTTAGAAGGGGCTGAACACCTGGTAAACATTGTTTGTGACCACAAGAATTTGGAGTATTGGAAGACAAATTGGCCACTTAATGGCCGAGTCACACGGTGGCATGAGTTCTTATCCAGGTTTGAATTCAAGATTCTATATATTGAAGGGGTGAAGAATGGCCAGGCAGACATACTCTCTAGGCTGTCAAGACACATCCCTAAAGAGGGGGGTGAGAGCCAAGCTCTGCTTGCACAAAACCAATTTTTGGAGTTGAAATCACTATGCCTGCAAGCAGTCACACCAGACAATGACCTGGAACAACTCATTAGGGATGCTATCCCAGGGGACGAACACCTATCAAAAGTCCTAAAAGCCCTAGATGACAATGAGAAGGCCAAAGATTGGGAATGGGACGAAGGACTCTTACGACACAAGGGCAGAATCTATGTCCCAAATAACAAAGAACTTCACAAACTGGTCATTGAAAGCCATCACAACAGCCCAGCAGCAGGACACCCAGGACAGTTCAGAACATATGAATTATTAAATTGCAAATACACATGGTTATCAATGAAAAAATCAGTCAACGAATACGTCACACACTGCGAGTCATGCATCAGGAACAAGCACAGCAACCAAGTTCCCCCAGGGCTCTTAAACCCAATACCTGCACCAGAAAAACCTTGGGAGGAAATTACTTATGATCTGATCACCAGGCTACCCCTGTCAGAGGGGTTTGATGCCATATTTACAGTTGTCGACTGCCTGACAAAAATGGTCCACTTTATTCCATGTCAATCGGAAGCCAGTGCTATGGATTGCGCCAACTTGTTCCTAACATATGTATGGAAACTTCATGGGTTACCACAGAAAACAATCTCAGACCACAGCCCCAACTTTGCATCCAAATTCCTAAGGCACTTATACAAACGGCTGGATATAAAACCCTCCTACTCCACAGCATACCACCCTCAGACAGATGGCCAGTCCGAACAGGCCAACCAAGTAGTGGAAGGGTACATCAGACACTATGTATCAGACAGACAAGACGACTGGGTCTCGCTCCTACCATTGGCTGAATTTGCCTACAATAATGGTGTCAACGCCTCAACTGGCAAATCACCATTCTTTGCAAACTACAGTTTCCACCCAAGGCTAGCAGTTGGTGACAGGGAGGAACCAGAACTCCCTTTAGCGGACAACCATGCAGAATGGCTCCAAAAGGGCCATGACAAACTTAAGGCAGCCCTGGAAATAGCAAACCAGAGGATCAAGGAATACTACAACCAGAAGCATCGGACTCCTGAAGCTATTAAGGTTGGAGACAAAGTCTGGCTTGATACCAAAAACATACAGACACAGCAGGCCTCCAGGAAACTGGCCCACAAAAGAGTTGGACCATTCAAGGTGGTAGCACAACATGGCACACATGCCTACAAACTGGACCTACCGATAACCATGAAAATACACCCAGTGTTTCATGTCTCACTCCTCACCAAATATAAAGACGACCCCTATGGCCGTCAGGTTCCCCCACCACCACCTGTGGTAACTCCTGAAGGGGAAGAAGAATTCGAAGTGGAACAGATCATAAAGTCACGATACAACAAAAGATCTAACGTCTTTGAATACTATGTCAAGTGGCTCGGCTACAACGAGCGACAATGGTTAACCTATGATGACCTGGTGAATGCACCAGAACTCATTGCTGACTATGTCAAGTCACACCCAAAGGCACCCCATGACCCCCGTGCCTTGAAGGGGGGAAGTGTCACAAACTGACACGCATATATCCACTCTATAATATTTTCTCGATTTACTACATTTTATGAGACCAGCTTCAAACATACTTGCCTTTTATGGTATATCTGTGTCATGTGATTCAGGGGGATGTTCCAGACTGACAACCGAGATGTATTTCAACTCTGATGTGAAATTCCACAGTTCCACAGTCGCTTCTACTGCTTCTATCTCTTATCAGTCGTGACTCACTGTACAGACTTGTTTGTTATGATGTGGCTTGTACTATGTATATAAACCAGGTCAAGTTTGCAGAGGGCTCCTCAAGAACTTGACCTCTCATCAAATACAAGTTCTTTTTCTTTCTTACTATTTTTCTCGTCACCTGACTTGTTGTCATCGACACACTGCAGCAACTTTCTGCAGTGGATGTACCTGCAACTGCAGGAATGCAGGTAAAATGCAGTTTACCATGGGTATACCAGCATTCCTGCTGCAGGTGTGGGTGCTGGTGCTGGTATAGCCCCTGGGGCACCATTTACTGGCTGCAGGTGCAGGTTACATGCAAATTTCCTGCATGACATCTCTAGTTTTGGGGGATTCACAAACCAATTATTGCCATTTTAATAGGTGAAAGCCTGATTACATTTGATTACAACCCAAGGTCAATTGATTGGATTGCATATATCTCTTGCATCACTGTCAGCCAATCCTTTATAAAAGGGTTGAATGGAGTATTGAATGGGGGTTTAATTGATCATTTGGTCTGAACCCACTACACCTGAGTGTCACCAGTCTGAGGCACATGGAAAAGGGTGACTGGAGAAGGAGCTGACTAGCCCAGATACAATGCACACACCATCTGCCTGGCCAATTCTCCAGGAGGTGCCTGCTGGCCCTAGCCACATTGAATTAAGCCAGCTAAACCAAATACCCAACATTTCAATTGACTCTGATGGTGGTATTGCTGGACCTAGCCATATAACAGTTAGCCATTTGGCTCAAATTTTGGGCCACCCACTGAGTGGTGCACAACCACCACCACCTATCCCTCAGTCAGCCATACCAACTGCTCCTGCTGAAGCTCAACAGCCCCCTGTAGTTGCACCACTGCCACAAGGTTGCACCAATTGACAGATTGCACAGCAAAGGTGGTGGCAGAGAGAAAGGTAGGCTATTAATTCAGTGAACTGTCAACAAGTTGTGGATGCATAAGTTGACAGTCCAAATATCATTTTCTAATAAATCACATTGATGTATAGGCAGAGGTTAGGCCCATTGAACAAATACCTGTAGCTAAAGCTGCCCAGAAACACAGGCCACAGTTGGCTGTTCAGCCCAACCAAGCCATATGTTCCTATCATATAATATCAAAGGGGCTTTGGATTGGTTCTAACATTATTCTGCAGAACATATTGCCCCCTGCACTGCTTGATGACTGCATTATTGCCTGTGCTGCAGCAAAAGCTGAACACCAACAGGTCCTGGTGAGACTATCCTGATGAGGTTGGCATAACCTTCAGCACGTGAATGTTGTGTGCCCAGACTGCAGTGCTCTGCACTGGTGTACTGAGCACTTGACAAATTATGGAGCAGGAAACAACTGGTTTGGGGCCTGCTGTCAAAAAGGAAAAATCAGTCTTCCTCTGCCACAAGCACCACCTAGTGTCCTTTTGGATCTTTTTACACAGTCTGGTTTTCTCTGCAAACCTTTTTGCAAACATCAGGTCAGTTAATGCAGCCCTTGCATTTACTTCCTTTGGGTCTACAAGGATTGCTGAGCTTCCTCCATGCCAAGGCCCATTTGTCTTCAAAATTTGAGGGGAAATCTACCATTGTACAGGTGGATTAGCTCAAGCAGCTGGGACACAACCCCAGTATGCCCACTTCTACATATATGACTCACCTGAAGCAGCAGTTGTAGCACATTGCAATAGGGTGGAGAATACAGATGTTGTGTGTGAAATCCACAGCAAACCTGCACCTGCAGCTGGTAACTGGCACCCCAGAGTGCAGACCTGCACCTGCACCCACACCTGCAGCAGGAATGCCAGAATTCCTGCAGTAACCCACATTTTACCTGCATTCCTGCAAGTGCAGGTCTACCTGCTGCGAAAGGTTACTGCAGCATGATCATATATATACCATTAAATAGAGGAAAATCATAGCTTCCAAAAGATATTGTACATATCACATACAAAAGATTTGAGCACTTTCCACAAGGCAAATGGTGTTAGGACAAATGCAATAAAAGGGGGGCTGTGTCACAAAAGTCATCACAATCATAAGTTAAATTATTGATAAAATGTGCATGAATCAAGGCATTCCAACAATGTATATATCATATCCGAGAACAATTGTATTGAGGAGATCTGTTATGGATCACTAACATTTTTCTATTATTTTAGTCTGCTCTGCCAACCTCAAGCAATGCCTCTGTAATTTTCTTGAAATTAAATGAATTTATATGTGTCTGAATTTGTACTATTGGTGTTCCATTAAATATTATAAAATATCCTCTTTCCAACGCATATTTTATCGTGATTTCATCTTAAGAACTCAGGGAGATATAGAGGTTGCGATATTTCCTCTTATCAGGAGGTATTGATTACAACATTGCACTGCTCATATCTCGGCAACCGCTTATGCTATCAAAGCAATCTTATGCTCTATCGATAGCTAATCTTTGGCGGTATCTGCTGCCCGAAGATCGTCGCAATCCACCAGATCCTCGCACCAGAATGGTCTGAAGATCATTAGAATCTTACTGGACCATCAATCAAGATCTAATGACTCCAGTGAGTCAGGAGAGCCTTCCAAATTGATCCAGAAGCTTCTCTGACTCATTTTATGACTCACTGAGATGTAGCCTCTGTTCATTACATGTATATACTATGATAATATGATCTACAAGCCAATAGCAGGTCTCAGATGCATCAATGCCTTCAATCCACACCCTGTCTTTACTCTCTTATCCTATATTGGGCTAGGGTGTACCCCAAGTATAGCAGTACCCTCTTTTGATGATCACACTGGCATGCATGTATCTATTTGGCTCTGGAATGCCCTCCTCAGGGTATAAAAGGACCTCCTCTGAGGCCCTTCCAGACCACCTCCTCCCTCCTACTCTTACTCAACCCAGACCAGTTATTGGTTTCTTTTCTCTTTCTATTTCTCTTGTCTGTGTGTGATTTCTTATATAACTAGTACTGAGGAATAAAGTACCATATTAGTTATATACTGTCTGATTCATTGTATCTTATATACTGAGATATATAAGGATACAATATTGCCTGATTGAGCATGACATTAAGTACCAGCTATTAGAGGAAATCTAAGTACCTGTAACTGAGGAAGTACACACATTAGGCAGCCCACCATCTATCCTATAAGCTGTCACTTAAGTCTAGTATTAAGATTAGTATCAGTTAGTCCAAGCGACTAGGGCTGAACTACATTTAAGATATCTAAGGGAACCTGACCATAGTAGTCTTGCTCTTTATACCTATAAATTAGTCAGTTTACACTGTGAAAGATTAAGACTACCTTGAGTGTTACTTGATCACATTGCAACTACTTTGAGCCTTCTTACTCTAGTCTAAGAAATATTGAGTACCATTAGTGTATACTAACATATCTACATTTGCTTAAGCTCTAGATATTCAAGTGTACCCTGACCCATAACAAGATTGCAGCTAATGAAAGCTGGAAAATAATAGCCTGGTGAGTGCAGCCCCTGTTCTAGAATCAAGAAGGCATATTCAGGTGAATCCAACACCACCAATCAATTCAGAGTGCCCAGAGCCCCTCTCCCAAATTGAGTACTACTCACAGGTGGGCTACACACCTATGAGCTGACCTTCTCTGCTGACATCTCCAGCATTATAGAGCTGTTGCCCCAGGTCTGCGAAGGTGAACCCATGATATACAACACAAGATCAATGCTACAGCACACTTTGCTAAGTTAAGATGGCCCTCTGAGTCTATCTAAATGTCCAATCTACCTCAAATCCTCCCAGAAAGCCTGCACACAGGGGTTGACTTAGGTTTCAGTACTCAGGGGCATGTTTCCCTGATTTCCCCTGCTGAATCTTGTCCAATTGAGCTGAAATTTTGAATAGCACATCTTGTAACATGTTTGCATTCATTGAGTACACAGGAGTGATGTTTGCGCAGCAGGAAATACTAGCACTTGTGGCGCTTTCAGGGGTTCGCCCCCTATAAACTGCTTATAGCTTGTGCTACACTGGGTCTATGGCTCTGAGAGTGCACTCATTGGGCTCAGCTAGCTTCAGTGCATTGAGTCATATATATATGTCATGTATTGCCTTGGCTTTTAAGATATTCATTAGCATGCACTTTGGGCTCATTATTTTACCCACAGTGTTTGCTGTGATTTGACCTGTACACAATTTTATTAGAGTGATTAATATACATATTTTGAATGCCCTGATCTCTCTCTATTTTATGGTATCACTCATATGCAATTGTGGTGATGTTTGTGTCACCCTGAACTTCCTTTGCAGTGTACTTTCACCTTTTTCCACTCTTGTCATTGCTGTTCATCATATTCTCACCATGTGTGTATCTGCAGGTATCCTGGCATGTATTTGTGGGTCACTGTGGATTTCCTGCCTGGTTTCCCACACAGTTTTGGCTGTACCAGCACCAGCACCCTGCAGCAGGTATTTGCAGGTATTTTTACCTGCAGAATACCAGTATACCAGCTGCCAGTTTCTTGGGCAATATGCTTAGTGGAGAATGCTAATGTAGACCAAGGGGCTATGCAAGAGCATACTGGTGCCCTTCATACCACCCTTACCTATTCACAACTATACAAACATGCCTGGCAGAGACTTAATGCTGGGGGACTGCAACAGGACTCTATTGTTCTCTGCCAACAGTGCAATCAGGACCCTTGGAGATACAATCTTGCTACAAGTGATGAAGTTGCCCTCATCGTCCCTGATAATGCTATTGTCAGTGGTGACAAGTCAAGCAATGGCATGGACACCTTAGATCACAGGGGGCAGGGCCCAAGGGCAACTTGGCAGTGCCAATGCATGGGGTAAGGGCAACAGCAACATGTTGCAAGGCAGGGATAAAGAAGAGAACAAGACTTGTATTTGACAAGGAGGTCAAGTTTGTGAGGAGACCCCATTGAACTTGACCTGGTTTATATACAATCTTCAAGCCACATCAAAACAAAGACAACTATGCTACAAGTCACATCACTAAGCAATAGAAGCTGCTGCAGAGCTGCAGAATTTCACATCAAAGTTGAAATACATCTCAGTAAGCAGTCTGAAACATTCCATGCGTTACATGATACAGTTGTCACATAAAAGGAAAGTGTGTTTTGAAAATGTTCTTAAAATTTCTAATAACTCAAGATAATATTATGTGATGAATATATGCATGTCAGGTTGTGACAGCTATCAACTGCCAATGTGACATTGTTCTCTTTCATCAGGATGACACATTCCAGAAGATTGACTCATGGAATCCTGCAGATGCATGTCTACACCATGTGTTATTCTTCCCAAGAGGAGAGCATGGGTTCCAGAGGCATATTCCAATTCAAGGTGCAGCCTGGCCTCCTGGTGAACATCCAGTTGCTGCACAGCAAGAAGAAGACAGTGATCTTGATGAAAATCTACAGGACAATGCTGAGCTTTGTGTCCATCAGGGTCAGACTGTTGTATCTGAGCTTGAGTACTATGCATATCACCTTTTCCCCTGTGAATCATACACAGGTGAAACTCTACCTGCTGGGGACCTGAACTTCCACGTTGTGTGCATATTCTGTGGCAGAAGGCTATATCAGCAATACTTGGTTGACATCATAAGCCTAGCTCCTGACATGCTCATTGATGTCATTTGCAATATTCCTCTCTCATTTCCTTCATTTTGCCTGCTCCTTGCAATGTATTCTTGTACTTGTGCTTCCATTTTTGCTTGTTCTCACTTGTCTTGCTTTTTCTTGCTTATCTTCACTTCCTGTTGTGTGTACTGTGCTAGCCATTGCTTATTTGGCTTGTAGTAAGCTATCCCTCACTTGTAGCTATCCATTGCTTGTTGTATCATCTCCAAATAATATTTAAGCAAGTCTATGAAGTGTCTCTTGTCTCCAGAACACTTCACCTTGTCATTTTACCCACTCTAGTGTTCTGTGACATCTCCACTTACTCCTAAGACCTCCCCCAACCATCTACAAGTCATTGGTTGTGACAGTTGACCTATTTGGCAATGATGATCAGAACTGCTTACTTTTTCTTCAAAAAACAACAAAACCATTTTACAAGTAGAGCTCTATGTTGGCCTCTGTGATGCTGCCCATGATGACAATCTCACTTTGGGCTAGCAGATAGGGGGGGGTGATCTTGCCATCCTCTTACTATGGGGGACATTGACAAATGATGCAGTCATACCAGGATGCCATGGCTATAACACACTTTCTTGGTGGACCTCAGCCTTTCATTACAATGACTGCTAACCCAAACTGGCCCAAAATCCAAAATGGGCTGTTACCTGGACAGACTGCATCTGATAGGCCTGAGCTTTGTGTCTGTGTCTTTGAGCTCAAATGTAGAGAACTGCTGAAGGATATTACTCAGAAAAATGTTTTTGGTGTGTGCACTGCTCATGTGCATACTATTGAGTTTCAGAAACATGGCTTGTGGCATGGTAGATTCTGGAACTGTTCATGCATGAACACCCATCTAAGATGAGAAAAAGGCAGCATTTCAGTTATCCTATATGTCAATGAAGATGTTAAACATGCTCATGAAGATGGTCAATGTGTTCATGAAGATGCTGAAAACATTCATGGAGATGGTCAATGCATTCATGAAGATGCTGAACATATTCATGAGGACAGTCATTGTGTTCATGAAGATGGCCAATGCATTGATGAAGACAGTGAACACATTGATGAAGATGGTGAATGTGTTCATGAAGCTGGTGAAAATGTTCATGATGCTGGTGAAAACACTTGTGAGGCTGGTGGAAATGTGCCATTACAGCATATGAATGTGTGTCTTGGAATTTTGAGAAATTTAACCAGCAAATGCATCATGAATGTTATGACCTGCACAGATAGCCATAACATAACAAGAGAATTAGCCTATAATTTATAGCACTTTCTCCTAAATCAAACAAGCTACAAACAAGGTCACATGACCTTGGCACTTAGCCTAGTGCTTATGGTGGTTAGCTAACTTGCTCCTGCAATTTTCTCCATTGTAACTTGGAGTGAGGAGCAAGTTGTCATGTGATCTGGGTGCTTACAACAGTCACATGACCTTGTGCTTATCATGGTTATCTCACTTGCTCCTGCAATTCTCTCCATTGTAACTTGGAGCAAGGAGCAAGTTGTCATGTGACCCTGGTGCTTAACACATTACATGACTTTGGTGCTTACAGTGGTTACCTAACTTGCTCCTGCAATTCTCTCCATTGTAATGTGGAGCAAGGAGTGAGTTGTCATGTGACTTCATCACTTAAATCATGTGACCCTTGGACCTTGCATGGCTCTATAAGATTTGGAGCCATGAAAACCCTAAGAGCAACTTACATAAGGGTTATAGACAATCACATGAGGTATCCATACTGTTTACTCATGACCAGACCACTCATGTGACCTGTAAACACTGTGGACTGCAGAAAGGTATGACTCACACCTTGTGGAATATATAAGAAATAGGGAGCAAGCTGGAGGACCTCAGCTTGCTTTACCACCACAGGGACCTCAACCATACACTGTAGAATAGAGACACACAATAGATAGAAATAGACAACACAACCAACATAGCCACTACTTAAGGAAGACCAAAGGATAGTAACAGGGGGTCTTGACAATGAAGGTGTAATGTAACTCATTCAGATGCTATAACACAAGTACACAAAATATTTCAAATCACTGTGATGAAAATTTCATTACATATGATTATACTCTCACATTCATCCAATCTCCTTTTATGCAGTAACACATCACTTCACAGATTTCAAACATGGCAACCTCTTCTAGCCCATCCTCAGTCATCATCCACCAACTCATCCCTCTCCAAATCATCATCATCATCATCACTATCATGGCAGCTTTCTGCAGCAGCTGCTGGAATCACTGTCTAATGAATGATGGACAAGCAGCAAAGTTGTATCAGTTCCTGCAAAACAGCACTTCAATCAATTTAAGCCTTAACCCAAGGTTCCAGTTCAGGTTTGCCTATTTATGAAATGTTTCTCAATTTTGATTAACAACAGTGTAGTAAAATCCAGTTTTCAGGCAGACAAATTGAGGCAGCCAAGGATGCATACCAATCTTGTAGTCCCTCTATTTTCACAGGTTTCTGGAGGTCAGCACAAATTCAGTGTGGTGGCTCCCTCCAGCAAACCACTGGGGCACATATGCAAGACAGCCAGCTGGCAGACATTGTGATACAAGGCCCTGAAGGGCTGGGTAATGAGATGACACAGCTGCACTTGGACTCAGAGCCTGTATCATCAGAAGGGGATAGCAATACAGAACAGAAGCAGGTTGGCTCAACACCAGGTACATAAAATACAGTGGGCTACAAATCAAATGAGACATGTGACCATCTCAACTATAAGCTGCTGCAATGTGTTGTGTAGGCTAATTTTTATCAACATAAAATAATGAAAGTTGTGCATATGGCTGATGTCAAGGAGAAATAGGGGAAATAATTGATTTCATTGTTCCCTTCAATATGTGGCTCAGCAATTGTTTGCCACTCCCCTATCCTCAGCTGTCCCAACACTATATTTAAGGCTTGAAAGCATAGCTGTAGGTTATTCAGACTCATTCTATTATGCCTTGTTCTTGCCCACAACACTCTCCTGGAGATTGTGCCCAGATTCTTGCCCTACACAGGGCTGGCTTAACCATCCAACTCATTGCTGCCAAACTTGGCATCCCCCCAGCTACTGTTGCTTGTACCTGTTCAAATTATGAAAAGACTTGTAGCTACTATTCAAACTGGGCTTGCTCTGGCTATCCTTGCAAGCTGCCCCTTGCTGATGCAAAATTTGCCACTGTTTCACTGTCTCACAACTCTGGAATGACTACTTCCTCCATGTCTCAGTTGAGACCATTCACTGTCACCTGCATGAGCTTGGCATCAAGAACTATGCCTGTCACTTTGTTCCTTTGCTTACAAAGTGGCACCTCAAGGTGTGTTGTGACTGGGCTCAAGACCATGCAACCTGGTCAACTTGTGATTGGTGCTATGTTGTTTGTTCAGAGAAGTCAAAATTTGATATTTTTGGCAGCAACAGACCTCTCCACTGCTGGAGACATCCAGGGCTCTCCCTTGACCCTCACTTCACTTGAAAGGTGGTGAAACATGGTGTGGGAGCAGTATGGTATGCTGATGGGGTGGGCTGTCTGTATTGTATTGATGGATGTCTTACAGCAATGTGGTATGCCAAGATCATGGGTGAGGACCTCCTAGGTACCCCATGTGACCATTCAATCCCACCCCATTATGCTATCTTCCAACACAATCAATGATCCCTAGCACACAGCCATGCATACTCATGACTGTATTGCCAACCACCATCTCTCCCTCCTTTCCTGGCCAGCCAACAGCCCTGATATGGACCCAATTGAGAATAAATGCCACTTCTTGGAGTGTTGGGCCTGTATGCACACCTGTGCCCCAGAATGCTAATGGATTGTGGGATATTCTTCAGGAGGAGTGGTGTCATGAGCCACAATCAAAGGTCTGGTGGCTAACCATCATTTTTTTCCTTTGTTTATTACTTTTATCTTGTGGCTTGACCCACTTTCCTTCCATGAGTAAGCACCTTCACTTGCTTACTGAGCCACATCCTACTCTCTGTCTCTTGCTTACTGATCACTTCCATTCACCTTACTCATCTTACTGTCTTGCTGGCTGATGGACATACTATTATTAGTAACTGGCTGACAGATCACTGCCAGTCATTCTTACTCATCCTGCATGTATGCTTAGTCACTCCCTTGGTTAGAATAGTATAAAAGCAAGGAGAGCAAGCTGGTCTACCCCAGCTTGCTCTACCTTGTCAATTCCCCTCTAAAGCATCCAGTGTGAAGAACAGTCCCTAGCTGACTTATTAGCTTAAGTAATGGCTAGCAGGGCTTTGAGTCAAGATCATGCTGCAAGCCCCAGCACTAAGCATATGACTTAGCTGCTGTCCACAGTTGCTCACTCAACTACAGGTGTCCATCAACCACAAGCACATAAGTGCATACAGTGTCAAGCTGCAAGACAGTAGACACACACAAAGCATCAAGCCAACACAAGCCATGCATCAGTCGTAGTCAGGACATAGTCCAAACACATTAAGGGCATTAGCCACTTGTAAAGCAAATTCCAACAACTGCTTCTAGAGGTTGTGACAAGTGGGCCTGTATTCCTCAGTCTAATATTGACAAAGCATATGATTCTATGATGTACCAAGTGGAAGAACTGATTGTTGCAAAGGGCAGAAATACTTGCTACTAGTTTGTGTCTGTCTGATCATAATATAATTGTCTGTTATGTTTGAGAGTTGAGTCTGGATGCATTTTTACTTTGTCATCATCAAATCAAATGGGGCAAACAAAAACATATATTTGTCCCTACACTGTTGTAGACCTTATATATTACTGCAGAAACCTGTACAAGAGTTCTTACAGTAGTTTTGAGCTGGTTCTATTACATGCTCTAAGTATGAATTCACCTACACAACCTGTCACAGCAGATTTAAGTCAAGCCAGTCATGTGTCTCACTTGATTTATAGCCCAATGTAGCAGTGACTCAAGTGGTCAATATTAAGGTCATGACATTCTACTTGGTAGGGACTCTATCCAATGTTGTATCTCCAATGAAGATCTCTCTCTCTCCTTTCAGTGAAGAAAGATTGCCAAATATTGAATCAGTGCTCTCAGCCTGCAATCAGGTTGCTGAGTTATCTGAATATGCCTGGGTGAATGAACTCATTTTGCTGTTGATAGATCAACTCATTTGCACCTGTTTGGATATCTGGCAACAGCTGAATGAGACAATTGCCCCTTGACATTGTAGTGCAACTCCAATATCTTCATGTTGTGGCAGAGTGTCTCCCACCCAGCACTCCTTTGGGAAATATTGCCAGCCCCTTTGGAGTATTCAAGATCAACTTAGAGGACCTTATAATTAATTGGACCACAACAGATATCTGGAGCTGTCTATTTCCTATCTTTACATTACCATACCAGAAGAAGCTGCTGTGAAGCAGATATCAAAGTTTAAAACTGTTGGTAGATGTGGCTTGATGTGCATTTATGATACCTTCTTGAACCTAGTGATGAACCATGGAGTTGATCATAATTTGTTGCAAGGGAACCTGGAGAAAGTAACTGAAGAAGCATTGACAAGGTCAGATGAAGATATAGAGAGCCATTGAATTAGAATAACAGTGTTGTTGATGTCATGGCCTAGGCAATGAGCATGGTTTTATGCCAATTTTATTTTATTTTATTTTACCTCCTTCTGGTGTTTGGACAAGTCCTGATTTTTGGATATATGTGTATAATTATTAACTCAGTCACATGACCTTGTTGTTGTTGTCCATTGTTGATGTATTCTGGAATATTCTGCTGATGTGGCACCTCTTTTATCTATCATACAACTTTGTATTTCACAGGTACAGCCTCATCCATGAATATATAAGGGAGAGTCTGAGAGCCTCAAGCCTCAGAACTTGACCTCCTGTCAATATCATCTTCTACTGGAGTTGGTCCACAAGCCACTTAGGCCCTGCCCAGTCCTCTTCAGGACAAGCCCACCTCTGCATATCCCTGCATGTTGTCACAACCCCCACCTTCACTGCATGTCCACCCTTAGGTGTTGTGGTTTGACCTTTGGCCATCATAGCCCAGAGGTCTGCCTTTTCCTCACCAGCATTAGGCCCAAGTTGTTCAGGTTGTTGGCTTTGACAATGCCACAAATCTGGCAGCAGATGCCAGCTGTGAAGGTGCTCAGCATCTAAATGAATGTGTTCACCATCTTCATGAACACATTGACCAGCTTCATGAACATATAGGATAACCAAAATGCTGCCTTTTTCACACCTTAGATGGGTGTTCATGCATGAACAGCTCTGGCAGGCATCTAACATGCATGAACAGTCACAGAATCTACTGTAGTGGCTCAACATGGACTGCTACACATGCATCTTTTGGTCTGGCTGGTTGTGCCTCACATATTCTTGAGCCATCAGTTGTTGATGAAATTATCTCTGCTGAGATACCTGATCCTGTTGCAGAACCTTTGCGTTACCAAACTGTATCTTCATCAGTGCTGCATGGCCCATGCAGTCCTAACCATAGGGATTCACATTGTTGGGACAATGAACAGAAGATTTGCACAAAGGGTTATTGGGCTCCAAAAGCTTGGTCTAATGAAACTGTCATGGTCAATGACTCATACCCTCAGTATTGCCAACACAATAATGGCAGGGTTGTCATCAAACAAATCAATGGCCAAAATGTTCAGCTTGACAACAGGAATGTTGTTCCATATAACCAATACTTGTGCTAGAAATTTTACTGCCACATCAATGTTGAAACCTGCTCTGGGATTGGTGCTGTGAAGTACACCTTCAAATATGTCTACCAAGGAGCTGACTGAATCTCAGTGGAAATGCAACAAAGGGCAGCAGGACAAGCTGGACCTGTTCCACCTGAGTATGCTAACCTGGATGAAATTGCAGTTCACCTTGAAGGACACTGGATCTCCCATATAAAGCAGTGTGGTGCCTGCTCTGATTCAGACTCCACAAAGAATTTCCCAACATTGTTTATCTGCATATTCACCTTGAAAGCCATCAGATGGTAACATTCCAGGACAGTGCCCTAATTCAGGATTTAGTTGCCAAACCAAAAGACACCACCCTCACAGCATATTTAAAACTAAACATTTATCCTGTTACAGGTCAGGGTACACTTGAATATCTAGAGCTTAAGCAAATGTCGATATGTCAGTATACACTAATCATACTCAATACTTCTTAGGCTAGAGTAAGAAGGCTCAAAGTAGTTGCAATGCAATCAAGTAATGCTCAAGGTAGTCTTAATCTCTCACAGTGTAAACTGACTAATTTATAGGTATAAAGAGCAAGACTACTATGGTCAGGTTCCCTTAGATATCTTAAATGTAGTTCAGCCCTAGTTGCTTGGACTAACTGATATGAATCTTAATACTAGACTTAAGCAATAGCTTATAGGATAGATGGTGGGCTGCCTAATGTGTGTACTTCCTCATCTACAGGTACTTAGATTTCCTCTAATAGCTGGTACTTAATGTCATGCTCAATCAGGCAATATTGTATCCTTATATATCTCAGTATATAAGATACAATGAATCAGACAGTATATAACTAATATGGTACTTTATTCCTCAGTACTAGTTATATAAGAAATCACACACAGACAAGAGAAAAATAGAAAGAGAAAAGAAACCAATAACTGGTCTGGGTTGAGTAAGAGTAGGAGGGAGGAGGTGGTCTGGAAGGGCCTCAGAGGATATCCTTTTATACCCTGAGGAGGGCATTCCAGAGCCAAATAGATACATGCATGCCAGTGCAATCATCAAAAGAGGGTACTGCTATACTTGGGGTACACCCTAGCCCAACATAGGATAAGAAAGTAAAGACAGGGTGTGGATCAAAGGCATTGATGCATCTGAGACCTGCTATTGGCTTGTAGATCATATTATCATAGTATATACATGTAATGAATGGAGGCTACATCTCAGTGAGTCATAAAGTGAGTCAGAGAAGCTTCTGGATCAATTTGGAAGGCTCTCCTGACTAAGTGGAGTCATTAGATCTTGATTGATGGTCCAGTAAGATTCTAATGATCTTCAGGCCATTCCGGTGCAAGGATCTGGTGGATCGCGACAATCCTCGTGCAGCAGATACCGCCAAAGATTAGCTATCGATAGAGCATAAGATTGCTTTGATAGCATAAGCGGTTGCCGAGATATGAGCAGTGCAATGTTGTAATTAATATCTCCTGATAAGAGGAAATATTGCAACCTCTATATCTCTCTGAGTTCTTAAGATAAAATCACGATGAAATATGCGTTGGAAAGAGGAGATTTTGTACTATTTAATGGAACACAAATAGTACAAATTCAGACGCATATAAATTCATTTAATTTCAAGAAAATTACAGAGGCATCGCTTGAGGTTGGCAAAGCAGACTAAAATAATAGAAAAATGTTAGTGATCCATAACAGATCCAGACCCCACTTGACTTGAACATGCAAGGGCACTCCTCTACCAGGAGATTCTTGGCAGGTTTAGCTGGAACAAAAAGGCTGGGAAATTTAATTTGGACTGCTTCAAAACAGCAAATGATGGCACTGTGTCTTTCATTGGAGGCACCTTGGGACACAAGTATGCAGTTCCTGTGAACTCTGGTGTCAAGTTTTATCTGTGGACTCTCCTTATGGTGGTGCATGAGGCAACATCATATGAACATTTGCAGACAGTCAATGACATAACACATCCCACTTTCCATGATGCATGTATTGCACTTGGGATTGTAGCCAACAACAATGAGTGGGTGTTATGCTTGCAGGAAGCAGCATCTACCAAGACTGGGAGGCAGCTGCAACAACCTTTTGCAGTTATCTTGATGGCTTGGAGCCCAGCTAATCCTCTGGCACTCTGGGAACAATTCTGCCAAAACACCTGTGATGACTGGAGGCATCAGCTCAGGGTGCCACCCTGGAGGTGTTATAGCATGCCAGGCAATGACATTTATGACTTTGGGCTCTACTTGGTTGAACAATTAGCTTTGCAGTCTGGGTAAACTATGAGGGATGTCAACTTGCCAAGTTGGAGTCAATTGGGATGTTGCAGAATGGGAGTCAAATAAACTCATCTGAGGGCAGTACCAGCTACATGATGAGCAGCCTGAAGGGGCAGTTGAACAGGCTCAGGCCCAATTGGACATGGAGCAGCACACAGCATTTGACCAAGTACTTGCTTCAGTCAACAATGGCTTGGGCACCACTTTCTGTCTTGATGGTCCTGCAGGCACTGGGAAGACCTTCTTGTACAAGACCCTCTGCTATACTTTATGGAGCCAGGGGAAAATTTTTCTTTGTGTAGCATCTTCTGGACTTGCAGCTCTTCTCTTGCCTTGTGGAAAAACTGTTCACTCACCATTCAAGATCCCACTTGACATCAGTGAATCTAGCACCTGAAATATCTCAATGAATATTCAACTTGCCAGCTTCTTCTCCACACTGATCTTATTATCTGGGCAGAGGTGCCTATGCAGTAGGGATGTGCTGCTGCTTTCTGGCATGCCAGAAGCCAGAATTCTGGCTTCTGGCACATAGAATTCTGGCATTGCTAGTGCCAGCACCAGTGCCAGAATTAGCCTCACAATGCAAATTTCCACATGGAATGCTGCCAAATTTTCTGCATTTAAGCACCAGGATTTCTGTGTTATGCTAGCAAGGGAATGCAAGAATTACTGCTATGGTAATTGCAAAGCTTTTTCTGAAACTTGCAATAATTGTTCATTTAATATGCCATTAAATGTGGAAAGTCTGTTGCATTCTAATGGTATACTACAATCTATTATGATTCTGTTTTCTGAGGTCATTGATGGCAAAATATGCTACAGAAATATTCACAGGTAAGTGCAGCTGAACCCCTGGGTGAGTTAATGAGCAGAGCCCCATGTAAGTGATACCATCAATGTGTCTCAGTGAGGAGATTCCAATGGAAGTATAAGCTAAGCTCTATGTGTACCATAGGAGGAGCAATCAGTGATTCTGGGTGATGTAACCCCTAATCAGCACCAGAAGCACTAATGAATCCAGCCATGCAAACCTTGCTCCCCATATGTATTAATGTGTGAAAACCATATGTGGTAATGTGTACAAAAAATCAGCTGCTTAGAAGCAGTATTGGGAGATGAAATCAAGGGGGCAAGCCCCCTGAAGGCCAAAAATTGCTCAGGAGGCTGGTAGAGGGTGAACTGGGAGTCTAGAGCCAGTCCCAATGCAATTTACAGCTTCAGAAGCTCAGATAGCCTATGTATAGGTGGTCACTAATATATCTAATGCAAGGTAATTGTCTCAGAAGATGACTGACACTGTTTCAACTGGTGTATTGCACTACATGGCTGCACCATGAATGATTCACCTTGTTGAAGCTGCCCTGTCTGAAAAGCACAGAACTATAGGGGGTTTTCTGAGGTCCAGGAGTCCATTTGCAGTGCTGGATTTTCCATGAGTAGACTTTGGTAGTGAGTTCTAGGAGGTGTGCATATGTGGGCTTATTGTCAGAGCCAACAACCTGAATGACAATGCCAAATGCTGATGAGGCAATGGCAGACCCAAAGGCTGTAACACTGAGGATCAAGACTGCAACATCTAGGAGGGGACATGCAGTGAGGAGGGTGGTTACAACAACACACTGGGAGGTTTAGAGATGCACTTGTGCTGAAGAGAACTGGGCAGATACTGATTGGCTTGGTGACTGCTCAGGTAAAAGGGATAGTTCAACAGGAGGTTGAGTTCTGAGGCTTAAGGCTCTCAGATTCTCCCTTATATATTCAAGGAGGAGGCAGTACATATGTAATAGGAAGCTTCAATGGAATTGTACAATTACTGAAGTGGTGCCACATCAACAGAATATTCCAGAATACATCAACAATGGTCAACAACAACAAGGTCACAAGACTTAGTCAATAATTCTATGCATATATCTGAATAAACAGGACTTGTCCATAAAAGCAGGAAAATAGAGGTAAAATAAATCATAATAAATTTGAATAAATTTGTGCTCATGGTCTAGGCCATGACACTTATTTCTTTCACAAAGAAACAATTGCACTGCTACATAGAAGGATTTTTGACCTATTGTTCCTAAGGCTTATCTACCCTCATGATTTTTGTGAATTTAATGAGCCACTGATCAGAAGAATCTGGTGAGTTTGTAAAACTGGTCCCCCTTTTAATGCACTGTGACAGATACAAAATGAGCTGTGATAAGCCTTATAATTTATTGTGGCCTGGAGTGCTGTACATCATTTGTAACCCCTGAATTTTCTCTATTTAATGGTGTATATATTGTATTAATGCACTGGAATTTCACCAAATGTCTGCATTCCTGCTTGCTGGTGCCAGCACTGGGGTGGGAATCACCAAATAATGATGACTTCTGGTATGCTGGTGCGAATTTTTGGCAAAATATCAGTGTCACATCCTTACTATGCAGCATTGTTATTGTGCTGTAGCATGTAACTGGACATGTCAAGACATTGGACACCACCCACAAACAGCCTTTGGGGGCATCACTGTTGTATTTGGTGGTGACTTTCAGCAAACTCTCCCTGTGATTCACAAGGGACAGCCAGAGCAAATTATGGCAGCCTGCCTTAAAAGGTCTCCACCTAGAGATGTCTTGCCAGCATGCCAGTGTGCTGGCAAGACATCTCTATCTCCACTTCAGCCTGCTATGCAGAAGCTTCACCTTTAAACCAATATGCAACTCCAGGGCCATCCAGAAATGGCTGCATTGGCAACTTGGCATCTATGCTTGGGGAGGTTTGTGGCATTCCAGAGAGTGTTTCTGGCAACATCAGCCTCTGGCCATACATGTGGTTCCATAGCTGCACCAACCTCATTGACAAAGTCTATGCAAATCTTGCAGACATTCAACCAATGGCCAATGGAAGACATCAAGGATGTACCTTTGGGTCCTATCTACCCAATGACACTGGCTGAAACAACTGCACTCAGGGAAGACCTCAATACAGAGCTTACAAGTGGCAAGATCTGTCCCAGCACTGCCCCTGCAGGTGTGTTATGGATTACTAACATTTTCTATTATTTTAGTCTGCTCTGCCAACCTCAAGCAATGCCTCTGGGGATGCTGCCAATTGGGCACAAACATTCCTAAATAAGATATCTAACAAGGAGAACCATGAATTCCTCAAGTCTTGGTTGGCATCTCTGTAATTAAATTGTGAAATACTTGAATTTGTATGCACTCCAAATTGTACTATGTTGTGTTCCATTGAATAGTACAAATTTCCCACTTTCCAACGCATATTTTATTAAGTTTTTATGATAAGATCTCAGAGAGATACAGAGGTTATGATATTTCCTCTTATCAGGAGATATTGATTACAACATCGCCCCACTCATATCTCGGCAACCGCTTACGCTATCAAAGTGATCTTATGCTCTATCGATAGCTAATCTTCGGCAGTATCTGCTGCCCGAAGATCGTCGCGATCCACCGGATCCTCGCGCCGGAATGGCCCGAAGATCATTAGAATCTTACTGGACCATCAATCAAGATCTAATGACTCCAGTGAGTCAGGAGAGCCTTCCTAATTGATCCAGAAGCTTCTCTGACTCACTTTATGACTCACTGAGATGTAGCCTCCATTCATTACATGTATATACTATGATAATATGATCTACAAGCCAATAGCAGGTCTCAGATGCATCAATGCCTTTGATCCACACCTTGTCTTTACTCTCTTATCCTATACTGGGCTAGGGTGTACCCCAAGTATAGCAGTACCCTCTTTTGATGATCACACTGGCATGCATGTATCTACTTGGCTCTGGAATGCCCTCCTCAGGGTATAAAAGGACCTCCTCTGAGGCCCTTCCAGACCCCCTCCTCCTCTACTCAACCCCAACCAGTTATTGGTTTCTTTTCTCTTTCTATTTCTCTTGTCTGTGTGTGATTTCCTATATAATTAGTACTGAGGAATAAAGTACCATATTAGTTATATACTGTCTGATTCATTGTATCTTGTATACTGAGATATATAAGAATACAATATTGCCTGATTGAGCATGACATTAAGTACCAGCTATTAGAGGAAATCTAAGTACCTGTAGATGAGGAAGTACACACATTAGGCAGCCCACCATCTATCCTATAAGCTATTGCTTAAGCCTAGTATTAAGATTCATATCAGTTAGTCCAAGCAACTAGGGCTGAACTACATTTAAGATATCTAAGGGAACCTGACCATAGTAGTCTTGCTCTTTATACCTCTAAATTAGTCAGTTTACACTGTGAGAGATTAAGACTACCTTGAGTGTTACTTGATTGCTTCACAACTACTTTGAGCCTTCTTACTCTAGTCTAAGAAGTATTGAGTACAATTAGTGTATACTAACATATCTACATTTACTTAAGCTCTAGATATTCAAGTTTACCCTGACCTGTAACAAGGTGCTCCCGTGATGTTTGTCCAGAAGGCTGATGGCCACCTGTGGCTGGTGGTTGATCACTGCTGCCTTAACGATATCACCTTTGTCACAACCTCTGAAAGCAGTTGTTGGACTTTGCTTTACAAGTGGCTAATGCCCAGAATGGGTCTGGACTACATCCTTACTACTGCTGATGTGTGGCTTGTGTTGGCCTGATGCCTTGCATGTGTCTACCATCTTGTGGCTTGACACTGAATGCACTTACCTGCTTGTGTCTGATGGACACCTGTTGCTGAGTAAGCAACTGTGGCCAGTGGCTAAGTCAGGTGCTTAGTGCTGGGGCTTGCAACATGGTCTTGACTCAAGACCCTTCTAGCCATTACTTAAGCTAATAAGTCATCTATGGACTGTTCTTCACACTGGATGCTTTAGAGGGAATTGACAAGATAGAGCAAGCTGGGGTAGACCAGCTTGCTATCCTTGCTTTTATACTATTCTAACCAAGGGAGTGACTAAGCATACATGCAGGATGAGTAAAAAAGAATGGCAGTGATCAGTCATCCTGTTACTAATAATAGTGCATCCATCAGTTAGCAAGTAACTAATACTAGTAGGATGAGTAAGGTGAATGGCAGTGATCAGTAAGCAAGTGACTAAAAATAGGATATGGCTCAGTAAGCAAGTGGAGGTGCTTACTCATGGGGGAAGAGTGGTCAAGCCACAACACAGAAATAGTAAACAAAGGAAAAAATGATGTTTAGCCATGAGACCTTGATTGTGGCTTATGACAACCATCAAGGGCTGCTATTGCTGCTGTGTCAGGATGACCTAATTGAAAAGCTCCAGTCTGCAATGATCTTCACCAAGCTGGATTGGTGCCCAGTGTACAACAAAGTCTATTGGGCCTTGCAAATGTGCATGCTGTGTTCCAACACTTCATGAACAACATCTTTAGGGACATCTTGGATAACTTTGTCATGATCCACCTAGACAACATCCTGATCTTCTCCAACAACAGAGAGGAGCATGTGGGCTATGTCAGAGAGGTTCTCACACATTTGCAGAAGCACAACCTCTTCTGCAGGAGAAGCTCCATTTTGCAGTCACCTCTGTCACCTTCATTTGATTGGTGAATACTCCTGAAGGTATCTATCTCAACACAGAAGGAGAATGTCAAGGCAATCATTGAATTGCTAGCTCCTCTGATAGTGAAACTAGTGCAGAGTTTCCTGGGATTTGCAAACTTCTACTGCTGCTTCATTGCAAATTTTAGCTGGTTGGCTAGACCTCTCCATGCACTGACACATCTGAACACCCCATGGCACTGGGGAGAGGAGCAGCAAGCAGTATTAGATGGTGTCAAGCAGGCAATTTCATTGGAACCTTTGCTTGCACACCCAAATGAGGGATCCTGATCTCCTGGAAACTGATACCTGTCACAAACTGACATGCATATATCCACTCTATTATATTTTCTCGATTTACTACATTTTATGAGACCAGCTTCAAACATACTTGCCTTTTATGGTATATCTGTGTCATGTGATTCAGGGGATGTTCCAGACCAATAACCGAGATGTATTTCAACTCTGATGTGAAATTCCGCAGTTCCGCAGTCACTTCTACTGCTTCTATCTCTTATCAGTTGTGACTCACTATACAGACTTGTTTGTTATGATGTGGCTTGTACTATGTATATAAACCAGGTCAAGTTCACAGAGGACTCCTCAAGAACTTGACCTCTTGTCGAATACAAGTTCTTTTCCTTTCTTACTATTTTTCTCATTGCCTGACTTGTCATCGTTGACATCAGGTCAAGTTCTTTACAATCGTAAGTCTCAGTGTCGTCTGGGATACTTCTGGAACGCCATTGGCGTTGTCTCAAGATAACTCCCTGTTGCCTTCCCCAATCTGCTCCACCTATCCACAGCCACAAGACATCATTGCCCTATATGTGCCTCTGTGAAACCTTGCATAGCCAGGTCCCTCACATGTTGTAACAAGCTTTGGTTCTCTAATCTCTTCCATTGACAAGAGGTGGGGTTGCTCATTGCCCTTAAGTAGTTGAGCAATGGAGGTCACCTTCCTATTCCAATAGACTTGAGAAAGGGTCTATCTCTCTCTTTTATCTTGCTCTTGCTCGAGTACGTCTCTAACGGAATGCACGGCCCTCAAGTGGCACAACCTTTTACAGAAGATCAGTGCTGCTGTCTGTGTGGGTGGTTTGGACACCTGTCTATCCACTGCTTTACCCTCAACTCAGTCGAAAGTATCCTTGAAGAAGCTGGGCACATCGATTTTAACTGAGTAGTAATCATCAAAGTCCGCCCCCAGAAAGTTGGATGTGCCCAACAAGCGTTTGTCACCAAGCTGGGTGCCCCTGAGTGCAAAATCTGCCATCAGGTGAACGGAGCCACTTTCCCAGCACGCTGCCCTTATTGTCCTAAGAAGGACAAATTCCTCTACTACTACACCATCCCTTGCAACCAGCTATAAGCTGGAGAACCTTGGTCAACAACTTCTTTGTCACCTGCTAAACACTATCAAAAATTTCCAAGACAGGTATTGTCATTATCAGAATAAGTATGAAGAAACCTGTGAAAAACTCCATGAAGCCAAGGCCCATTGCACATACCTAACCAAGTGTTTGCACAAACACCAGGAGGACTATCTATCCCTCCTCCAAGATCATCTCAGACTAGAAGCTATAGTCCAAGAAACCATCAAACCCCACAAGTACGCCTTCCCCATCTTCTCAACCCCATCAGACCTTCCTCACCCCACCTTTCTAAGTGGCATGAGCTTGCCAATTCAGGAAGAAGCACCCCTTCTGGCAGCCCAAGTTGATCCTCCCCAAGGAAACACTCCTTTGGGATCAAACTAAACTAAAAAGGGTGGAGTGCCCATATCGTTGTCAAGATACCAAAAGTTGGGACCTGGACAATACGTGGCTAAGGTTTGAAGGAGTTGGAAATTTTGAAATCTATAGACTTGTGCAGGGAACCAAGATCTTTTATTATCAAAACAACCCTCAATTTCCTGTACTTCCATACTGTCTCTGTCACCGTTAAAAATCTACTCGATTTCTTTCTGAAATGGCATCACCAACCCCTGCCCCTGCTTGGGCAAATACGTCTGATGGAGATAAGGTCATCTATATGCTCCAATCAATGGACAAACTGCAAGAACAAACCAACAATCTCCAAAACAATATTGGAGACATTGAACACAATAATAAAACCTACACAGACTCACTCGAGGCCAAACTTACCACCAACCAGACAAAAATAGATGCAGATGTGGCTGGACTAGCCACCAACGTCAACAATCTAGTGGGGATGCTAGCCATTCTCCAAACCACTATCACACGCATCAAAGCACAGATCAACACTTCCACAGGTGGCTCAGGTGCTGCCCAAGTACTAGCTCCCTCCTGTGCAGCCCAACCACAACCAACAACACCTGCTCCCTCTAGTGGGTCAACTGCAAAGGTTAAGATGGCCACCCCTCAAAAGTTTGATGGCACAAAACAAGAAGATGCCATCTCATTCAGAATTGCATGTGCCCAATACATTAATACAAACATGAGTGGGCATTTGGCAGATCAAGTGGTCGCCTTCATCACCTCTTATCTCGAAGGGTCTGTGGCAGAATGGGTCAACTCCTACGAGGAGTTTGAAATCTTAAACCCTGGAACTGCAATCCCATGGCTTCATGATGCCAACCTGTTTTGGCAGGAATTCACCACCCAATATGGGGACTTGAACCGCACTGAAAATAACTGCAACAAATAGTGGAAACTGAAACAATCCAAGACAGTCCAAGACTACCTCACTCTGTTCAACCTATACTCAACTGGGCTCAACTACAACGATGCAGCCATGCGTGATCAGTTCTACGATGGGTTGTCGTCTGATGTAACAGACAGCATGGTAGCCCAAAATTATGATCCCTGCACAAAGACATTCGCACAGCTCACGCAGCAGGCCCTGGAAATCAACCACCACCTCATTTCTTTCAGAAGCAAGAGGAGATCTCATGGGGGTAACAAGTCCAGCAGCAACAATGCCTCAACCAGTAGGCTGACAAATAACCCTCAAGGCACCCCCCAAAAAGAGAAATTCAAGAATGGGGAACGAGTATACAAGATTAAGGATGGCAGGGCTGTAAAAGGTCAAATCGTAGCCATTGGGCCCAACGCAAAGGGCTTCACAGTCCCAACTGTCCACTATGATGGCAGCAATGCCAACGTAAAAGAATCCTTCAAGGACATAAAGAAGGATAACCATCCACTGGTGGTCCCAAAGGCAAAGGATCCAGATGCAATGGATCTGGACAGCACAGGAAAAGGGAAGGGGACAAACACCTGCTATAACTGTGGAGGGCGTGGCCACATTGCTGCCAAATGCCCCTAAGCCAAGATGTCAGGATACAATGTTGGAGATTATGAGTGCATCAGTGCTCATGCAAGTTACGTTACTGTAACACAAATGCTTTACTCATCTCTCTTGTTTGTATGCGTTCTATCTCATTGTCTTACTCATTGTTGTTTCGCTTGTTTTCGCTTGTTCTCTATGTGATATCTCAGCTATGTATATGCTTACTGATCGAGATGTATATATACTCGGTTTCTCATGTAGTAGCTAGTCACTCATTTGAATACACTCGTATACATATTTTACATGTTTTATTTCACTGCGCTACGCTACGTTCAACATACGAGGCAGTGGTTGAGGATGTGGAAACAACCAACGATGAGTTGGTAAAAGAATGAGCTCAAACCGTGCCAGGGGGGTGGTCTTGGGCACTATGTTACAAAATGCGCATAATGAAAATAAAAATATGGAAATGGAATGTATGTTGTTAGGAAACCAATCACAACTACAGTTTTTCTTTCATGCATTCCCTCTGCACATAACCCCCAAACACAAGTCTGCATATAACATGAAAAAATTCAATGGATGGGCCATGATTGACTCAGGGGCCACGTCAGTATTTATACATGAAGATTTGGTTAAACAATACTGTATTCCTACCGTCCCCCTAAAAACGCCCAAGAAACTGAGGGTAATCAATGGAAGGGAGATAGACTCTGGGTCCGTGACCCATTACTGCACCTTTGAGTTGTGCATTCAAGAGCACCGAGAGATCCTCAGTGCTTACGTTGTGAATGTTGGCAAAAATGACCTAGTCCTGGGCATGTCATGGCTCAAATTCCATAACCCAGACATTGATTGGGATGGAAAGGATATGAAGTTCAACTTGCCAATATGCTTGAAGCACTGCATTACAAAACCCCTACATGTGCAAGCAAATGAACCCAAGGAGCTTCAGTTGGACTCCTTAGACTCCCTCCCAGCAAAATATGGAGAATTCCAGAAAATATTTGCTGAAGAAGATGATGTCCAACCACTGCCACCCCATAGAAAGTGGGATATGGAGATAGATCTGAAACCAGATGTGAAACCAAGGCATGGCCCCATATACAGTGTGGGTGTCAAAGAAGACGCAGAATTGTGCAAAACCTTAGATCGCCAACTGAAGGCAGGGCATATTAGACCCTCAAGGTCACCAATGGCATCCCCAGTCCTATTTGTTAAAAAGAAGAATGGGAAGCTGCGCATGTGCATCAACTACTGGCGGCTAAATGAAATGACAGTCTCCAATGTGTACCCACTCCCACACATCAATGATATTGTGGAAACTTTACGTGGGGCAAAGATATTCACCAAGTTTGACCTAAAGTGGGGTTTCAACCTCATACAAATTCAGGAAGGAGACAAATGGAAGGCCGCTTTTAAGACCAAATATGGGCTGTACGAGCCCTTAGTCATGCAATTTGGCCAAAAGAATGCACCAGGAACCTTCATGGCCATGATCCAAGAAGAATTCCAGGACATCGAAGGCATTTATGTTGTAATTTACATGGACGACATATTAGTATTCTCAAAAAACCAAGAGGAACATGATGAACATGTCAGAGAAGTCTTGCGTTGGCTCCAAAAGGCCAGCCTATACTGCGCCCTGGAGAAATGTGTTTTCGATGTCACCAAAGTGGACTACCTGGGAATAGTAGTGACTCCCCAGGGAATTAAAATAGACCCAGCCAAGATCGAAAAAGCTGTTGAATGGCCAACCCCTACTAACCCAACCAAAGTCCTGGAAGGGCTGGGGTTTGCAAATTGGTTAAGGCACTTCATAAAGGACTTTTCAAAAATCACAAAATGTCTTTACGAACTTGTCAAGAAGGATGTAAAGTGGGAATGGACAGAAGAAAGGGATTGGGCATGGAACCTGCTGAAGCAGAAATTAAAGGAGGCCCCCCTCCTAATTCAGCCAGAACCCAGCAAACCATTCATTTTGGAAACAGACACCTCAGGCTATGCCACAGGTGCTGTATTATTGCAATATGGAGAAGATGGAATGCTCCACCCAATTTCCTACTACTCCAAGGCAATGGTCCTGGCAGAAAGAAATTATGACATTTACAACAAAGAAATGCTGGCAATTATAAAGGCCCTCAAACACTGGTGTCACTTACTAGAAGGGGCTGAACACCCAGTAAACATTGTTTGTGACCACAAGAATTTGGAGTATTGGAAGACGAATTGGCCACTGAACGGTCGAGTCACACACTGGCATGAGTTCCTATCCAGGTTCAAATTCAAGATTCTATACATCGAAGGGGCAAAGAATGGCCAGGCAGACATACTCTCTAGGCTGTCAAGACACATCCCTAAAGAGGGGGGTGAGAGCCAAGCTCTGCTTGCACAAAACCAATTTTTTGAGCTGAAATCACTGTGCCTGCAAGCAATCACGCCAGACCATGACCTGGAACAACTCATTAGGGATGCCATCCCAGGGGACAAACACCTATCAAAAGTGCTAAAAGCCCTAGATGACAATGAGAAGGTCAAAGATTGGGAATGGGACAAAGGACTTCTACAACACAAGGGCAGAATCTATGTCATGAATAACAAAGAACTTCACAAACTGGTCATTGAAAGCCATCACGATAGCCCAGCAGCAGGACACCCAGGACAGTTCAGAACATATGAACTGCTAAATCGCAAATACACATGGTTATCAATGAAAAAATCAGTCAACGAATACATCACACATTGCAAGTCATGCATCAGGAACAAGCACAGCAACCAAGTTCCCCCAGGGCTCCTAAACCCAATACCTGCACCAGAAAAACCTTGGGAGGAAATTACTTATGATCTGATCACCGGGCTACCCCTGTCAGAGGGATTTGATGCCATATTTACAGTTGTCGACCACCTGACAAAAATGGTCCACTTTATCCCATGTCAATCAGAAGCCAGTGCTATGGATTGCACCAACTTGTTCTTAACATATTATGGAAACTTCATGGGTTACCACAGAAAACAATCTCAGACTGCGGCCCCAACTTTGCATCCAAATTCTTAAGGCACCTATACAAACGGCTGGATATAAAACCCTCCTACTCCACAGCATACCACCCTCAGACAGATGGCCAGTCCAAACAGGCCAACCAAGTAGTGGAAGGGTACATCAGACATTATGTATCAGACTGGCAAGACAACTGGGTCTCGCTCCTATCATTAGCTGAATTTGCCTACAATAATGGTGTCAATGCCTCAACTGGCAAATCACCATTCTTTGCAAACTATGGTTTCCACCCAAGGCTAGCAGTTGGGGACAGGGAGGAACAAGAACTCCCCTTAGTGGACAACCATGCAGAATGGCTCCAAAAGGGCCATGACAAACTTAAGGCAGCTCTGGAAATAGCAAACCAGAGGATCAAGGAATACTATGACCAGAAGCATCAGACCCCAGAAGCTATTAAGGTTGGAGACAAAGTCTGGCTTGATACCAAGAACATATGGACACAGCAGGCCTCCAGGAAACTGGCCCACAAAAGAGTTGGACCATTCAAGGTGGTAGCACAACATGGCACACATGCTTACAAACTGGACCTACCAATAACCATGAAAATACACCCAGTGTTTCATGTTTCACTCCTCACCAAATATAAAGACAACCCCTATGGCCGTCAGGTTCCCCCACCACCACCTGTGGTAACCCCTGAAGGGGAAGAAGAATTCAAAGTGGAACAGATCATAAAGTCACAATACAACAAAAGGTCTAACGTCTTCGAATACTACGTCAAGTGGCTTGGCTACAACAAGCAACAATGGTTAACTTATGATGACCTGGTGAATGCACCAGAACTCATTGCTGACTATGTCAAGTCACACCCAAAGGCACCCCACGACCCCTGTGCCTTGAAGGGGGGAAGTGTCACAAACTGACATGCATATATCCTAGAGGTGCTGTGCCAGGCTCCTGCAGCCAGAACTTGCCAGAATTCTGGCTAAAATTCCAGCAAATTCCGGCGTGCCAGTTGCCAGTGCAGGTGCCAGAATAGCCTCAAGGGTGCCAGAGTCCTAGGCGGAGTCCTGCAGTACTGGCATACCTGCATACCTGCATACCTGAATACTGGCACATTGTCACCTGTACACGACCACCACGGATTGCATATATTAAGCACTCATAAAATGCGCAAAATTCAGCGGATCAAATTGTACTTTACTTGATTACAAACGGTTAAGAAATGAGCAGTATCGGCGCAGAATCGTCTAAGAAAAATATTCAGGGGGATGTGCAGATGTTCAAGCTCGCTATCCTGAGCTCTAATTGGGGCGATATACATACCAATCGACTCGTCTCACTGAGAGGAATCGAATGCACATATTTTCATAATAAACGAACGCTTTTATCGAAAGTTATCAGCGATATAAAGGGGGAAACCCCTGAACAGCGCCACAAGCGCTAGTGAAACCAGCCGTGCAAACCTCGCTCCCTTGCGCGGAGTCAATGCGCATTATCATAAGGACTCTATATACCAAAAACCAGCCTGATTGAAGGTGTTTTAGCTGGTGAAACTGGGGGAACAGCGCCCCTGATGCTGAAAACCCCCTGAAATGCGCCATGGACACCCACACAGTGCTATTCTGGCTTTCTTAGTATCACAGACAGATTCAGGGATGCTTATTGCCCTATCTCAGGTACCTGAAACATCTGGAACAAGCTTATAACATAAATTTCCGACCATGTGCAGTGATTCTGCTGGGTTGACAGTGAGGTTGCCTGCACACACCCCGGTTCATAGTTATCCAGTCAATGTATTTACTAGATATAATGTCAGTAGGGGTTTTTCAAGCTCAGGAGAAAGGCTAGCTGGTCGGATAAGCTTCAAACAGCTTTCTTTGTGGTGAAATAGCATGTGCGCATTTCCCAGAATATTTCCTGAGCATCAATTTGGAGCGAACTATGCGTTATCGAATTTTTGCGCGGAGCAAATGACATATCTGTGATCTCCTGATTTTTGCGCATTTAATGAGCTACTTTGCGAGAGATTGTGGTGAGGTTTATGGCCCTGGAAATGTTGGCCACAAAGACCCGAACAAAAGAACTGCGTAAAATTTGCCAGAATGAATTTCGTATGAAACGTGCTCTATATCATTGGAATGCTCTCTCTTCTGCGCATCTAATGAGCTATTACACAACTTGATGTGGTGAGTTCTGACCATAGCCAGTTGCAGGAGTCCCGGGATTCTGGCATGCTCCTGCACCTGCCAGAATTCTGGCACAGACTCCGGCAACTGGCGAGCCAGTGCCAGTGCCAGTACCAGAATGGCCAAAAAGTGCAGGAGTCCTGCTGCAGGTGCCAGAGTCCTGCAAAATTCTGGCACAGCTTCTCTAATATATCCACTCTATTATATTTTCTCGATTTACTACATTTTATGAGACCAGCTTCAAACATACTTGCCTTTTATGGTATATCTGTGTCATGTGATTCAGGGGATGTTCCAGACCAATAACTGAGATGTATTTCAACTCTGATGTGAAATTCCGCAGTTCCGCAGTCGCTTCTACTGCTTCTATCTCTTATCAGTTGTGACTCACTATACAGACTTGTTTGTTATGATGTGGCTTGTACTATGTATATAAACCAGGTCAAGTTTGCAGAGGACTCCTCAAGAACTTGACCTCTCATCGAATACAAGTTCTTTTCCTTTCTTACTATTTCCCTCGTCGCCTGACTTGTCGTTGTCGACAATACCTCTGGCATTGCAACAGGTGCTGTGCTATCTCAGCATGAGGAAGATGGATGCATGTTTCACAACTGATGACTTGTAGATGGTTGGGACAAGACCTGAGCTTTTGGAATTACTTCAAAAGAGCTTGGGGGCAAAGACAGGTGGTCTGAGAGCAGTAAGGGATGTGGAATGATGAGGTGGAGTGCTCTTGAGATCAGAGATGCTTCATAGACTCACTTAAATACTATTCAGGGCCAATATTGCAAGCAACACATAATTACAAGCAAGGGCTAACACAGTACAAGCAACAGGAAGTGAATCTAAGCAAGTATCAGCAAGATAAGCAGGAACAAGCAAGGACAGAAGCACATGTACAAGCTTACATGGCAAGAAGCAGGCAAAATCAAAGAAATGAGAGAGAAATATCACAATTGGAATCCATCAGCATGTCAGGAGCAAGGCTTGTGACATTGCCCCCCTTTTTTGACCACAATGGTGGAGCAATTGGGGCAAGCCTCACACAAGGACAGCATCTTCTCCCAATCCTCCATTGTCAACTTGGCATACTCCTTTGAGGCCCAACTGTCATCCCCTCCACTCCTGCTGTCATTGGTCCAGGTGCATGAATGCACCATTTGCACCTCCAGCAATGATTCCTCTGGCAGATACTGAAGGGACAGGTCTGTAAAGTGGGCAACCAGGTTGTCTTGAGGGGCAGGCTCTGGAACCTGACAGTAGTTGAGGCGATCAGAGTGCCAGTGCATCATGTAGGCAAAAGTGGAGCAGTCTGAAGCAAAGAAATGCAGCCAGCAGTAGTAGGTACCAGTTGCAAGCTACTTGGGAGTGTCCTTGCCATTGAGATCCAGCCACAATTGAAACCCAAAGCCAGGGTGCTTCTAGACACCTCTGCTGACACAGCAATGGGCTCTGCAGGTGCGATGGCTCATTCAGTCACCTGAGAAGGTGTCCTCCTGTCCCAGGCAGTTGAGCAGGACCTTGGGGATGGTGCTTATGTAGAGGTCAATGTCAGCAATGTGGTTGAACTTGAGGTGCAGCAACATGGTGGTTTTGGAGTGATGTAGGGCAGGGTGGAGCAGAATTGGGGGTGAGAGAGGCAGCAGCAGAGTGCAATAGCACAAAACAGGCAGTTCTGGACTTGCTGCTCTGTTGCCCTGCCCTCCTCAATTTAGCTGGGAGCTTGTTCACAGAAACAGGGTCTCCAGGTGCAGGAGCATCTGGGTGGTTTTCCAGGAAGTCCCTGATTTTCCCATCCAAGTGTTTCTGCTCCTCCAAATCTTCCCATGTGTCATTGAGTGGACCATAGCCCTTCCATCTGACCCTATAGTGCCATTTTCCATCCTTGACTTTCCAATCTAGGAATTTGTCAACCTTGTAATGTTCCTCCCACTGGGGTGTGATTACTGGAGGGGGAGGTGGAAAGGAATGGCCAAAATCCATGTCTTTAACCACAGGAGATTAATGTGAGACATGGAAAACATTGTGTATCTTCATGCATTCTGGGAGGTCCACCTTGTATGCATGTGAGCCTATGTGCTCAGCAATTGGGAAGGGAGCATATTGCTTGTGATCCAGCTTCTTGTTGGGTTGCTGAGATGTGATATTTGTGCTCAGAAGCCAAACTTTATCCCAAATGCTTGAATCTGGGAGAGATTTGCCTTTGTCTGCCCATTTGTAGTGTTCCTGTGTCCATTTGCATGCAGCCTTGACTTCCTGGATAGTCTGGTGGAGTTCCACAGCCCTTTGATCTGCCACAGCAACTCCAGTTAATTCCAGAGATGGTGCAATGACTGGGGAGCAACCATAAACAACCTCAAATGGAGATTTGCATGTTCCCTCACTTGTAGTGTTGTTGTGAGCAAATTCTGCCAAAGTCAGTCTGCTGAGTCCGTTTGCTTCCAGTTTACAATGGCACACAAGTATGCTTCTACCCACCAATTCTTGATCTCATTTTGACCATCTGTTTGCAGGTGATAGGCTGTAGAGAACTTGGGATCAATTTGGAGCAAACTGTAGAGTGCCTTCAGGAATCTGGCATTGAAAGAGGGCCCCCTATGTCATGGCCTAGACCATGACACAGATTTTATTATAATTTTCCTATATTTTATACATCTCTCTTTCTCATATTTTTGGACAAGCCCCATTTAATTGGATATATGCATAGAATTACTTACATGATCACATGACCTTGCTGTTGTTTACGTTCTGTTTGTACCTTCTGGAATATTCTGTTACATGGCACCATTCTTACATCATATGATAGTTGTCTCACACCATATGTGTATTTGATATAGCTCATCATATGAATATATAAGGGAGAGTCTGAGAGCCTTAAGCCTCAGAACTTGACCTCCTGTCGCATCCCCTCTACTACCTGTGTGACTTATAGTCCATAGTCCCTGCCCAGTCCTCTTAAGGACAAGTGCACATACTTCCACATACTTGTGTCTTATTGCACCCTCACTGCATGTCCTACCTTAGATGTCGTCAGTACAGCCTCCAGCATCACTGTCAGAGCTACAACCTGAAGGGTAATGTCAAACACCTAAGTGGCAATGACAAGCCTAGTTCTGGGGTTTAGGATTTCAAATTCCTTGTATGAGTTGACCCATTTGGCAGCAGACCCTTTGAGGTAGGATGTAATAAAGGTGACCACCTGATCTGAAGAGTGCCCACTCATGTTTGTGTTGATGTTTCAAGCACATGCAATCCTAAATGAAATGGTGTCTTCATGCTTTGTGCCATCAAACTTTTGGGGAGCAACCATTTTAACCTTTGCAGTTGATCTGCCAGAGGTAGTGGTGGTGGCCAGTTGTGGCTGGGTCACACTAGAGGAGGGTTGTACTTGGGCAGTGCCTGAGCTGCCTGAGGAAGTATTGATCTGTGCTTCAATGCATGTGATAGTGGTTTGGAGTATTGCTAACATGCCAACTAGGTTGTTGACGTTTGTGGCCAGCCTGGCCACATCATTGTCTATCTTTGTCTGGTTTGTGGTGAGTTTTGCTTCCAGCAAATCTGTGTAGGTTTTATTATTATGTTTGACATCTCCAATGTCATTTTGGAGGTTGTTGGTTCATTCTCACAATTCGTCCATTGACTGAAGCATATAAATGACTTTCTCTCCATCCAACATATTTGCCCAAGCAGGGGCAGAGGGTTGTGATGCCATTTTTAAGGAGACCTCAGACAGATTCTTAAGAACAATGGAGGCGATAGGGAATTACTGGAAATTGAGAGTTGTTTTGATAGTAGAAAATTTCTGTACCCCACATGAGTCTATAAATTTCAAAGTTCTCACTCCCCCCAAATCTTAGCCATCTATCATCCAAATCCCAACTCTTGGTGTTTTGGCAATGATACAGCAGTTCCACCCTTTTTAATTTAGTTTGATCCCGAAGGAGTGCTTCCTTGGGGAAGATTGACTTGGGCTGCTGGAAGGGGTGCTTCTTCCTGAATTGGCAAGCCTGTGCCACTGAGAAAGGTGGGGTGAGGGAGGTCTGAAGGTGTTGAGAAGGTAGGGTAGGTGTACTCGTGGGGTTCAGTTGTTTCTTGGACTAGTGCTTGTAGTGCAAGGTGGTCATGGAGGAGGGATAGATAATCCTCCTGGTGTTCGCACAACTGCTCAGTTAGGTATGCACAGCAGGCCTTGGCTTTGTGGAGTTTTTCATGAGTTTCTTTGTACCTATTTTGGTAATGACAATACCTCTCTTGGAAGTTTTCAATGGTATCTAGTAGGTGACAAAGGAGTTGTTGGCCAAGGTTCTCCAGTTTATAGCTGGTGACAGGGGATGGTGTATTAATATAGGAATTTGTCCTTCTTAAGACAGTAAGGGCAGCACATGGGGAAGGTGGCTCCATTGGCCCAATGGCAAATTTTGCACTCAGGGGCACCTGGCTTGGTGATGAAGGCTTGTTGGGCTTGTCCGACTTTCTGGGGATGGACTTTGATGATTTTCACATGGTTAAAATTGATGTGCCCAGCCTCTTCAAGGATGTCTTCAACCAAGTTGAGGGTGAAGCAGTGGATAGACAGGTGTCTGAACCACCCACACAAATGGCAGCACTGGTCTTCTGTAAAGGGTTATGCCACTGGGGGCTGTGCGTTCCATTAGAGACATACTCAAGCAAGAGCAAGACAGAAAAAAAAGGATAGACCCTTTCCCATGTCTATTGGAATAGGAAGGTGACCTCTGTTGCTCAGCTACTGAAGGGCAATGAGCAACCCCACCTCTTGTTGATGAAAGAGATTAGAGAACCAAAGCTTGTTACGATGTGTGAGGGACCCAACCTTTGGTCAGTGAGCTGCTGCATCTGTGAGGACTGATAGCACTTCAACTGATATAGGTGTGCAAGGTTTCACAGAGGCACATATAGGGCAACAATGTCTCATGGATGTGGACAGGTGGAGTAGGATTGGGGAAGGCAACAGAGAGTTATCTCAAGACAACACCAATGGCATTCTAGACGTATCTCAGACAACACTGAGACTTACAATTGAAAAGAACTTGTATTCAACGAGAGGTCAAGTTTTTGAGGAGTCCTCTGCAAACTTGACCTGGTTTATATACATGATATGAGCCACATCATAACAAACAAGTCCATACAGTGAGTCATGACCAATAAGAGATAGAAGTGACTGCAGAACTGTGGAATTTCACATCAGAGTTGAAATACATCTTGGTTATTGGTCCAGAACATCCCTTGAGTCACATGACACAGATACACCATAAAAGGCAAGTATGCTTGAAAATGATCTCATAAGATGTAATAAATCAAGAAAATATTATAGAGTGGATATATGCATGTCAGTTTGTGACAAATATTTCCTCTTATCAGGAATTATTGATTACAAGATTGTGCTGCTGATATCTTGGCAACTGCTTATGCTATCAAAGCGATCTTATGCTCTATCGATAGCTAATCTTTGGTGGTATCTGCTGCCCAAAGATAGTTGCGATCCACCAGATCCTCATGCTGGAATGGTCCAAAGATCTTTAGAATCTTACTGGACCATCAATCAAGATCTAATGACTCCAGTGAGTCAGGAGAGCCTTCCTAATTGATCCAGCAGCTTCTCAGACTTACTTTATGACTCACTGAGATGTAGCCTCCATTCAGTGCATGTATATACTATGATAATATGATCTACAAGCCAATAGCAGGTCTCAGATGCATCAGTGCCTTCAATCCATGCCCTGTCTTTACTCTTTTATCCTATACTAGGCTAGGGTGTACCCCAAGTATAGCAGTACCCTCTTTTGATGATTACACTGGCATTCATGCATCTATTTGGCTCTGGAATGTGGAATGCCCTCCTCAGGGTATAAAAGGGCCTCCTCTGAAGCCCTCCCAGACCACCCTACAATTACTGTGTTCAGTTACAGTAGTACTGGTGGTCCACCCCCACATATTACTCTGACTTTCACCTTTAGGAATTATAGGCCATATATTCCAATAAATTCAGTATCAAGTGCTCTGAGTGCTGGGCTTGAATTTGAAGTCTATATTCAACATCTTCCTGATCAACCACAACCATTAAAAGCTCAATGCACATTTATTAGGTCTTTCTGGTCACCCCATACCAGCTAGTGGGATACAGTTTATCAAGCCATTTATCAATTTGTAACTGAAATATATTTTGAAAATTATTCTTAAGTACAAATTCATCTTGGATTGGAGAAGATCTGTTATGGCCAGTACTTCAAATATGGCTGTACATGTACCTGGTGTCATGGCCTAGACCATGAGCACAAATTTATCCAAATTAAATATGATTTATTTTACCTCTATTTTTCTGCTTTATGGACAAGTCCTGTTTATTCAGATATATGTGTAGAATAATTGACTGAGTCACATGACCTTGTTGTTGTTGACCTTTGTTGATGTGTTCCAGAATATTCTGTTGATGTGGTACCATTCCTGTTATTGTATGATTTGCATAGGCTTCCTATTTCATATGTACTGCCTCACTATTGAATATATAAGGGAGAGTCTGAGAGCCTTAAGCCTTGGAACTTGACCTCCTGTTGATTTTCCCTTCTACCTGAGTTGGTCATGTTATGGATCACTAACATTTTCTATTACTTTAGTCTGCTCTGCCAACCTCAAGCGATGCCTCTGTAATTAAATTGTGAAATACTTGAATTTGTATGCACTCCAAATTGTACTATTCTCCGTTCCATTAAATAGTACAAATTTCCCACTCTCCAACACATATTTTATTAAGTTGTTATGATAAGATCTCAGAGAGATACAGAGGTTGCAATATTTCCTCTTATCAGGAGATATTGATTACAACATCGCACCACTCATATCTCGGCAACCGCTTATGCTATCAAAGCGATCTCATGCTCTATAGATAGCTAATCTTCGGCGGTATCTGCTGCCCAAAGATCCTCGCGATCCACCAGATCCTTGCGCCGGAACAGCCCAAAGATCATTAGAATCTTACTGGACCATCAATCAAGATCTAATGACTCCACTAAGTCAGGAGAGCCTTCCAAATTGATCCAGAAGCTTCTCTGACTCACTTTATGACTCACAGAGATGTAGCCTCTGTTCATTACATGTATATACTATGATAATATGATCTACAAGCCAATAGCAGGTCTCAGATGCATCAATGCCTTTGATCCACACCCTGTCTTTACTCTTTTATCCTATACTGGGCTAGGGTGTACCCCAAGTATAGCAGTACCCTCTTTTGATGATTGCACTGGCATGCATGTATCTATTTGGCTCTGGAATGCCCTCCTCAGGGTATAAAAGGACCTCCTCTGAGGCCCTTCCAGACCACTCCTCCTCCTTCCTCTACTCAACCCAGACCAGTTATTGGTTTCTTTTTCTCTTTCTATTTCTCTTGTCTGTGTGTGATTTCTTATATAACTAGTACTGAGGAATAAAGTACCATATTAGTTATATACTGTCTGAGTTGTTGTATCTTATATCCAGAGATATATAAGGATACAATATTGCCTGATTGAGCGTGACATTAAGTACCAGCTATTAGAGGAAATCTAAGTACCTGTAGCTGAGGAAGTACATGCATTAGGCAGCCCACCATCTATCCTATAAGCTATTGCTTAAGTCTAGTATTAAGATTAGTATCAGTTAGTCCAAGCGACTAGGGCTGAACTACATTTAAGATATCTAAGGGAACCTGACCATAGTAGTCTTGCTCTTTATACCTATAAATTAGTCAGTTTACACTGTGAAAGATTAAGACTACCTTGAGTGTTACTTGATCACATAGCAACTACTTTGAGCCTTCTTACTCTAGTCTAAGAAGTATTGAGTATGATTAGTGTATACTAACATATCTACATTTGCTTAAGCTCTAGATATTCAAGTGTACCCTGACCCATAACAGGTCACCATGTTGGACTTCAGTGTTACAAGCATGTAATGTAGTCATGTGACTTTGTTTATGTTTTTATGACTGTTTTTTGATGACCCTCAGTTCTAGTTCACATTTGTGTCTGGAGCTGAGGTATGTTAATATTTTTAGTTAGTTTCATATCACTCATATTCCCATAGTATATATATCTATCTACAGGTTAGAATAAAGTTCTTGTTCACATTCATGTCTGGAGCTGAGTATATATATCTATCTACAGCTCCCCTGAAAACTTCCCTGCCAAAGCACCAAGCCACTTAGTACTTGCCCAGTGCTCTTAAATACAAGTGCACTTCTGAATCCCCTCTGTGTGTTGTTGCAACCTATCCCTTCACTGCACATCCCCCTCTTGGCATTGCAGTCTTTGATCCTTGGTGTTACAGCCCTTGGATCTGCCATTGCCTCATCAGCATTTGGCATTGTTGTTCAGGTTGTTGGCTCTGACATTAGGTTGAGTTCTTTGTACCCCTTGGGAGTTGAGCAGTACCCCTGTACTAGCCTACTGTGAAAAGGAGAAGGGCTTGGACCACATAATAGTCAAAAGCAGAAAGAGACTATCCAGTAACAGGTGTCTACAAGGCAGACAGTCCCTATCACCCAACTTTAGGACTCTTGTCCATCACCACATGTGTCATAGTCAGTGAATCACCCACTTGCAAAGAAGATGCTCTAAATCACACCTGTCAACAGCTTGCTGATTAGTAGTAGTCATTGTCTAACACTAGGTGAAAGAGCAACCACAGTGTTTGAGAGTGAGAATCCCAGCATCAAGAGCACCCATACTTTCCCATCCACCTTCCCATTCTAGCTATGTCATCTACTCCTGCTGCCCCTGCTGCCACTCCTGTCCCAACTCCTGCTCCTGCCACTGCACCCAACTATATCTCAGTCAACCCCAACCAAATCACACTCCCTGCTGACCAAGCTGACCAGGCTAGGTTCTTCCAAGAAATCAAAGATGTCCTGGTTGCCATCAATCATAATTTTACAGTCTATATGGGAGTAACTAGGGCCAATCTACAAACAGCCAACAATAACATGCAGAGTTTTGAAGCCAGTATCCAAGCCCTTGAAACAAACATGAACTGGGTAATGGCACAAACACCAGCACCTGCACCTACACCAGCCCCAGCTGTACAGCCAAGCAGGTCACACATCCCAAAACTTGCCCCCCTGGCAAAATTTGGTGGCATGGACAAGGACAAGACAGCATCTTTCAGGGTTGTGGTCACACATTATATGTGTATTTCATATCCCCAGGCATCTGTCAACAAGCAGATTGCTTATTTTATCTCCTGCTTAGAAGGCAAAGTGCACAAATGGCTTGAATCATATCTTGATCAAGATGTTGTTCAAGGTGTACCAGTCCCCTGGTTGCATGACCTACAAAGCTTCTGGGAGCAATTCAATGCTTGTTGGAGTGTCTCCAATAAAACTGAAAACTTCCAGGCTAAATACATAGAGCTCACCCAAACAGGATTGGTTCAGGAGTACTTCAAAGACTTCCAGACATACTCTCAAGGGCTCAGGTACAATGACCAGGCACTGCATGACCACTTCTACAACAATCTCTCAGTTGAGATCAAGAAGGTCATGGTGGCCCAAGACTTTGATTATAACCTTAGCTTGATCATATTCCAAGTGTTGGCTGAAAAAGCCCTAAAGGTTGATCAACATCTTGCAGCCTTCAACAGCCAAAATAAGTACTCCAAAGCAGTCTTGTTGTCCAAATCAAGCAATACCACTTCCAAAAGTGTAACCTCACCATCAGCAGCATCTCCCACAGGCAATGCCAGGGAAAAAATGTCAGTTGGGGAAAAGGTCTATGCAATTGTGAATGGTAAGGCTCAAAAAGGAACAATCATGCCCATTGGCAAAAACACAAAAGGCACAGTAGTCCCAATGGTCAAATGGAATGACAGATCTTCAGAAGATTCTACTTTTAAAAAGATCAAAAAGGATTCACATCCCATTGCTGTTGTTGCTCCCTCCACCCCCAAGCTTGCTCCTGCCCAGGGTCCTGGACCCATGGACCTTGATGCTGCAGGTAAAGGGAAGAAGCCTATAATTTGTAATACCTGTGGTGGTCATGGCCGCTATGCAAGTGTCTGCCCCTTGAAATCCTACTCTGGACAAGGTGCATTGCTATCTGAGGAGGAATTGGAAAACAAGGACCCCTGAACACCAATATTGGAGCAAGCCTTTGAGGGGAAAAAGATACAGACTTTCAGATATATGCTGTAGATAATGTGTCACCTTTAAATATATATTTTACTGCATCTTTAGTCCCATCTGCTCCTGCAAACAAAGGTGTCCACCATATGCAGACAATGCATGGTTGGGCCATGGTCAACCCAGGCACCTCATCCTGCTTTATTCACTCAAGATTAGTCACTCAATATCAAATACCCACTCAGAAAAAGAAAAACCCAAAAAAATTAAAAGTTAGTGATGGTTGTGAAATCAGTTCTGGACTTGTTGATACAGAATGTATATTTATCTTAGAAATAGGTAGTCATAAAGAACAATTGGTTCTAATGTAGCAGACATAGGTAGACATACACTTGTACTCAGAATGTCCTGGCTCAAATTACACAACCCTGGTATAGACTGGCCTAACAAACATCTTACCTTTGATCCTCCATATTGTATTAAAAAATTTGTCCCAGCTTCTAATGTAGTTCTCAGAAATGTTGGGGGCCATTTGGACCCTTTTGACTCAGACCTAGGAGGTGTCAAGGTTTTCCAACCTCTTGAAGGCATCCCTAGGCACCCTGGAGGTGTTGTGGTGTCAAATCTACTTGAAGGCATCCCAGAGGAACTCCAGGACTATACAGATGTATTTGCTGAAGACAACATGGTGATGGAGCTTCCTCCCCATCAACCCTTCAACCTTGAGATAGTCCTCAAGGACCCCAATGCACCAGTAAAGGGACCTGTATATCTGTTAAGGCCTTCTGATGATGGGGAACTACACTGGATACTCAAGGAGCAACTACACAAGGGGCTCATTAGACCCTCCAAGTCTTGCTACTACTCTCCAGTCATCTTCATTCCCAAAAAGAATGGCAAGTGGAGAATGTGTGTTGACTATTGTTTGCTCAATGCCAACACAGTGAAAAACACATACCCCATTTCACTCATATCCACCCTGGTGGAGAAACTCCAGGGCACAAAAATATTCACTACCTTGGACCTGAAATGGGGTTACAACCTAGTTCAGATCAAAGGAGGTGACAAATGGAAGACTGTGTTCAAAACCAAATACAGATTGTTTGAATACTTGGTGATGCTGTTTGGGCTATGCAATGCACCTGCCATGTTCCAAAACTTCATGAATGAAATCTTCAGGGATATTCTAGATATTGTTGTGATCATTTATCTGGACAACATATTGATATTCTCAAAAAACCCTGAGGACCATGCTAAGCATGTTGTAGAAGTACTTTGCTGGCTCAGGCTCCACAAACTGTACTGCAACCTGTCCAAATGCATATTTAATGCTTCAGAAGTGGAATACCTTGGCATAATCACTAATGGCAAGGGAGTATGCCCCAATCTGGCAAAAATTACAGAAGCAGTGAACTGGGCAACACCCAAATCTGTGAAAGGCATTCAGGAATTCCTTGGCTTTGTAAACTTCTACCACTGGTTCATTGAAGACTTTGCAGGAAGGGTGTTTCCACTCTACCAATTACTGCAGAAAGAAAACCCATGGCAGTGGGGTCAAAACAAAGAAAGCTCATTTAATATCCTAAAACAAGCTCTCATGGAATCACCCATACTCATCCAACCAGACATCACAAAAGAATTTATACTGGAATGTGATGCATCTAATTATGCCACTGGCACCATATTAAACCAGATTGGCAAGGATGGCAAGATGCACCCAGTAGCCTTTTATTCCAAGACCCTGTCACCAGCAGAGCACAACTATGATATCCATGACAAGGAATTGCTTGCAATGATAAGGGTGTTCAAGGAATGGTGTCACCTGCTTGAAGGTTCAGACATCCCAATTCAGGTACTTACAGACCACAAGAACCTGGAATATTTCCAAACCAAAAGGGACCTGAACTGTAGGCAGGCACAATGGATGGGCTTCTTAGCTGACTACAATTATAGGATCAGATATAGGTCAGGGGCTCAAAATGGCAAAGTGGACATCCTCTCTCATCAAGAAGAACTGCAGGAACAAGCAGCTAAAGAGGGGGGTGAAGTTCCACCACTTATCAGCCTGAACTTTTCATCTCATCAATTCTGATGGACCATACCCTAAATGACATGATAAGGGATGCACTACCTGATGACAAATTGATTGAGAGGATCCTGAAGACCCTAGAAGAGAACATACCAGTTAAAGGCTGGTGCTTAGATAACAACTTGTTGTACTACCACAACCACATATATGTACCAATCAAGTTGGAAATCAGGCAAGCTGTCATAGAAAGCCAGCATGACAATCCTGCAGCAGGGCACCCAGGGCATTTCAGAACCCTAGACCTGGTCTCCCAGGACTACTACTGGTCTGGAATGAAACAGTCCATTGTAAAATACATACAGGCATGCAACTCATGTATCTGGAACAAGCATTTGAACCAAGCTCCTCCTGGGTTACTCCAACCCATTGACCGACCCAACAAACCTTGGGAGGAGATTACATATGATTTGATTGCTGGATTACCAATGTTGGAGGGTTATGATGCAATACTCACAGTGGTGGACTGATTATCCAAAATGGTGCATTTTATTCCAATGCACTTGGATGCCTCAGCAGTAGACATTGCCAACCTATTTGTCAACTTTGTATGGAAACTGCATGGACTGCCCTGAAAAACCATTTCTGACTGAGGCCCCAACTTTAACACAAAATTCCTACACCAAATCTATAAACAACTGGGGATTGAACCACACTACTCAACAGCATATCAACCCCAAGTAGATGGACAGAGCAAGCAGCTCAACCAGTTTGTTGAAATATACCTATGTCATTACATTAACCATTGACAAACAGATTGGGTGGCAGCCTTACCTATGGCAGAATTTGTGTACAACAATGGGAAGCACTCAGGTTCTCAACACTTGTCCTTCTTTGCCTGCTATGGTTACAACCCAGACTTTACTGTGGGTAATACCAAAGAAAGCAGTGTCCCTCAGGCCAACTAATACACTGACCACCTCAAAGCTATCCATGATGAGGCAAAAGCAGCACTCACAATTGCCAACTGCTCCCACACAGAATACTATAACCAAAAGCATTGTGAGGCTCCTAGAATTGAGATCAGATCTAAGGTGTTCCCTGGACAGGTCTAACATCAAGACCCTTAGGCCATCAAAGAAACTGGACAATAGGTGATTTGGCCCTTATGTGGTCACCAAACAGATTGGGAAAAACACCTTCCAATTGGACCTGCCCAAGTCCATGAAGGTGCACCCTGTTTTTCATGTCTCCCTCCTTTACCCAAAACCCTAGGATGACTTCCAAACAGAACCAAACCCTGCACCACCAGTTGTAACCCCTGAAGGAGAAGAGGAGTATGAAGTAGAGGAAATTTTGGGCTCACAGTGCAAGGGTAGAAGACTGGAATATTACATTAAATGGAAAGGCTATGGAGCAGAAGAGAACAGCTGGCAACCCAAAGCACATCTCACAAACACTCCTGAAAAGGTAGCAGAATTCCACCAGTCTCACCCAAATGCACCTAGGCCTTAATGGGGGGGAAGTGTCATGGCCTAGACCATGAGCACAAATTTATCCAAATTAAATATGATTTATTTTACCTCTATTTTTCTGCTTTATGGACAAGTCCTGTTTGTTCAGATATATGTGTAGAATAATTGACCAAGTCATGTGACCTTGTTGTTGTTGACCACTGTTGATGTGTTCCAGAATATTCTGTTGACATGGCACCATTCCTGTTATTGTACAATTTACATAGGCTTCCTATTTCATATGTACCACCTCACTATTGAATATATAAGGGAGAGTCTGAGAGCCTTAAGCCTCAGAACTCAACCTCCTGTCAATTATCCCTTCTACCTGAGTTGGTCACCAAGCCACTTAGTACTTGCCCAGTGCTCTTAAGCACAAGTGCACTTCTGAATCCCCTCTGCTTGTTGTCGCAACCTATCCCTTGACTGCATGTCCCCCTCTAGGCATTGCAGTCTTTGATCCTTGGCATTACAGCCCTTGGATCTGTCATCACCTCATCAGTGTTTGGTGTTGTTGTTCAGGTTGTTGGCTCTGACACCTGGAAGTTTCTGGGATAGTACTCACCAACCATTGCCAGCTGAAGATCCTTATGCATCAGATTCCATGGTAGGAAGTGATGGAGGAGGCAGGCATGTACAATCAGACTATAGCTATCATTATCAACATACTGTAGATTACAAACAATATTTGCCCATCCCTCCTAGTGGATCTAGTTCATATATTGCTCTTACTCCTAGAGAGCAAAGGCATCTGACTTATCAACCTGCTGCTACTAGAATGACAAACCTAACTAGGATGCATCCAGAGATAGCAGAGAGGAGATGGTTGGTTAGAGCTGTGGGTAGGAAGATATATGAATGTCCTCATCCCCATGTAATGCACATAAATATCCATCTATTGGATGTAGAGAATTCTTTAAGGATCTCTTGCCAGAACTGGATTATTTATGTACATTTAGGCTGGAACAGACCTGGAGTGCATCTGGAGAACCTCTCATGTTCATTGACCTGAACAGGCATAGGAGTTTCAGGACTAAGCTTTCTGCATTCAAGTCCCAACTACTCCCAGTTAGGAGTAGACATCCCATACCACATCCAGATGTTCCTGCATTCCCTGAAACTAGGAAGCATTTTGCTTTCAATAAGAAACAGCATGAAGTTGCTTTTGTATTATTTAGAGATGAGGTTGAGTGCTTCTTGGCTTACCTCTTTATTGAACACCAAGCTATGCAAGACCTTGGTCAAGGAAAGCAAAGGGAGCTCAATGAAATAATGTGGGAAAATTCTGAGAGTAGATCCAAGACTCCAGAATATGCTCCAGCCCCTCATCCTAAGCATACTATTAACTCAATTAGATCTCCTACTGGTCATCTAGAATTCAAACCTCTAGAAGTTCAGGAGGATCCAGATGAGCCAGTGAGTGGTGGAGAGGAGCTAGTTCAACTAGAAGAGCAGGAAGTGGAAGCTATCACAAGGATAGCAGATGATTCTGCTGAGGATACTACCATGACTGCAATTCAACCTTCATTTGCTTCTACTTGAGCTATGGCTCAAGGAAGAAGCTTCATTGGCCCTGTAACTAGCTCTCCAGCTAGACCAGAAGCCTTAGGGGCAATTACTCCTACAAGGACCCCAAGTGAGAAGAGATTACAAGCTCTATTCACTCCAGGATCAGTTTCTCAAATAGAAGCTACTTGCATTCTGGGAGTTAGAGGTCCTTCTACTTACCTGGAGAGTTACTTAGGAACTTCAATTACTCCTGTAGATAAAGATTATCCTAGATGCATAGGAGTAGGTCCAAGGCAATCAGGAAGAGTGCTAGAACCTCTATTCCCTCCTGCTCAAGTGACAGAAGCTGGTCCTTCAGCTTTACCTGATATTGGCTTGTAGATCATATTATCATAGTATATACATGCACTGAATGGAGGCTACATCTCAGTGAGTCATAAAGTGAGTCAGAGAAGCTTCTGGATCAATTTGGAAGGCTCTCCTGACTCACTGGAGTCATTAGATCTTGATTTATGGTCCAGTAAGAATCTAATGATCTTCAGGCCATTCTGGCATGAGGATCTGGTGGATTGCAACAATCTTCAGGCAGCAGATACTGCCAAAGATTAGCTATTGATAGAGCATAAGATTGCTTTGATAGTGTAAGCAGTTGCCAAAATATGAGCAGTGCAATGTTGTAATCCATATCTCTTGATAAGAGGAAATATTGCAACCTCTGTATCTCTCTGAGATCTTATGGTAAAAACTTAATAAAATATGCGTTGGAAAGCGGAAAATTTGTACTATTTAATGGAACTCAAAATAGTACAATTTGGAGCACATACAAATTCAAGTATTTCAGAAATTAATTACAGAGGCATTGCTTGAGGTTGGCAGAGCAGACTAAAATAATAGAAAATGTTAGTAGTCCATAATATTATGTGTCTGATGCAGCATGTTGGTTCATGTGCATCCGAGGCAGCTACCAGTGAGATAATTTGTGAGTAGAGGTTTTCAAGTACTCTGATCAATCTGGCTTCATAGACTTTACCTCAAACCTCTTGGTTTCCTCAGGCTGCACACATGGAGGGAATAGGGTTTGTGTCACCCCCATTTGGTGATTTCTCATCTTTCACTGATTGGATTTACTTCTAATCCAATACATAGTATCTCATACCTCACAGAAAGTACATCGCATAGAAAGAGTCATGATATTGCTTTCACATGGCTGGCACTGAGGGGTGCAATTCCCCCTGAATATTTCTTACATGTATTTTACCTGTTGGACTGTCTATATAATTTTTTTTTGCCTAAGTAAATATGTAATTAGAACCAGATGAATTATGCACATTTATTAAGCTACTTATCAAGTAGTTGTGGTGGGGTTTGTGGTCATCCCAAATGCACTGTGAGCCTCCATGCAGCAATTCTGCCATGTAAACCCTATCCTGCTCCTCCTGAGCATGCTGGCAGCTGCAGGCACTTGCAGAAAGGACCCTAGCTGCCAGCACACTGCCAGAGTGCCAAAAATCTGGTAGAATTCCTGCTTTCCACACACAGGAGCAGGAGTGGGAGCCATGAAGGCCTAAATGTGATGCATCCTGGTCTGCCAGAGCCAAATTTCAGCATATTTTCAGCATGACATGCTTAGTGTCAAGCCACAAGACAGTAGACACATACAAAGGCATCAAGCCTACACAAGTCACACATCAGCAGTAGTTAGGACATAGCCCAGACCCCTTAAGGACATTAGCTACTTGTAAAGCAAGGTCCAACAACCATGTTCAGAGGTTGTGACACAAGTGGTTGGTTCACTGACTGCAATATGTGGAGAAATGGGCAGATACCTAAGGTTGGGCAATGGTAATGTCCAACTTGTAGACACCTATTACTGCCTGGGTCTTTTCTGCTTTTGATTATTTTGTGGCCTGGATCCCTCAGCATTTTACAGTAGACTATTACAGGGCTACTTCTCAATTCCCAAAGACCAATGCCAATTATGGTCCAAAAGCCACAAGTAGGGGCAAAGGGTAACAATGCATGGACCAAGCCCCAAGGGGTTGCACAGAGTTGAGTGTAGATGGTGGAGTGGATAGAAACCCTCACAACTGCAGAAGAACTTGACCTAGTGTCAAGACCTAACTGCTGATCTTAAGGGAGAACTCTGAACACTCACAACAGGAGGTCATGTTCTTGGGTGTTCCCCTTGAACTTGACCCTCCTTATCTATTCTTCAGAACACAGCTGAGCCTACACAGATGCAAACAACAATTGGCAAACCATTATCAAACAGGGACACATCAGTGTCTTACAATGATTCCAGAATCTTCCTCATGTCACATGACTTGTAAAACTTACATAATTAAACCAGAGAAAATACTATAATCATGAGAAAATGCACAGCAGTCACATTGGCTCCTGACACAATAGGAGTATGTGACAACTAGCTCCTTTATCCAGGCCAGAAAAACCCAACCCTAGGAGTGAGAGCAAACAAAGGCTTACCCTAAGCAAACCCTCCTCATCTGTATTACATCTGCAGTAGGGATGGACATTTATTGCACCATTGTAACCATCCTTAGACAATGGCACCATTGTTACTACCTCAAGATGGTGACCAATATGACTCAGTGGTTTCAGCTATGACTCACCTAGGATCCTTATTGGCTGAGAGGTTATGACTCACACTGTTGCTGTGTGAACCATTGTGTTGCCACTCACATAGAATATAACTTGCCTGGGAGGGATAGGATTGGTTCATGGTATGACTCATGTTAGAAGCACAGCCTTGTATGTAGAGTATAAATATGCTCCTGCCAGAGCCCTGTAATGCATCCTCTTTCTTAGATCCAATCAGATATACTTAGCCTTGAGCTCCTCACCATTTGCATCACTTGCAAGTGCCAATATAAGTGTCTTGAGACCTCATATAAGGATCAGCTCCTCACCTATTGCAGTGTCACTAGTGTGTTCATGCAGCTTGCAAGCTCGCTGCCATGAGCACACATGCACCTGCAGCAGGCTTGCTTCGCACTACATGCTCAGCTTTAATATAAATGTATCAACCATCTATAATATACTAAAGTGCCTGCCTTCGGCTGGCAGGTAGCTTCGCCTACAGGCTCAGCTTGGATATAATGTGTTAAGGGTCTGTAATATACTTCATTGCCTGCCTTCAGCTGGCAGGTAGCTTCGCCTATGGGCTCAGCTTTGAAATATTGTATCAAGTGTTCTAAATATTCTTGAGTGCCTGCCTTCAGCTGGCAGGTAGCTTTGCCTACAGGCTCAGCTTTTATATAATGTGTTAGGTGTCTGTAATATAATATACTTAATTGCCTGCCTTCGGCTGGCAGGTAGCTTCACCTACAGGCTCAGCTTTTATTGAACATGGTTATGTGCATAATTTTTACATACTCCTTGTGTTTGCTTAGCTCTAATGCTGGACTTTAAAAGATGCACCTTAATTCTTGAGTAGAGAAAACAAACAGAATTCAAACAGAACAGGCAAAACACATCAACAATAAGAGAAAAAAGAAAACACAGCAAAGTCATTTCAATCCTGGAGAACAGACTTGTACACAACATTCTTTGTTACAGGAGCAGCAGAATTATTGAATATATGAATATGTGAAGCAGAGGTACAACAGGATAATGCAACATAGAGTTGTCCATGGGAGAACACTGCATGCTCAAAGTCCAATCCAACATTTAAGACAGACTGGCCTTGGGACTTGTTGATTGTCATTGCAAAGGCCACCTGCAAAGGGAATTGGTGTCTTTTCAAAATAAATCCAAACTCTGTCTCTTGAGTCTTCAGTTCAATTCTTGGGATGAAGACTTTTTTACCTATTGTGCAAGGAGTTAGTTTCAATAAGCAAATCATCAAGTTGGCATGATTGACTGACCCACATCTGTTCCAGTCAAAAGGTGTACTTCTAAAACCCTCTGACCAAGGTGTGTGACTACTGCCCTGGTACCATTGCAAACACCTTGGGATGGTGCCAAGTTGCATAACACCATTACAGGACAACCAAATTTGATATCAAGTTTTGCAACTGGCAGGCTGGAGTGGTTGAGTGAGTGAAGGTACTCTGGAGTTAGGTTTACTGTCTCAGGGTTGTCAACACCCTCTTCCTGTTCAACTTCATCCACACTGGTGTACGTCTTGACCTCACCAGGAAACCTTCCTAAAATCTTCTTGTTCAACATCAGAACATCATTGTTCTGTCCTGTCAAGATTGTCTGATCACATAAATATTCATTAGTGGCCTGGCCTGGAATCCCAAGGTTTGGATAGACCCAATCGATAAGCTGGTCCCAGCTGCAGACATGCATATGTGCAGGGAAGTTGATCTCCTTTGAATGGCCTTCCTCAATTGTGGAACCCTCTCCTATCTCCAGTAGCCATGCTGCAAAATCTGCAGCATCCCCTTGTAAGCACATGTTCTGAGTGAGCTGCAGTCTCTGCATTCCTACCCATAGCAGTGACCACTTTAGGCAGGCTGCAATGATGTCTTCAGGCTCTCCATGTGGGACAACAGGAAGTATCTGGCAAAAGTCACCACCAAACACAACTGTGATACCACCAAATGGTTGTCCTGGCTTGTCACAGATGTCCTGAGCTGTGTGGTTGAAAGCCTCTGCACAATGCTTATGCTGCATTGGTACCTCATCCCAGATAATGAGCACTGTCTGCTTGATGAGCCCAGCCAAGTTGGAGTTTTTGGGAATGTTACAGTTGCTGGTCTCTGTCAGGTTCTGTGTTGGTATCTTGAGCTGAGAGTGTGAAGTGCAGCTGCCAGGAAGTAGAAGAGCAGCAATGCCAGAAGAAGCAACACAAAGGACAATTTTGCCTTCAGAACAGAGCTGATAGCAGAGTGCCCTATACAAAAAGGTTTTGCCTGTACCTGCTGGACCATCTAAGAAGAAAGTGTGGCCTTGCTCCTGAGTGACAGAGCTATAGACCTCATTGTATGTGGCCTGCTGGTCTTCATTTAGTTGATCTATAAACTCCTGAGCAATGTTGGGAGGCTGGTTATTTTGAAGCTGAAGCTGCTCCAGAATCAAGTGGTTATGGACCTTGTATTGCTCCCAGGCCTCAGCGCTTCTAGGGAGATGAACAATTGCCATGGTAGTGCCAGTGTCTTCCACCAATTGTTGAATGAGGTAGAGACCAAAATAATAGACATGCTCCTCACTTGGGTTTTCAAGTTGCCATGGCTGCTGTAGAAGCCAGTGTCAAAGGTCATCACAAAGATGTTGATGGAAGTCAAGCCACAGCTGCTCTGCATTGCTGGGCATGCATGCAGTGACAATCATGACAAACAGCTTTTGCAACTGATGTCCAGTCTGCATGACTGATGCCTCAGTCAGACAGGCAGACCATTCAGCATCATCAGCCAAGAGCCCACATGCAAGACAGCAAGACTTGTAGTCAGGATAGGGAACATTGTTGAAGGTTCTGAGATTAGCAAAAGATGTTGGACCCTGCACAGTTGCAAGGAGCAGTCTCAGATAGAACCTGTCACCATGAGATGGGCCTGCAAAATACATGCAGCCAATTGCACCACCTGCCTTCTTGCATGGCTTCCAGACTTGAGCATTTTGATCCCAAGTGAACTTCCCAGGAATTTCTTGATAAAGAGGACTATTGGCAAGAGCTTTGACAGCATCATTTGGATGGTTGTTCAGATTGAAAAACGCTGTGAGTTTGGTATCCTTTTGCTCCACCAGCACATCTGCAAGTGGCTGGTCATTTTGGAAGGTGACAACCTGCTGATTCTCTAGATGCACCTGCAAACAGTAGATGTTTGGAACCTCCTGATGGAGAAGGAACTTGAATATATGCCAGAGAGCCTTGTATGCAGATATCCAATGTGCATCCAGGTGCCATTTGATTTCATCCTGCTGCTCTGGCCTATCTGCAGCAGGACCTTGCTGGATGAAAGTCATGGATGCACAGTCACAGCCTTTATAGACATACTTGAATATGTACTTGATAGTGTTCACTCCAGAGCAGGTTTCCACATTGATATGGCAGTTGTACTGTCGTGCAAGATACAGATTGTAAGGAACTACCCATTGATTGTCAAGAACCACTTCTTTTTGTCCAAATTTCTTGACAATGTGTCTACCATTATTGTGCTGCCAATAATGTGGATATGCGTTGTGAACCATGGCAGTCTGCTCACAGAAAGGTTTAGGGAACTTCTTGATACACCTCTTCTCTGTTTGGTCCCAGCAACACATATCTGGAAACTCTTCTCCACATGGCCCATGCATCATGCTGGTTGTAATTGTATCATACAGATCCAGTTCAGCCACAGGATTAGGAATTTCAGCACAGATGACCTCATCAACATCATCTGGCTCCACAATGTGGTTTGCCTTGTCCAGCCAGACTAAAAGGTGCATGTGTGGGAGGCCACACTTCTGGAACTCAATAGTATGGACATGCACAATGCAGTTGCCAAGCACATGTTTTTTGGTGATATTGTCAAGTAAAGCTCTACATTTGAGCTCAAAGACATGTGTGCAGATGTCTGGTCAGTCACCAGGAGTTTGTCTGTCCAAAAGTTCATTTTTGATCTCCAGCCAGTTTGGGTTAGCAGTCATGGTGATGAAAAACTGAGGTGGCCCAAGGTAGTGTGCAATTGCCATTGCATCTTGATAAGACTCCATCATCTGCCTGGACCCACCATAGTATGAGGAGGGCAGAATAGTTCCAACTTGATTGCCAAGCTCAAGATTGTCATTATGCAAAGCATCCATAACACCAGCATAGAGATCTGCACAAATAGTGTTCTGGTTCATTCTAAACCATATAAGCTGGCTCTGGTCAATGATAGCCCATACGTCAACAATGAACTGGTGAAAGAGACGTTGAGCATGGAAGATTACACAGAAAGGTTCATCAGGTCCTGGCATAGGGTTGTCCTTTCTCTGCTTTTCTTGAGGGAACAGGACATAGGTGTAGTATTCAAGCTCCAAAACAGTTTTCCACTGGCCACAGCAGATATTGTTGGCTGCACCTTCAGCCTCATTGCCACTTTGCTCCTCTCCATCAGAGTTTGGCTGGGCAGCTGCTTGTGGATTCCCTTGCCTAGGTGCTTGGTCTGGAACCCACAGAATGTCTCAATATGGGATATGGTGTTGAAACCCATGCTCTCCATAGACAAAGAGAAGCACATAATGGAGGCATGCATAGGCTGGGTTCCATGGATCAATCCTCTGGAAACCTCCACCCTGTCTGTAAACCACAATATCACATTGATAGTCTAATGTGTTGTCTGGTACAATGAGAGCAAGCTCATCATTGGTTGGGCAGTTATACACCTGAGGATAATCACAGTGGTTCTGATGAATCACCATGGAGACTTGTGCAGCATCTTGTGCAGCTGTAACAGTGTTGATACATTTGTAAACACCTACATAGCAGTGGTGACTGTGCAAGAGTCCAGTGAGGATACACATAAGCTGAGCATTACACCTGGAGTTTGCACCATGCTGCATTTGTAGTGTGCTTGCTTCCTCAAGTGAGTTGTAAATATAGAGCTGCGCATAGGTGGGGGTTGTACCTTGAGGTTGCACCAAATCATTTGAACTGTGATAGACTTCTCCACCAATTTTATAGAGATATGGACCTCAGCCTGGCAGCTGCTCATCAAGCACCTTGAAACCCATAGAGACAAAAGCAAGTGCACTGTTAGACTGCCTGATGTTATCCAAGAAGTTCTTAGAGTGTGTGTGAGACCCAACAAAGAGCTGGTATAGCTCCAGAGGAGGGCAGCTAGGGAGTTTGATGTTGACCTTGCTGTGTTGGCAGCATAGGCCAAACTGTGGATTGCCTGCCTGTGAGCTTTTGAGTTTCTCAGCCTCCCAGTGCAGGGCAGCACAGAAACCACATGAGACATCCATAGCACCCAGGTTTTGCTGACCTTGGGTACTTAAGCATGCTACAATTTGTCTACGCTTTTGTTTAGCAGCAACACATGCCTCCTGGCCTTCATCAAGTAGCCCAGGAGGTAAAGGTGGTTCATCCTGAGCATAGAAAACAAATAGGTTGTGTTAGTAATTGTGCTTTTTGTTTTTAACCAAAAAAATAATCCACTCACTGCCTCACCCTCATTTTCTACATTTTCTTCCAGCTGGATCTCTGGCTGTGCCACAGGTTGCACTGGCTGCCAAGGTGGAGGTTGCACTCTTCCTCATCCATGACCATGTGGCCTTCCTCTACCCCAAGCTGGCTGAATTGGGTCTGCAGGTTCAACAGTGTCAGCCTGTCCTCTCCCATGTCCATGGCCATGGGGTCATCCCCTACCCTGGCCTTGCTGAACAGGGGCTGGATCTGGTGGAGCTGCCTGAAGTACTTTTAGTTCTAGGTCCTGGAAAAAACTTCAAATGACAGACATATGTCAATTAGTGGTAATCCTTGAGCTGCAGCAGCCTGCTGTGCTTCATGTTCTGCATGCTCACAGTCTCTTCAGGCTTGTTGCACAATCTGTGCTCTGCTTAAAACTGGTGGATTGGCAGGCAGATTGCTTGGTCCAGCAATGTTGGGTAAATTGTTGGGCTCTACAGCAGCAGGTATATTGCTTGGTCCAGCAACTGGGGGTTGTGGGATTCTTCTTGCATCAGGACTGATCTGCTCTCATCCCTGATGATCTGCCTCTTGACCTTGAGACCTTACATGTTCAGGTGTGGTGGGTTGTGACCTATCCCTATTGGCTCAGTAAATGAAATCCATGCAGATAGTAGACTTGAACACTCACATGGTAACAGTGTGATTTGAGTTTTGGTGTCCAAGTGTTTTGAAAAGCTTAAAAAGCTTAAAATCTGTGATAAGCAACTGCTTATTTCATTAGCCAGTGTATTGAACATTCTCCTGGAACACACTCACAGCTCTATAAGAGTGTGTTCAATCCTTTGTGATTTTTATGGGGATTCTAGCAATTTTTTGGATGTGTGCTTTATTTTTTGTTCCTCCCCATGAGGTTGGCACCCCCGATTTTTTGGTGCCAAACCTCCGACGGAAACGCCTCCGTGATCGGTTTGTAATCAAATGTAATCGAAAAAAAAGAGCACAGGGGGGGAGCCTCGGTGATGCGTTTTCGTGACTTCGCCCATGAAGTGAAGTGGTGCGAAATGGCGAGGGCTTTCGAATGAGTCTTTGATCGAACGGATTGAGCCAGTATTCGTGAAGTTAGCATTATCCTGAACCGAAGATAATTCGGTCCTTCGGTACATAGTAAGTTAATCATCGCTCACACTTAATAGGACTTGTAGTATAGATCTTTCTGCGTTTTATGGGTATTTACATGAGTGAAACGGATCAGAAACGGGCGCGCAACGGCGAATTCGGTCTCTGAGCCTGCAAGGGAGGCTGGGTCCGGCGCTTAAATGTGTCTGGACCCTATACTGGGTATTTTTACGTCAGCTTCCCACGGTCGATCTCTCATTGTAATATAACTAGTCTGTATAAGTCCAAACATACACCAGGTAGCACAGTGTCATAGCATGCCCATAAGTGAGGGACCCTTTGAGTGAGATATACTTGAGTGCTTTGTGGTACTCCTGCTACCAGCAATTAGTAAGGGACTTAGCTGGACTAAGTCTGATTGTTTGATCAAGATTGTTACTACTGTTATCTTGTTGTGTTCATAACAGTCTAGCATAACAGAGTAACTGTTTCCTCATAACTCTGGAAAAACTTGAGGTGTAATGAAACAGGGGGGTGTAGTAATGGTGTAATTCCATGAAATGACACATAATTACCTGTCATTATCCTGTTACACCAGTGTAATTTGGCATAATGACACCATTACTACACCCCTGTTTTCATTACCCCTCCTTATGCCTAATTACATACCATTACCCCCACAGGTTTTTGCTGAGAACAAGCAAGAGCAGTCTCTACTTCCCTAAGCCCAACTCCTGTAAGGATGTATATGACTTCCATCATGCAAAAGTGAAATTCACACAATAATGCCATAGACATCACTTGACCAGGCTTGGTTCCGAGGCATATATGACAAGGAGAGGAATAGGCACACAATATCATGTGACCGCAGTCAAGTTAAGGCTTACGGTCACATTGACGCTCTTGTATATATGTTCACGCACTTAGGGTATGGTTAGAAAAGGGTCCACGCTCTGATGTATTGACCGCTATGGCACATAGCGTTTGCAAGGCTAGACCATGTGTACAAGAAATATCTATTCTGACATTGTACAAAGTATGAAGCCTCCAATGTGCCATATAGAGAAGATACACGACGTAGAAATGTCAGGGAATTGCCATATATGGAGTCTGTCCCTTTTCTAACCGTACCCTAGTAAGTTACTGAGTCAGTGACAGTCACGCACCCATAAACGTTTACGTGGATTTCGAATATGAATTTTATTTATTTTTGCAGCCTATAGCGGTGTAGATACAGCTGTAAACTGCCGCAGGGGGGTTTTGATAGTCAATTTTATAAGGTATATGTGGCGACCCACAAATTAGCCTTGCATCTGCGCGCTGAGATTACGATTCAAACGGCATATTACATTAAGCCATACAACGCGAACTGAGATACAAGCGAAAACTATTTGGGCTCTCCGAGTTCGAAATAAATTTGGCGCCTACTTCGCAAGGCTTTTTGCAAACGACAATAATGAGGCAAACCGTATTTGCGCTAATATACAGAGGGGATCAGAAATTGGGGTCAATTTGCCAAATTAGCCGTGCTTAATTTGTCAAATCTGAGCCAATCCAACTCAATCGGGCACAATCAGCAGGTTGATTTGGTCAAATAGCACTCAAATTTGAGAGCAAAACGTTGGCTTTTCCGGACGAGCTAGGCCGAAATCCAATTCGCTACTGAAGGCTAGTCAGAGCGCCTTCTACCTAATCCGAATAAACGCCAGTAGCGTGTGCTAATCTGAGTTACCCAGGCTTCAATTGCGCCTAGGAAGAACTAAGGCTGTAACTTGCCGTAAAAGCAAATTTGCTTTTGGCCGACGGAGTTCCGGCGAATTAACCTGAGCACTCGACGTGAACATATCTTTCTGGGCAGAATAATTGATTTACATATGGAGCCCCGTGCATCTTCATAAACTATGTCACAGGATGAATGATTGACCGTCTCACCATGCCATTTCTCTGTATCGCCAGAAATCCAAAAGCGATCGATCATCAAGTGCGCGAAGACTCATCCACGTGCCCAGAGAGGATCTCCTGCGAAGCTGCCGACCATTGCTCAAAGCAGATTACCTTAGCCGAATGCATACGGCTGGCGTCATCCAGACACGCACATTCATGATCCCAGTCAATAGTAGTCCGTGTCGCGTATTATGCCGTTTCCCTAGGCCTTCATTGAGGTTCCGCCCTTCACCACAATGTAGGTCTTCTGCCAGATGCACAATCCATTGATTAACGAGGTATAAAAGCCGTTTTTTACTTCCATAGCTCCACCCTCACTAGCTCCGAACACTCTCAGCTCGATAAAAATACCTCCGAAAGTTTGCGAGAGTCCAAGAAACGATACGGCCAACCTCACCATGACTCGCATCCTCACTTGATTAAACCAGGCGAAATTACTCCTGGGGTTGATGCGTCGGAGTACGCATCGAGACGAGAAAGGCTAATGGAAATGCTCCCACTGGGGAGCATCGTGGTCATCTGGTCTGCACAGGTTAAATATATGTCAGGCCGTGAGTACCTTTTTACTTACCCCATTGCAACCTGCTCGTGAAAGTGTTCCCGCTCATCTCACGCACAGATATATTGTACGCCCTCATATGGACCCGTGGCATTTCTCTTAATCAATTGATCTATTATATAGTTACAAGTATCGGCAGGAGTCCAATTTTTGGTATTTGACAGGCATTGAGGAGCAAAGCGCGGCGGCGATCCTACACAAGACAGCGGACGCAAAGGGCTACCGGATGCACCTATTCATGTCAGAAAAGGATCCTCATGACGAACTCTGGAACGGGCCTCGGTGAGTCTGGCCCGCTACATTAGATACTTCGCCCAAATCGACAATCTACTTTGCAGAACAGGAGTTTCATTGTCCCAAGAAACATTTCGAGCTGACGAAGTCTCAACAATCGAGAAGTTTCCTCGTCTTCTACGAGAAGCCTGCAAAAACTCTTCTCATATTTTTGCGGAAATCAGAAATCATGGTGACTACCCTTCCCAGCTTCACATATGGAAACGCTTGGCGGGACTTCTGGCTCATCTCCCATCTGCAGCTTCAAGTGCTGATGGGGAAACGACTGATGATATCCTCAAACGCTATCGAGCCCAAAGCCTGTCGAAATACCTCAATAAACTTCGGAGAGTCAAGAGTCCAGTCGAGCGAAAGCTTATGCGGCAAGCAGGAGACATTAGCGGAACTGCGCACGCTAAGGTACGACTGGTTCCCGCATCGCACTGAGCTAAGAGATAAGCCTTCTTTCGAAGACTATGCGGTTCGCAAAAACGGCTAAATCAGAAGCACAATTGGCGGCGCATTTTGAGTACGTATGTGCCTTAGCAGGATCCCAAAGACCTGCGTACGTCCCAGTTGTTGCCAGCGGGTGCGTGTGTTGGCAGATTGAAGATGAGAGAGCCTGTTAACTTTTGGGTCCAGATCTAACGCCCTGATCATTCATTATACCAAAAACGATTGCGTCTTGAAAGATGGGGAACTGGTTTTGATGGATGCCGGTTGTGAGTTCAAGTACGTGGGACTCAGCCACCTTTGAATTCGCTCCTGACCATTGACATAGCGGCTACGCCTCGGATATCACTCGTACCTTTCCTGTTGGTCCATCCGGAAGATTCAGCAATGCCCAAAAAGAACTTTATTCCGCGGTATTGGACGTGCAAAAGGGCCTCATTCCGTTGTGCACCGAAAACGCTATGGAGTCTCTCAACTCGCTCCACGCTAAAAGTGTTCGGAATTTAGCGAAATCTCTGACAGCAATCGGGTTCGACCTTGGTGCTGGTGACCAAAAGATCGATACGTTGTATCCTCACTTTCTGAGCCATCCAATCGGTATAGGTAAGCGAAGTGTCGTCCATGCAATCTGAAAGGCATACCGCAATCCTTTAGATCTACACGAGACAAACGGCCAGCGACACCAACGGTAAGCGGGAGCTTGGACACATTCGGCTGAACTCTGATGGTAAACCAGTCTCGTCGAAGGACAGGTAATCACCATTGAGCCCGGGGTATATGTTCCGCCTGACCCCGCGTTTCCGAAATGGTTTCATAATATCGGCGTCCGAATCGAGGTCTGTGGATTTAATGTTCATAGGGCACCGGTGGCTGACCTGGGGATGATAGGATGAGGTACTGGTCGAGCGCGATTCTGCACAAGTTTTGACTGTGAACGCGCCGAAGGAGATTGTGGATATCGAGGCGGTGTGCCTGGGGTTGATCAACGTGGGACCTTATTAGAGTGCATATAACGTAGATGAGACACATATGCTGCGGCGTGTGACGTATCAAGGGACTCAGGGATGATCCGGTATGGATCCGAGCGGCTCCTCACCCCCTCTGCCCAGTGAGCATTCTGCGCAACGACACGACCACCGTCAGTTCAACAATCTGTAAGTCCCATCGCGCTCCGACATTCCGCAGCGCAACGCCTACGTCGACGTTACCCCCCTTCTCTTTGCCTGCCCCCACTCTATGTCGTGGTCCGCGTGCTCACGTCTCCCATTCTAGCGGTTTAATTTCTTATTTTTTCTTTGATACGACAAAATGGAAGACGAAGTTGCTGCCCTCGTAAGTAAATCCGACGCGTCTAACGCGGAAACAGCATTCACCACACTCATTCCGTAGGTTATTGACAATGGATCTGGCATGTGTAAAGCTGGATGTAAGTCGCTTATCCCTCAGCCCAATGACGCGTAAATGACGTGTTTCTTTCGCGCCATAGTTGCAGGTATGTCGAGTGAATAGGACTTTGGCTTCGATACTCAATCGGTTCAGGTGATGATGCTCCTCGCGCGGTTTTCCCGTATGCCACCTCCGTTGAACTTAGACTACACGCTAACACATGCTTCAGATCCATCGTCGGCCGCCCCCGCCACCAGGGTGTGATGGTTGGTATGGGTCAGAAAGATTCTTATGTCGGGTATGGCAATCGGCAGCTGCGAGGTTACGCCTGTCTAACTGAGATTTAGTGATGAGGCTCAGTCCAAGCGTGGTATCTTGACACTCAAATACCCCATCGAGCACGGTATCGTTACCAACTGGGACGACATGGAGAAGATCTGGCATCACACCTTCTACAACGAGCTCCGCGTTGCTCCAGAAGAGCACCCAGTCTTGCTCACCGAGGCCCCTCTAAACCCCAAGGCGAATCGCGAAAAGATGACCCAGATCATGTTTGAGACCTTCAATGCCCCTGCCTTCTACGTCGCCATTCAGGCTGTTCTGTCCCTGTACGCATCTGGTCGTACCACTGGTATCGTTTTGGACTCGGGTGATGGTGTGACCCATACCGTCCCGATTTATGAAGGATTCGCCCTTCCACATGCGATCCTTCGTCTTGACCTTTGGGCGGGCGTGATCTCACCGATTACCTCATCAAGATTCTCATGGAGCGTGGCTACCCATTCACCACCTCGGCCGAACGTGAAATCGTCCGCGATATCAAGGAAAAACTGTGTTACGTTGCCCTCGACTTCGAGCAGGAGATGCAAACCGCTGCTCGTAGTTCTGCACTGGAGAAGAGTTACGAGCTTCCTGACGGTCAGGTTATAACGATCGGTAACGAGCGTTTCCGCGCTCCAGAGGCTCTCTTCCAACCCTCCTTCCTGGGCCAGGAATCGGCTGGTATTCATGAGACCACCTACAACTCGATCTTCAAGTGCGACCTCGATATCCGTCGTGACTTGTACGGAAACGTCGTCCTTTCTGGCGGCACAACCATGTACCCAGGAATCGCGGACCGTATGCAAAAGGAGCTCACAGCACTTTCCCCAGCGAGCATGAAGGTCAAGATAGTTGCGCCTCCTGAGCGCAAGTACTCCGTCTGGATTGGAGGCTCCATTCTCGGTGAGTAAGAAATTACGAGCATGGAAAGCAATCTAACCCGTCAAACAGCGTCTCTCTCCACATTCCAGAATTTGTGGTGCTCGAAGCAGGAGTACGACGAATCTGGCCCTGGGATTGTTCACCGCAGTAAGTACAGTCGCAACTACATGGTTGATGTATGCTAATTCATTGTGCAGAGTGCTTCTAAGCGTACCCCCTGTCGCCCGATCGTTGCAGATGTTTGGGCTTGGTTTTCATACTATGATGTTTACGGAAAGAATGCTATATAACGTTGATGATGGACTTTTCAAATAACTGTGTGATCGCGCGATCGTCTGGCAGGTTGCCTTCAATGTTTCCACGTGACTGCGCTGTTTGGTCAGTGCGTTGGATCCATATCGACTGGGAAACTACGACGACAAGCTGCTAATGCCAGCCAGTAGGATCAACATCTGGGAACTCGTCAACGCCCCCCTCGCGAAGAGCTATGATTCAGAGGCAACGCTCAGAAGCGCAAGATGCAAGGAACCACCCCCACCCGCTACTTTGCAAGTGTGTGGGAGTTCTCTTTTGATTGAAAAAGGCAGGTTGCCATCCATCTCGATCCGAGCTGTTCAAATTGATTTTCTCGCGGTAGATATGTATTATCCCAAACGTCCAACCGAAAGGCAATCTTATCGTACTAGCTCGGGTAAAGTACGTGAATCGCGTTCCTCCTGTACCGTCGCCACCATACTCTCAGGTTTAGAAACTGTCGCCACACCAATGGGCCGTTTACGATTACACGTTGACCATACCGGTCGGACGCGTTTCTACTTACAAAGTAGGTGCTTCACATCACCTGAACGGTTGCTCGTTTACACATTGCGGGTCACTCGTAGATGGTTTGTGATGCCCTGGGTCAAGGCAGTCCACGCTCTGGTAATGGCTCTTGGCTTGTTGACTCAACTCGGGCTAATGGCCTCTGCCATTCTTAGTCGGCTGTGCCTTGAAACGCAACCCGTTTGCCCCATATGTTCCTTGTCATCGTGTGATAGCGTCGAACCTCTACCTGGGTGGCTTTCACGGCGAGTGGGGACCAAGATCGAAAACTGGGACGCAATTCATGCGCAAGGCGCGTCTGGCTGTTTTGCAACAATGGAAATGTCCAATTGAGTCTCTGCGTTTCATACAGATAAATATTCTAGCCAATGAAGGTGTCGAGTTTGATGCGAACGGGATGCTCAAATCCCCAGAGGCCTTGTGGCTATAATAATCATGCCGAGAAAAAAGGGTCGACATAAATATGTGTACACACGGGCTGAGTCACCGCCGGTTGCTCATTGGGTTTGATGAACAGACTTTTGTCAACCATACATCCCGCTTGATTTGTCTGGCTTTTAGTTTCTTATCTTCACTTCTTTTTTCTTCTCACTTCTTGCGCTAGCGATGACTCTCATCCCCAAGGTGGTTGGAGAACTTGCTTGCCAGCAAAATTCGTATTTAAACACGCTCCAGACAACTGTTGTGTCTTGTGTCGAAGTCCCAGCTAATAAGGCCGATAATAAAAGAACCAAAAAGAACAAGGGGACAGGCCAAGAGAGTCCAAGCGGTGCAAAAAAGGAAACTAATGCAGAACCAACGAAGCTTTGGGAGATAGAATGCGCCGATTCGGTATTGTTTCCTGAAGGTATTTGCCACCTCGCGACCATGCTTTTGGAACAAAAAGTTTGAGCAAAGATACTAGGTGGTGGGCAACCGGCTGACCATGGAACGTTGACCACGCCTGACGCACCAAATGAGGCTGTTCCGATATCCACCGTGCAGCGACATGGCCTGAGAGCTGTGATCTTTTCGCCTCGGCCTCTTATTCCAGGAACCGTTGTGACCCAGCATGTAGACTCACGCCGCGAATGGATCATATGCAACAACACACTGGCCAACACCTTTTATCCGCGATCATGGACACGTATCCCGGGCTAGAAACACTCGGATGGGGCATGGGAGCCAGTGTTTTCGCGAACAACGCCTCAGATCCAGAGGTCGTCGTTAATATGAACTATGTCGAGCTAGGACGTAAGCCAACCGACGCAGAGATTACAGAGATACAAGATAGATGCAATGAGCTCATCCGTCAGAATCGACCGATCAACGTCAGCACTTCGTCAGACGCATCCTATGACTCGCTTCCATCGGATTACGACATGGAAAGGGGGATCGTCCGGGTCGTAACCATTGACGGAATCGATTCTAACCCGTGAGTTTAGCGGGGAAACTCGAATGTATGCACTTTTAACTCACCTGTGTCACAGATGTTGCGGAACTCATCTTTCCCAAACGTCGCATATCGGTCTAGTTTTGCTTCATCACACGCAGCCAATTCGGGGCACAAACACTCGACTGTATTTCACCTGCGGCGATCGCGCAGTATCACTCGCGGCGTCTGCGATTCGGACCACACGAGCGGTTGCGACTACGCTGTCCTCGGGCACGACACCATCTGAGCTCAACACACGTGCGATGCAGGTGACGACTACTCTGCGAGAGACCCTTCGGGCCAAGCGCAAGCTTGAATCAGAGATAGCCGGTTATATAGCAGCAAGCATAGTTCGGGAAAAGTCATCATGGATGTATAGAGCGGATGCTGGGTTGGACTTTCTGATGGATGTGGTAGCGGCGATTGCACCCGACGATCTTCCCCCCGTTCTGGTTTTGGCAGCGGGATCCGATTCCGAAGGAGGGCCAGTTTTGATTGTTGGGGGAGACGCGGAGCGGGTTCAGGCTGTCGCTTCTCAGGCCACTACGGCAATTGGGAACCTGAAGGGTGGGGGTCGAGGTGCGCGTTGGCAAGGGAAAGCTCAGGCATGGGGAAAGCGTAGCCTGGTTGCGCTCGAGAACATATCGAAGAATACGGTATAGAAGCATACGCATGTGTATATGGAATGCATACACCAAACTTGAGCGACATGTAGAAGGCGCCAAACTAGCGCCCGTTTTTTAGTTCTATCAATATATCACATTTCAAGTTCTAAGTCTGTATCTCAAGTTCATGGCGTGTGCAGCAAATGCCCACTTGTCCGCGGCTTCTACAATCCTAAAAGGGCAAGTCAACGGCTTATACCAATCGTCGGCGCAGAAACACCAAACCTTTTTTCTGTGCTTTTTCCAGCACCATGGCCACTCTTTTGATCTATGCGTATCAGCAACGGGTGCGGATTATGTGGTTTCCTGTACTGGAGTTCAGCAATCTGTTTGAACGAGTGAAGTGGAACAACTCGGTCATCATCTGCAAACATGTACGTTGGTCAAGAACAATGACGGGACAAATAAGGACCTACGATCGGCCGTCAAAAGGAGCATGGGCGGCAAGACCTTGTCCCCTTGATCGACGTTGTGCAATGGCGATATCGGGTACATAAAGTCAAAGTCTTCGGGTTCGACGGATCACCATAGTCAGACCTGGGAATTTTTTAAATGGAGGCGTGAGATTATTAACGAGAGACTTACGTCCAGGCTTTGCCGATTGTGAAGAGTGGAAACTAGTACAAACTTGATGGGTCTGGCTCGAGGAACAACTGCAAATAGACTCACCCTGAGGTAGTCAAAGACTCCCACCTCGGCAATGGCAGCACCAAATGTGCCTTCTGGAGCCCGGTTGACACAAGCCGCAACCAGCAATCCTGAAATAACAAAAAATCAGCGAGGGCTCTACGAACTGATGGCAGTACCAACCCCCATTCGAGCCTCCATTGATAACAACCTTTCCCGGGGCTGCGTACTTGTGTTTTACCAGATATTCTCTGCGACTAGTGTCAAGACATGCAAAGACAATCTGAAACCAACGCACGTTGCCGCAATAAAGTCATCAAAGACATTTGGTTTGCGTTCCCTTGTGCCTGCCAAGTGCCAGGTCTCGCCATACTCGGCACCTCCACGGATGCTTGGAACAGCCAGTATAGCGCCGTACGCCTTTAAGAATGTCAGCATGGATGCGCTGAAGAATGGGCTGATTGAAATGCTGAAGCCGCCGTAACCTGGAGCGCGGGCTCAGCATATAGGATAGCCATTAGATCGACAACCTACCATACTGCAGTGCAGGAGCAGTGCCATCTCGCTTGGCGTCTTTGTGGCTAACGATAAACATGGGGACAGTTGTTCCATCCTTGCTCTTATACTTGACTTGTTCTGCGCTGAATTCATCCAAACTCAAGCCATTAAGCTTTGTTGCCCTCCACATCTTCCATTCACCATCTTGCGCGCTTCCATCGTCGATCTTTGGCTCAGGAGCGCGGCAGCTCTCCGGGTCTTTGATCGCCAATGGCGTGTTCATGCCATCGGTATGTGTGACCGCTACAAACCCTGGCTCGTGCGGGTAGCTGTTCTTTTTGGCAAAGTCGTAAACGTAAACTACTCCAGGATTCGTAAAACCGGAAGCAGTGACGAAAAGCTGGTGAAAGTCCCGTCGACCGGAGATTGAGAGCACACCGATATGGTCTGGTGCGAGGCGTTTGATCTGTTTGCCATACTTGTTGTACAGATAAAGCTCGTCCTTGACATCTCGAGAGTAGACGATGGCCCATGTGTCTTCATTCACGGGTTTTATCTGTTCAATAGGTGCCTCTGGGTCCTCGTCAATGAATGGTTTGAAACAAAGGCCATGGCCCCGATTAACAGTATCGATATCGATAGTGACGATGCGATGATTGGGTGCATCCTTGTTCGTTTTAAGATACAATCGCGGGCCATCATTGGCTAGGCTGAACGTGTCGAATATATATGAGCACTTTGGAGAACATTACGGCTTGAACCTACATGGTGTATTCAGCGTCCCAGGTGTCGATGAGCTTGATCCACTTCATGTTCGATCCGATAGGGTTGCTTTTGTCTTGCAAGTCGGTAATCCAAAGCAGATTTTGCTAGAGCTTTTGGTCAAACTGTGAAAAGTCCCGAGGCCGAAACAGTTCTCACGCGTGCAGTATCCCTGCTAACATACAGGGCGAGATAACGCCCGTCAGGGGATGTACAGATGCGCCCCACATGTAGTTTGGCTCGTCATCGTTTTTCATCACAAGGATATCCTCATCTGGCGACACTTTGTAAACACCAGACGAAATTGTGTGGCGCAGACGTACCTTGAGATGTACCAATTCTATGGTAAAAAAGCTGAGCAAACTTGTCTTCTTCAGTCTCGGTCCCGGCGGCATCGATGGATTCGGCGTGGGAAGCACGGTCAGGATATCGCTAGGGACGGTATAGAGTGAAACGCCATCACAATCACACCACACTCGCTTACCTGGTAGAAAAAGCCCAGGCTGTCAGGAGTCCAGACAATGGTGGAAAACTTGACAAATTTTATCTCGTCGTCCATCCGACCAGCGCCTCCGTCTCTGACCTGGCCTTGGTGCTGAGGGCTAGGAAAAGGAACAGAGGTCTCGCGCACGTAGATTGTGCTAAAGTCGGAGCCAGATAGACTGATCCCATAGGCAAAATATTTGCCACATTTCGAGAAAGCCGAGGTGGAGAGGGCAGCCGTGCCGTCGCTGCTTAGAAAATTGGGCTGGGGTGATGGGGCAATGAATTACATTCAAAAGAGAAGTACATGTACATACATCGAAAAAGACCTCTCCACCCGGCGTTCCATCGTCGTGACCAAAGTCCGGAAGCGTGTCGTTAGTAGACCGGTAAAGAACGTACTGGGCTTGGAGGCCAGAGTTGTAGTTCCAGTAGTAACGACCGTCTCGAGTTGCGGTGGGAGCCGAAAACTGTGGCGGGCGTGAGCGTTGTGTGTTGGATGGTGCAATCCATACCTTTGTGTAGTTGGAGCTTTTGCGGATCGATTCCTCTAGGTGGGACCGTTCGGGAATGGCACCGAGATACCCAGAGGTCAGCCTGCTCTGGACTGTGCCGAGTGAGCGAGATGGTACAGACGGGGACGCCAAGACTCACCCTCGACGAAATGATCGACGTCGGGGCCCTTGACTTCGAGGTAGCGGTAAGGATCGTGAACGGCGACGACGCCATGTTGCTTGCTTTTGTACAAGTCGGTCTGGGAGTCGCGGCGGAGAACTGGATATGCTAGTCTCGTGTCTGTGAGCATAAATCTGTGCAAAAGGGGGCGGCGGGGGGAAGAAGTGAAATGGGTAGCTAGCACGAGCCTTTTTAGCATCGTTGGGGAGACGTGGCAGGTACTCAGAGGAGCTGGGCAGGTACTCCGGGCGCCAACCACGATGGTCCTCACCCTGGACGATGTGTCCCTCCAAGGTCAGATGGCCACCGTGTGAATACCCGTGTCTGAACTCCTCGCAGCGATCCCCCCGCTCGACGCCACCCTCGCCGCTGCCAAGACGCTCCTCGACGGTGTAACCTCATGGACACAAGGAAAATCTTTCCACGGCGTCCAAACGTTTAGCATCAATACCGATCATCTCTCGTGGCATGCCCGGGTTAGGTGGGCTTATCCTGCTTTCTACCGTACGAGCGCTCACAGTTTTTTTAGCGTTCATTCCCCGCACGAAGCAACGTTTGAGCAGCTTTGGGGGTGTCTCGGTTTGTCTCTCCATGCCCATGGTAGCTTATGTCTCATTCATTTCCTTGCAGGCGTCGATCACTCGCTACACGAACAGCAATACATCCCAGAGATTTACAGTGCTGTATTGCTCGGAAACTTTGGTCCCTTCCAAGGTTCGTCCATTCATTTCAGCTCTTTCAATGCCATAGGCTGCTCTATGCTGCTTCAGCATGGTCCATGGGCTATAAATTTATGCCACCGGTATCCAACCGAACTTTTACGTTCTTGATTGCTTCTGTGCTCGAGGAGAAACCCATCCGAGAAGGATACATTATCAGTTTGCCCCTAGACGTAAGTATATCTCAGTTCAACTGGGATTTACATAACCCTACCGTCAGGTCTCCCCCGAAGAAACATTGAGAAACAAAGAACCCAAGGGTGTTCGGGGCCGTTATGTCAGTGTAGAGCGAATCAGACAACTGGACGGCTCTGTAGAGTGGACGTGCGTTGCCCTTTTCACTGTTCGATATTCGAGATTGACGACCCAGGAATCCGCTGCCCAGGATGGCGACAGTGTCGAATGCTGGCGGTATGATACCTCGTTTCCTCAGCGAGAGCCAAATGCCCTCAAAGATCGCCCAGGTGTGTGCGTGGGCTTGTGCAAAGCACCAGCCCGTTCACTGACCGGTGTTGCCCTCAAATCAACCGCTATAGGATGTGCCTCATGTACTGGAATGGTTGAAAAGGAGCAGTGATGGGCAAAGCTGACACGCCGGAGAAACATTGTTGGGACTCATGGTGCACTGACATTCAATCTAACCATTCTTTCTAATGGGTTCCTCCGCAACATTTTTCCTTCCTACTAATCGTTTGCTTGCTGCCGTATCGAACACATTGTCCAGAGTGCCACTATTTCAAATAGGCTATTTGAGTTCAACTGTTTCGAAAATTGGAACGGTAAGATAGAATAACACCCCGCATTCAAAATATCCACATCAAGATCATTAAGCCAGGAGATTCAGGTTGCTTACAATACGACTAAACCCGCAAATACTCACAGCTCTATGCTCGAATGGCGCAATATCTTCCGGCATGCTCATCAAGCCTGTAGGTTCCGAGTAGAAGAAAACCAAGGCTTCACAGATAACTCGAGAGTCTGCCCCAAGTATTTTGCACAGAAGGATGCGAAATGAGTGACACTATTCGGCCATCACCACACAAAATGGTTGGCCGTAACCCAAATTTAATTTCCGTTCCGCTCCGCTTCTCACCACCATAAGGCTGTTCCAAACCCAATTGCATAACTCTATCCCGAAACCATCTCAATGTCTCACGGAACTCTATTTATACTCTCTCGGGCATATTCGTTAACACCGCCAAAAGTCGTGGTAGAACGGCTGATCAATGGCGACTACGTTCTCCGTCTCAGCCCCTCGCTCAATATTTGAATGTCTCGTGTCTCGTGTCCTTGTTGTTATTCTCAACCCCTTTTGGGAACCATTTCGCAAGCCCCAAATGTTGGGTATAATCAACGGCCTACTCTATTTGCCGAAGCTGGTTCAGGCCAAACGCAATGCTAGCTCAGTATGAGTTGCACACACCCTTGATCGGTGTGCACACCATAATTCTAGGCATGTTCGCTTCTTTCCAGGCCAAACGTAATTGCCTGCCGCACCCGTGCTTGTTGTTCTTTCAGGGACTGTACCGTCGTTTTAGTAAAGAGTCAGAGTGGATCTCCTTCTTTACCAGAGCACAGCCAGTGCGACATCCTCTACTGCAAAGGGTTTCGATCAATTGTTTGTGGCGTTGAGCCTCGATCAAATCTTCCGGTGTGGAGAAATTAGAGTTTTTAATTAAGGAATTGGTGGCTAGTGGTAAGCCGAGACCGAAGACGCGGATTCGGATTGATCGTGACAGAACCATGGTTATTGGAGCATGTAAACGCGTGTGTTGGCCTAATCCCTTGGACCGGGGGTTGATGGTGACACAAAGCTCCAATCTGTCTATGACTTCTGTGCTTTGGCGCCCTCCTCTCTAGAGTTCATCGTCCACCATTGCAAATGTGATATGTTCTTCTAGGAAATGATCAGCAAGCCTTGTCAATTATTCGGGGGCGAGTGGCGCCCCGAGCACTCGATTTTGGAGATTTGAGGAAGACCTTCCGCTGTGTCAGGTCAAGCCGAGTACTGGCCGAGCCAAGCACGGTACCGTGCGCATGCAGTTAACGATCAGCACTTCGTTTGTTGCTTACTAGGAGCGGTAACTTGAATGAGAAGTCAAGGAAGGATGTTGAAATGGCACCGGGTTTGATTGAAACAAATAGCGGTCGAGTGATAATTGGTAAACAATCTGCGGCAAGTCCAGGGAAGCGCCTGATGGTTGCCCCTATTTCCCTGTGGGTGACAATTTACCCATGTTTAGTTCTAACACAACATAACGTCTATATCCGCCCATTCCCATTTCTTCATCTTTGCGACAAGAACCTCCCTTAGGACTCTCCTAACCTCGGATACTAAATACAACCTCTCGATGTCTAATATGGCTGCTGCTTAGTCTACAAGCCAATGGGGGACAACCGGTGTTCTATCAACGTTCTAGTTTCCATCGCCTGCGTGGAGCCCACTGATGACAAGGTCAAGCTGCATACCAACCCACAGCGACCACGACATGGATAAGGCTGACTCTGAGCCAACACCAAGCTACCTGGTGCATGGCCTCGTCACTCCTTCGAAGCATCTACCCGACGGAGAATTTGGAGGAACAGAGGCAAGACGTCGGCTTGAGAATCAGATAATGAGAAGATTATATATACGGATGGCAATCCTAATCCTCATTTACATATTAAACTATGTGAGCCTTCTGCTATCAGCGCCATGCGTATACTAAGTAGCCCGGTATGGCGTTAGACAGAAACAACGCGGCCGCTGCCTGTTCGCATGGATCTGGGGGGGGGGGGGGATCTGGGCTTAGAAGCGCAGGAATTTGCCGCTTCGTTGTCAATTCTATGCGTTGCGTATATCGATGCCAATCCCGAGCAATATCTTCCTCAACTGTCAGTCCCGCTTGAACCTTTGAAAAACCACAACTTTAAGCCAGATTCTCCGGACGTCAGCGAGCCATCAACTATCTTCCAAAATGCATGTTGACATGGGGCATAATTTCTGTTAACGGGTATCACACACAAGTGGGTGTCGCCTCAATCATAGTATCGCTTCGATCTGAACCCCACCATCCCAATAGTTTTGTTGGGGAGTTGTTCACCAGGTTCTTCCTTGGGTCCGTGGAAGCTGCTTTCTTTCCCGGGGCACTCTTTCTGTTGTCTAAATAGTACAAGCGCGACGAACTCGGGCTGAGAACAGCAATATTATGCTGTGGTAAGACTGGTACCTATCACCATCAGTAGGCCTCAAATTTACGTTGTTCTCAAGAGCTAAGCTATTAAGGAACTCATTTGGCGAACTGCTTGCTGCAGGCACCCTGGATGGTATGCAAGGCAAGCGTGGGCACGCAGCGTGGAAGTGGGTTGTAATGTTTTGCCGTTATTTGCCTAGCCTAATATCTCCCATATGGTTCTTCTACATCGAAGGCCCGTTGACCATGACGGTAGCTGTGGCAGCCATCTTCATATTGCCTGATTTTCCGGGCACGACTCGTTGGTTATCGCCCGAAGAAAGGCGTCTAGCGGAAGTCGGATGGCCGAGGCAAGTGATGTTTTTTGTGATCCTCAAGTGGCTGACCATTGAGTATTTTGTAGGACGTTTGAGGGAAGTAGACAAAGGTGCTCCCAAAGAGGGGCATTTCCATGGCTTTTTATTGGCGATGAAGGATTGGAAAGTGTGGTGGCTTGCGATGGCACTAACTGGAGTTACGGTCAGTTTGACCTTCAAGGCATATTTCCATCAGTGCATTCGTCTTCTATTTTACACGCTGATACATTTGCTCTCTACTCTCAGCAACTGGGTTTCAACTTTTAGGATTCCTGCTTCAGCCACCATTGACCTTTTTCTGTCACACCTCTGTCCGCCACCCTGGGGTATGGTAGGAACATCTCCTTTCTCTTGTGCGCGTTGCCGTGGGCATTCGCAACGTCAGTTTATTGTCGTCATACCTCCCAATTATTGACGCATATATCGGATCTAGAACCATCGCTTTCGTGAACGCTCGATATGCTGACATGGCCGTGGAGCGATTGCACCGCTCTTTATAGGCATATTCGGGTTCATGATTGTTATTTCAACTATGAATACTGCCGCTCGATATATTTTGTGGTTCCTGGTATGTTGCCTTGCTCGTTTTGGGGCTGCCTAGTCAACGAGCGGTTCCACAAGTGGCTCAGGCATACACTAAACTCATTACCCTCTTATCCTGAATATCATATTCAATCCCCCGACCTCCTTCAAAACGAGCTCTGGCTTTAGCATTCATCTACGTGATCATACGTGTGGCCTAAGACCTGGCGACCCACTCTAAGCTGAAACCTCTTCCCCAAATTTATGATTCTACCAAGACCAATGATAGTATCGTAAATCCTCCGGCATTTGCATCTCTTGCTTTGGGTTGGCCAATTTCATGGCATTCGGGATGAGAGTTCATTGATTTATCTTAACAAGCAAGTCAGCCACTGCTGCGATAGGATATATGACACATTATAAGGAACAGACGCATAGAGCGAGGCGAAGAGGTGAAGGAATGCGTGAAAGATTGGGTGCCATTGAAGAGGTGGGCCAGCTAGAGGATGTAACAGTCAAGGAGCTTCGAGAGAGGCGCAGAGAGTTCAGGTTCCCCTATTGATCAATCGAGTGCCAGCCGAGAATGCTGTTTGAAGGTACGTGTATGGGTCTAGATATGTGGATCCCATAGTTTGTATTATAACTATACACTGAAATGGCTGTTATACAAAAATGAAATGCCTGTACACTTGAAAAGATATCGAAAACTTATGCTCTCACGCCTACTGCTGCCTCAGACTGCTGCTTTGCCTTTTTATTCAACTCGACCCGCTTTTGAAAGGCAAGTAACATCGCTTCGTATACCGTCCACCCGATAGCAGAGCTGCAGACCTTGCGGGTCATTCGAAGGCTCATCCCGTTGAAGAAACCGAGGATGCCAGCTTCCTGTATCAGGTATACCTTATTAGGCAATTCAAATTCTGGTCTGCGCAATACGCACCCTCCAAACGGCGCCTACAGTACTGCGAAACCTGTTAAATTCAGGCTCAGAGCGCACCTGCATGCTTGTCTGGTTTACATTTCGAAATTTCGTCAGCGAGACAATGGCAACATAGTGGTGATCATACCTTGACCATGTCGAATGGATGTGTCATGAGTGTCGCAAATGCACCAGCAAACATTCCTGCCCCACTGTGCATCACTGCAGCCGTTCCTGGTACACTCGTGTCGAAAATCCTTTCTGCGTATCGTTTTGAATTATGTCTGTTATTGGAAGATCCGTAGCATACCTCCATAAGTCTTGGCGGCTTCGTATGAAGCTACGAACAGTCCTGCATATGGTGCATCCCGAAAGACTGATGGAAGGAACCCCTGCCACAAGCCACGAACACCATGCGTCTGGACTAGTGAGGTAAGGCCTTGGGGTATCGATGTATACGCAAATGCACCGCTCTGATGCAAGTCATATAATAGGTTATATGCAAGGTTTAATCGGAATGAAGGGAACTTGCCTCAAATCGAGCCTTTAGCACCGCCAACGGGCTCAATAAAAATCCAACCGCGACTCGGGTGCAGGCGCCCGATATCAAGTTGGCTTGTGTTGAAAGTTTTGGGAGCGTGGTGCCCTTGTCTCCAGTGGAAGCTGCTGCCAGGGAGGGGACTTGGGCGAGGCGACCTCGAACAGACTGGAGTGCGTAAAAGTATATGGCCACGCCTGGGACAGATCTAGAGAAATATGAAGATCCGGCTTGCTGACCCATCAAGGTCATGCCTAAACGCACCTAGCGACTGTTGGGGTGGTACCTCGCCATAACCCCAAGACACCATTCTGCTCAATCACGCCTCGTGCAATTGTAAAAATCCCGCTTAGACCTCTAACGAATCATAAGGTTTGATATTTGGCGGAAATGGTGGATACGCACTTTCCCGAACCACCCCTTTGAAGCCGTGTCTTTAACAAGTCGAGAGGCTGAAGTGCCAACGACGAACAGAGGCCAGACAAAGCACCTAAATAAATCGTCAGAAAGTTGTTCATTTCTGGTAAATAAAACCATACCTGAAGCAAGGTGTTGTGGGATACTTATGGTCGACATGCGTGTCGTGAAGAGGTGGTGGACTGGTGCACGTTTGAAATTTCCGGTTACGTCACAACGAGTTATTGATCGACAATCTTATCTTATCTCACGTTCTCTGGGGGTGTTGACGACGAGTGGGATTTTTATACGCAACGCATGCACTCGGATGCGGAGCGACGCGCGTTGACTTTGTGATTCAAACGGACAGAAACTTCCACCTAAAGCTCACCTAACAGTTGGAATAGGAACCTGAATCCGTGCGGCGGCGAAACCCGCCTGCTCGGGCATTCTATTGCGAATCTCGGCTCGGACATGGAGATACACCATATAACAAGTGTTCTGTAGACTTGGCTACAGGTGTTAAATGCGCCGCCTATATAATACAGATGTCGTAATGTTATTGTCAAGCCAGGCTATGATATATGCACTCAGCAGTGAATACCCACTTGCGAGGCTATCGATGCACACTTACAGCGTTTGACACGACACCCAACACATTTGACGCCCATACGTAATGATGAACGGTATAAGATGGTTATTTTCTTCCAGATTGGTCACAAGCTTACGCAAATTATGACTAGGTAAAAGCATAGTTCCATAAACTAGCGAGGAAACAAACGAGGGTCTATGGTCAGACATTTTGAAGTATGCAACAAATACGAAGGGGTTATCACAGAGAATCACCACCCGCCATCAACTCTCGCAGCCCGTCTCCCGTGGTTGATTCCCCCAGCGCGCGATGGCGGAAGCGCAAGGTCAAGGCTCTGCCAAACGCGTCCAGCCGAGGTTGGCGACGATACGGGTTGGCTACCGTCAGATTCAAGGCGATCTCGAGGAACGCGATCGCGTCGTCAAGGTCCTCACTATTTCCATCATTGACAAACTTGGCAATCAATGCCCGTGCAAGACGTTCTCCGACCCACGGCTGGTCCGGAGATACATAAGGAACCTCTTGTACCGCCTCTTCCAAGTACCTGTGCGCAGCATCGAGGTCGGCTCGGTCACGAAGCGCTCGTACCGAGCGAGCAGCACCTCTGCGAGGAAGGTAGAGGCAATAGGATAATGGATGGAGCCCTCAATGGTCCGGTTGACGGCTTCCTGGGCGAGCGATAACGCTTGCTCTAGACGATCGTCGTACTCTTGTCGCCCAGTCTGGTAGCAAGCAAACAAGACCCGAGCGCGATTCTCGGTATACTTTGGCTCACGCTCTATCGCGACGTGCGCGCTCGCAGCCGCGTCGAGGTGCTCGAGAGCCTTTTCCGCATCCTCGGCATCCGAGAGGTACTCGAATCTAGCAAGGTGCAATCGGCTCATAACCGAACGAATATCCGCGTATTTGGGACCCGCGGGCGAGGCAGAGGCATTCAGTGCCTTTTGGCAATAGTCAAGCGCGTCATCGCCGGCGGTCTTGGACGCGTCGTACAGGTACCGATCGAGGGAAGCGGCGCCGAGTTCGTACAGCACGTCACAATATGACTCGTGAGCGGGGTCGGATTTGAGGATATCGTACGCCTTCAAGAGAGAATCGTTGATAGCCGCTTCAAGGTCTGGGATGTCGTTGAAAGCCTCAAACTTGACTCGCATCATTCGGCCTAGATTCAGGTAGCTAGAGACATCAAGCACTTCAGAACCTGGTGCGAGAAGCTCGGCCGCTCGGCCATATAGCTCGATGGCGTCATCCAAATCATCGACGTCACCGTAAGCAGCAAACTTTTCAGAGAGTTTGTTCGCCTCTTGGGAGAGTTCCTTTGCCCTGGCCGTCGGGTTGAGTGAAGTATCCGCGACAGTGGCAGGTGGTGTATGCACGCTCTCGCTGTCCGCCGCCGATTCCGATTCGTCAGCCGATTCGACTTCGGGGCCAACGCTGGTCGCTTCGGATGCTCCCAGTTTGGGAGGCTCGGAAATGAGTAATTGAATATCAGGTACCGCGGGTTGATGCACAGAGTCCAGGCCTGACGCGATAGTTTCCGGCTGCTCCACCACCCTCACCACCTCGCTCGTCTCCATGTCTGCAACGCCCGTAGGCGCTGCTGGGGGCGCTGAAAGTGTGGGAGCATGCTCCGGTGTCGCTGGCTCGTCGATTGATTGCTCTGGCTGAGATGACACGGTGTTGGACGTAATATGGGCTAGGGTGGCTGGCTCTGCAGGCTGGTCACTGGAAACTGGTTTCGGGCTGATTGAATCGACAGAAGCTAGGGCAGCAACAATGGGTAGTTTAGCTTCGACTGGCTGGGTTAATGGAGCATCTCGAGCATCGATTTCGGCTGCTTGAGGAGCCTGCTCGAGCTCGTTTTCTGTCTGTTCCTTTTGCGCCTCTTGAGCCGGAGGGACGATGGCTGGGTGCTCGACTGCCGGCTCTTTGGGAAGAACGCTTTCCTCGTGCGTCACCGCGTGCTCCTCTGGCCCGAGTGGGAGACTAGGTTGGGCATCTGCTTTATTTCGCCCCACTGATCAATATTAGGACCATTCGAATCATCGTAGGAAACTCACCAGTGACTGGCGCCTCAAGGGGTTCCAAGCTCGGAACAGATGGAATTTCAGGCTCGGTCGCGAGTGTTGCTGGTTCCCTCGGGCAGGGCCTCTTGTTGGAGTTCAAGCGCTGGCTGCTCGGGTTCTGGCGCAACGTGCACGTCGTGGGTTCCGCGGGCTGCTCGAGTTTTTCGACTTGCGAGTCGGCCTCGACCGCCTCTTGAACGAGTACCGCGGTTGCACGACTGGCGCCTCGGGAACGTCTGAAATACTCACATCAGTCGAATAGAACACGTACGACCGATCCAGCACGCACCTTTTGTCCGAGGCTCTGGCTCCTCCGCAGAGGCTTGCTCGACTGCAGGCTGGTCGGCTTCGCGGGACAGGGTGAACCTCTTGCTTTGCCTGATCGTTCTCAGGCTCGCGTGTCGGCTCAGCCTCGGGCACAGGGGTCTCGCCGGCTTGCACGACCTCGGTGCGAACCAGAGTAGCCGACTCGAGCTCGGGTCGAGGGCCGGAGTCCGAAACCCTCGTGAGTGTGTCTTCGTGCACCACACCAGGTGGTGTGGCCCCGATCGTAGCATCGACGGGTGGAGCTGGGTGCGGCTCAACCTCGGACGCGGGACCCGATTCTGAAACAGCGAGGACCACGTTTGAGACTGGTCGATCGATGGTCTCTGTGGGAAGGGGATTCGGCGCCTCGTGGACTGGTTCGCTCGTTGGCTGCTCGACCTTGGGCTCGGACGAGAGCTGTTCAGGCTCTGGCGCTGCTTCGGAGTCCACTGGCGCCGGGCTGACGTGCGTCTGCTCGTCTGGTACATCGGCCGCCGGTTTGCCAGCTGGCACAGGTTCCGGGCATTCTCATCGTCTTGAACAGGCAACGCCTCGTCTAGACACAAAGGACAATCAGTACAAAGAAATAAAACAGGCACAGACCAACGCACCTTGTGCCTGCTTCGCGGCGTCTACAACCGGAACGGATGCGGGGCTTATCTCGGTGTCAGGCTCTGCCGGTTCCTCGACCTCATTCCCGGGCGCTTTGTCCTGGCGCGATTCGAGAGCGTCTGATGGGGAACCGCTGTCGTTTGAGGGACTGACATCCTCCCAGCTGTCGGTGGTGAGGTCCGAGACCGGCGTGTCGACTCCCGGCGGGGATGGACGATGGCCCACGTCGAGGCGCTCCGGCTCGGGATAAGCACAAACGGTGTGCTGGGCTCGGTCGTGGGCGTCTGGCCTTCCAGGGCGGTTTCGTCGATTGGGAAGGATCGAGAAGCTCGATTGGTGGTCTGGCCGGCGAGAATGGGGTTGTACGAGACTCCCCTCGGAATGGGCAGTGTTTCTTGAACGGGTGTCGTCGATTCGTCGTCGACCAGGGTGTCAGTGACGGACTCCGAGGCTGAATTGGGAGAGTCGTCCTCGAACGCGGGATGAGGCGACATTGGTTCGAGGGGGACGGGGCTCATAGCCGGAGTCGCATCGAAAATGCTGGGTGCATACGCGCCTGGGACCTTGGGCGAAATCGGCGAGAGGGCTGACGGACCGGAGATGACGTTGACCGAAGGGACAGTGACAACTGGGGCGAGACCGGTGGAGGGTGGTTTGGGAAACAGGTCGAGTTCCAAACCAGGCGTGATGGGCGTTTCTGTCGGGGTTTTGTTGTCGACCGGGGTGGTCAAGTCCTCGACTGACTGGCTCGGGGTGAGGCTGGTCTCACTGGGGGCGTAGGCGCCAGGGAGACGGAGGGGGTTAGGGCGACGATCGTCGTCCGTGCGAGCGTTTGGAACATCCCCCGCGCTGGTCGAGTATATCGGGCAAGCGTCTTGGTTCGGGACATCCCCCGGGAATGACGTGTGCGGGGAAACAGAGTGCACGCGGGGGATCTCTGGATGGTCAAAGGGCGACGGACGCTCGAACCTCGGGGTGGGCTCGTCGGGGGCGATGAAAATTTCTGGCACGTTTGTCTGCGGGCGCTGGTCGGGCTGGGGGTTGGGCAAGGGCTCGGGAGAGGGGCCGGGCTCCATGGCATGCGGATGGATGGCCGGGGAAGCACCATTGCTGGGAACGAGGCTCTGGACGCTGGCGAAAAACGCGCCGGGGACCTTGGGCGTCGGAGCGATGCTCGACGTTGCCGAGGGGGGTTCGTCGTACGGCGTGCCCGGGATGGTCGCACGCGGGCTGACTGTAGACACGTTGCGTGAATTGATTTCGAATGGCGCAAAGGGAAGAACCTACTTTGGGGACTGAGGCTTCCGGGACGAGGTCGCGCGACTGGGAAAACATGTCGTAAAATACGTCAAACACGGCCGGGACTGGTCACGCGCGCGACTTACGATCTGCGATGCTGTCGAGGCTGGTGTCGAGATCGGACGGCGCCACGTCGTGTTCCTCGGGGAGATGGGTGAGGAGCGCGCTGGATCGCCGGTCGGCGGCGGGGCTGGGGCTGGGGCTGCGGTCGCCGAGGGCGAGCTCGCGCATGAACGCGTCGCAGAGCGGGCGCGGGGCGTGGGCGAGCTGGTCGTCGATGAGCCTGCGGGAGCGGCGGACCTTTTTGAGGCAGGCGCGGAACCAGTCGAGCTCCCACTGGCAGGCGGGGTGGGCGGCGACATGGAGCTTGAGGGTGGCCTCGAAGACGCGGGCGGCCTCCTGGTCGGGGTTGTTGGTGTTGCTGGGGTGGCGCGTGCGCATCGTCGAGCTGGCGGGAGGAAATGTCGCACAGGCACGGTCCGCGGCATATTTAAACAGTTCAGACACGAATAAGGATCTCCGATGCACGGAAAGGGCTCCTGTCCGGCTCGTCGCCCCGTGATGTGCACGAGGCGCCCAGGTCGCCCATTCCCGCGCGCACGAGCGAGAAACCGGGGGCGACTGCCGTCTTGGTCGTCGCACGTGCACCGTCCGACGTTCGAGACTGCCTGATCGCCGGTCCGCGCCAGTGCTCCTGCCATATCCGGCGCTGCACCTGCCAACCACAGCCCTGCCGATGCCGGTTCCCACTGGTCTCAGGGCGCCTCAGGACCTGCGTCATGCGTCCCGGTCATGCGGTAAACACGCCCTCGCCCGCCGATATAACCTTCCGTGGTCCGTCCCTCGCACCCGTCTTCTCCCTCTCTCTGCACTCGCCCCCCCTACCATGGCCATCGTCCGCCCCCGCAACATCGTCATCCTCTGCGACGGCACCGGCAAAAACGGTGCCCACGACTCGGCCCGCGACGACCCCGTCACCAACATCTGGAGGCTCTGTATGTCGTCCTCGGCCCTCTTTTCATGAATAGCGTATTCATAAATGCTCCAGACAACGCCATCCAGCCCGTCGACGACGACGTGGTCGAGTACTTTCCTGGCGTCGGCGCAGACCATGCCAAGGCAACCACCAGCGACCTGCTGGCACGCACCTTTGGCCACACCGCTGGTAAGTTTCCCGCCACCAGATCTTATCGGGCCTCGAACCGACTTGGCCGTTTTCAGTCCACTCGATCAGGAAGATCTACATGACCATCGCAGCCAAGTACCAGGACGGGGATTGCGTCAGGCAAGTCCAGGCGCTCCCTCTCTCCGATTCTTCTGACCATTCGATCCCAACGCTACAGTTTGTTCGGCTACTCCCGCGGCGCATTCATCGTCCGCAAGGTCGCTTCCCTCATCGCAAGTTCTTTCGTCATTTCCACGTTGCAGCCCAATGTCTAAAACCGTTTTGGGATTCCAGGGTGCCCTCGGATTGATCACCGATGAAGCAGAGTTCAACAAGTACTGGAAGGCTCTCGAGCACAAGTTGCCCGGCAGGCGCAACGCCCCTCGGCCGACCAATCCTCGTCACATTCCTATCAGGTTAGCCCATTCACTCGATACATGAATCTTTTCTGATTCCCCTTTAGCTGTGTCGGTGTCTGGGACACCGTTGGTGCGTCGACCCTTGTCCCGTAAACGCCCTCAACTCAATCTTTTTCAGGTGCGGTCCGACCTCGAGTCATCCGCGAGACCCTCAATCTTCTTACCATCCCCGATGACGAGTATGTCTCTCTGTCTGTGCCTGGGTTCGACACTAACGGCCATGCAGTCTCCCCGACATTGTCGAATCGGCCCTGCACGCTGTTGCGTATCACGAAAACCGCAAGCTCTTTGACGTCGTCTTGTTCAATGGACAAAACAGCGAGAAGCAACTCTGCAAGCAGGTCAGTTGAATCCATCCTATCCGTTCATGCTCTCTCCAACACTCGACCCTTCAGACATGCTTCCCAGGCGCCCATGCAGATGTGGGCGGAGGCGGTGAGCAGAGGAACACCTTGCCGGACGTCTCACTCGACTGGATGATGGTATGTCTATAGTACTGCCTCGCTTTGCTCATCTGACAGCTCCTTGCAGCGCAACATGCCTGCGTCGATCAAGCGTCTCCCGCTCGCGCTCGTCTCCGAGGTGCCAGCGGATCACCCACTGCTGAGCGCGTTCCACTCTTCTCCCGCGTGGAAGCGTGTTCCCGATGCGCTTTTCCGACGCGAGTACTTGCCTGCCGTGGACGGTTTGCATCGACACCGAACCCTCAACGGTCTCGCCTCGCCAAACTCTCCGTACTTGCTCAGTCACGACTGGGTTCTGGACGAGGATTGGGACGTCGAGGAGGTGGTAAGTATATTACTCCCAACCTCAATAATCAGTGCTGATTCGAGCCTATTCAGCCAAACGTCGCGCCCCAACAGAAATCCGCCATCCGTCGGTTCACGGATATGGTCAGGTCAAACGCCCGAGGAGCGCCTGCGCCCATCTCCATCCCACCGGTCCCGGCCATGCCCTCGATCCCGTCTACGACAGAGCCAGAACCACTCCGCCGTCCCATGGTCCGTGTTTTGTTCGGCTAGTCCATGACCGTACTGACTCTGTCAACAGCACGTCCGTCCAGACTCGGAATCGACCCAACAAACAGACGCCACCACGGACGAACCTGCCGACACGGCTTCGACGCCGCGCACGTCCATCTGTCCATCGATCTGGAGCCCACCATTCCGGAAGAGTGCAAGGATGAGCAGCCTGACGAACTCGAGCCCGAACCTGAACCTGCCGTCGAAAAGGCCGAGCCTGCACCGGCGCCAGTCGTTCAGCCGTCCGAGCCGATCCAACAGGCTGTCGATCCAAAGCCCGTCGCCAACCCCGAGCCGATTTCCGAAAAGCCTATGCCCGAGTCCGAAAAGGCTGCAGCACCGGTAGCTGCATCCAACCCTGTCGCGAAGCCCAAGAAGGGCCTCATCAGGAGGATCAAAGGCTTTTTCCGCAAGGCACTCTGCACAGGTCGGTAAAAGATGTTTTGGTTGGGGCAATTTTTTTTTTAAGCTTTGGTCCCGGTTCTGGTACATATTTGTCTTGAGAATCCCTAAACCTATCTGTCCTTTCTCGGTTTGATTTTCGTGATTGATGGCTGTCGTGGCACTCTATAGTTGTCGGATGCTTGGCATTCGTCCCCTTGTCTATTCGTACGAACTTATTGGATGATATCCATGTTTTGACAACCCCCCTCTGTTATTTGCGTGCTATATGGTTCCGATTGGGTTTGGATATCCTAGGGTCATGTTTTATTCCTCTTGTCTCTATGTTGATGGACGTAATCGTATGATGCCCTGTCATGCAAACTCTATCATTTTCTTTTACGTATTCATTTCATTCCCCTGGCTCAGCTGACCAGTGCCAAACGTTGGATCCTCGTGGATCCCAAGTGAACATCTCGGATTAATCAGACTCTAACGAGGCGAACAGGATATCCGAGGTCAGACGTATCGCATACAGCTACCGCCCATGCGCTCTACGCATGGCTTATGCTCGCACAGCCCATCCCACAACAAGTTCTAGGTCCTTTTCATACGAGATCCGCATAGCCGAACAGTTTAACGACCTCCGTCTATCGTACGGACATCCTTTTTCTCATACGGGAATGGCATAAAGTTTTTCCCTCTTGCAAGGAAAGTTTGCACACGAAGAATCGCCCATGCACGACTGAAACAAGGAACGAGTAAAAAAAAAAAAGGAAAAAGAATAGAATTCGATGCAAGTCAACCGCGAGGCGCGGGTTCTTTTTTCGGACATGCTTCGTGCGTGGGCGCTGGCGATTCGTGTGCTAAAAGAGTGGAATATTCTAGTCTGGGTGACACGTTTCGGTCGCGGCGTCTTGATCGGCGCCAAACCGGCCCGTCACTTGAAATCGTCCATCATGCCATGAGCCCCGACGTAGACTGTGCCGGTACCGTCACGCCGACCACGTTGGCCGACTTGCGTAAGTGACCGGCTCGCCAGACAACAACCCGGTTCTCTCCGTCGGGGGATGTTGCATTGGGTCAGCCCGGGTAGTTTTGGGGTTCATTGTGGCGTCGGCATGATATAGTTGTATCAGGTACTCGGAATGATTTTAATAGCCATTGATAGCCACGAAACTGACGCTGGTTTCTGGAAGAACATGTTGATTACACATAATACATTTTACTATCCACAAGAATCAACGGTCAAGCTTGAAAATACCGAGTACCGAAAGCATCTCTCCCGCTTTTGGTCGCCATGGTGAAAGCCAAGCCAAAGGCCTCGACACACATGTGCACCCCATTAGCAAGCGTTGACTCGGGTATCCCGAGACTGGAATCAGAGTGGGTGGTAGCAGAAATTAGCTTTCGTCATCACAAACATGATATGATTGATCTAATTAAAGGTATACATGCGTGTTGGCGACTCATTCGGGGCCTCGGCACGTTGATCGGGTTGGGTCGATGACCTCTTACCTCAGCCCCACAGCTCGCCTATTTAGGCAATCAACGTGACTATATGCGCATACCCCCTAGGGTTCAAGGTCTGATATATGACTTCATTCTTCAAAGACCAGAAAAAATGTCCTGGTAATAGGGGGAGAAGGTGTAATAAAAAGGCGAGATGGGGGGCCTCAGCCTTCTCCCGACCGCGATCTTTGTTAAACCCTCTCCAGAGAATATTTACCAAAGTTCGCATAATGATGTTCTATTACGCTGTCCTCGCCGCCGCCGCCCACATCGCATTGTCATCCCTGTTCCCTGGTTATGGCCATGTGGGGGACAAGCTCTTGGGGTATGCTCTCCTTCCTCCATGCCTAGTCGTCAGCTAACACCGCCCTAAAGCGTTGTCGGGTACCCTGTCTGTGCCTACCTCGCGTTCCGATACGCTCGACCAAAACTTCGTCCTCTCCTATCTGGATGCCTCGCGCACTGTATGGTCCGGTCGCCCAAGGACCACTTTGACCGCCGCCGTCTCGGAGCGCGCCCCCTCCTCTCTGCCATCTTTACTTTTGGTCTCTGGCTCGGCTGCGGGGTGGCTCGCAAGATAGGTATTACCAGTCCCCTGTGCCATGGGTATACGAATGTTGTTGGCTGCTTGCAGACGTAAGTATGACCGACATATCGACCATCGTCTACGTCTAACAATTTCCGTATTCCTTTAGTATTTCAAGGTTCCCATCGTTCGTCCGGTCGACCGTCCGGAATCTTGTCGACCCGATTGCTATGCGCGTGACTAATCTAGCTCGACGTATATCGGAGACCTGGCAGGGTATCCTCGACCGCGCCGACGATCTGTTCGCCCAGACCTGTTCAGAATTCGCTCGAGCGTTGTGGCCATGCGTGGTGTTCCACACCATGAGCTACCTGTTTCCCGGCCACGAATCCGCGTTTTCGGCTTACGATCCATCCATGTAAGTGTCGAGTCGGTCATGTTGGGATTCCTTGTCGCTGAATACCGGCATTTAGCCCATCAAGATATCCGCTCAGCATTTTGACTGGGATGGTGATTCTGGTCATCCTTCGGAGCGCGTTTCTAAAGGCTCTTCGGCTTGGCGGACTGGCATTCAGTTTAGCCACTTATACCTACGCGGTAGCCCTGGTACGTGTGGCTTGCAGCATTGAGCCGGGATCCACGGTATGGCTCGGCGTATTGGTGCCAATCTGCGTGTCGCCACATGCGTTTGTTCTGTAAGTCTTGAGACTCGGGTACTTGTCTTGGCGGAGGGTTTAACTGATGATCTTAAAATAGCTACGCGAAGTACAGTATCCTTGCACTCCTTGTCCATGGGGGTGCATTGGCGTCCCAATTCATCCGGCCGCGCTTATCCCTTCGAAAGTTGGTTAAATGCAACTCTCGACTGGTTCAGTATTGTCTCGCTCGCATGTTTCTGGCAGCGCTTCGGCGACTGGTTCGGCTCGCCACTTCTGTCGCATATTCGGTCTTGCGTCAGGCCGTGTGCCTTGTTTTCACTAGGGTGCTCATCGCCACTCGGCTCGGTTTATCCAAGACGACTCGTTGGACATGAGTAAGCGCCCTTGCCCCTTTTCGAAAGAACTGACCGGAACTTTACGGCAGGTGTTTGTATTGGTGGAGGCATAGTGGTGGCTACGAGCTGCATGGCAGTTTTGGCGATGATTGCGTTAATCTGGGTGACGTGTTTGAACCTGCTTGTTCATCCCATGGTAATGGAACCATTTACGATCATTGGAACACCATCATTAATCGCCCGTTTTGTAGATCCACTGGGAGGCAACCAAGAAGAGCCTTCTTGTGTTGTCAAACTCGGACGCCGACCCCCACCCCTCATCCGCCGGCTTGGTCGAGAACCTCGCCTTCGACTCTCCCACCCTCGAGCCGTCTGAAGGTGTGCGTCGGCTGGCACACTTCGTCAATGTATATCTCGACGGTTCCGCACCTGCCGAGGAGATCGAGAAGCTCGAAGCCGGATTTGGGACGAGCTCTTCGATACATGCTGCACCCGCTCCCGAGGTGGTATCCCCACCTACCCCATTCTTCTCGGCTCCGACAACCCCGGTCCTCGCCCCCTCCCTCTTCCGCACCCCGGCCCCCACGCCAACAGCGACCCTGCCCCCCGAGTGCACTCCTGAAGAGGAAGACGAGGCGGTCCTAGCTCTCGTCGATCGGCTGTCCCAGTTCAGCCTCGCACTTGGCTCGACCCGGGCTCCTCGAGAGGTCCAGCAGAAGGTCCAGCGCTCGCCGATCACCTTTGAGCCGTACCAGCCGAGTTCGAGTCTAGGCCCGGTGACTCCGCCTCGGACAAAGTGGACGTACCGCGAGTGGGAGAGGGGCGCGATCGCCTCGTTTTGCCTGGGGTTGGTTGCCCCGGTTAACGAGGGATTGCAGGAGCGGAACCTGGCGAGGGTAAATGCTGGGTATGTGGTGGATATGATCATGAGGAAGTAGGTTGGGCGGTGGGCGGTGGGAGTGGGTGTCAGGGGTCGGGAGGTGGATAGTGGGTGGTGAGTGGCGGGCTTGTCCCTCGAGTTTTTATTTTTATTTTCCGTCTCTTTATTTTTATCTCCTATATCTTTTTATTTTTCTTGTTTATTTTTATTTCTCCTTTTCATCCTCTTGGTCGGAACTTACGAAAGGGGTTGGGTATGGACCGGTGGACCGGGTCATCGGTGCGGCTGGAGTTGACAAACGCCAAGGCGGGCTGTAGACGAGTCGAACAGAGACTGGATGGACGGCCGGGCGAGTTCGTTGATGCACCATACGGGCAGCAACAGCTCCGACATAAAGGTGTGGACCTAGGGTGCGGCCGTATTCGCCTAGAGGCCCGCATAGCTCAGCCTATCGCATCCGTGCGAGTGGCCCTCGAGTACCCACCGTGTCGAAAAGCTGGCCCTGGTTATGCATCGGCGCGCCTGGCCTGAAGTCGGGTTGATGGGAGCGCTCTGGTACGGTTGGCCGAGTTGTTTGTACGTTCTATTCGTTCCGCTCTGATTCGTGGCTGGTCTGCCCTGGCTCTGGCATGTAGTTTGTGACCAATGTATCATGTACAAGAACAGGTCTGATCTTCTTTTGTCTCGTGTTTGTATGAGGTCTTGTTTTGTACGTCTGCGGGGTTTCGTTTTGTATTCCTTTATGTGATTGTTTTGTATTTCTTTGTGGGATTGTTTTGTATTTCTTTATAGGCTTGTTTTATATTTGTGTTGGGGCTCGTTTTGTATTTGTGTCATGCTTTGTTTTGTATTTCCATAAAAAGAAAATGTGCCACCGGCTGGGCCGGTTTATCATTCACCAAGAGTCTGGCCGATCTATGATGTCAGCCGAGCTCCCCTAACTCTGTCGTGCTACTCAATATGCGCCGCTATATATTCCCATCAAAAACTACAAGAACCATGATTGTCACGAGCGGGCATATGCACCTGGCGATCGTGGTAGATGTACACACCGCCACGAGGATCGAGTCGCCCCAAAGGTTTCTGCCATCCGCAGAGCGTTCATCCTCGAAGCAGTTGGGGGCGTAAACTTGTCACCACCCAACGAACCTTGTCCACCGTCTAGACCATATGAAGTGCGCGGGTGGGCGTTTGCGTATCTGAACGAACCTTGGAAAGGGCATCTGGACGCGAGGCGAGGAACCGCGAACATGTCGTTATTTTCGTAACCTTGATTCCCACTTGATCCATGAGCATCATCGAGATGTTCTAGGCTTTGTTCATGTGAACTGTGGGATTTGAAAATTTACCACCAGTGATATCGCGTGTAGATTATCTGCATAATTCTTGTGATTAGCGCGCTACAAGACATGGACGTTCAGTCAGAGCAGAGTCGTCATGATACCGGTTGGAGAAAGACGGACAAGTGGTAAGCTTTGTTGTGTGGGGCTTGGCAGGGGCAGAAGTCGCTCATAAATCCACTAATATCAGGGTGCTGTCGACGATTAGAAGCACAGGACGGGCATTGTTTGCGCAACTCACGACAGTCCCTTGCCCTCGTGTGTGATAAGAACGGGACCCTGTGTCTTCTATGCGCGGTCGATGAACCCGTAACCGGGTGTGCTGGTCCGCGACGTTCTTCCAGATAAGCAAGCGCGTGGATCCACGCTCTGGTGTCAAAGTCTGGGCAGTCTACTGGCCTTGTGCTAATTATGGCTCGCTGGGGCCTCTATGTTGCGACTGTGGCGGCTTGCCGGGCTTGCTGTTTCAATCACGCTGAGTTTGAGGTGGTAAAAAAGTCGTTTTGGGTCGAACCGATGGGTGACTCGGCCAGGAACGGAAGGGCTTTGTTTCTTCGATCGGCGGAATTCTCCTCGGTTGTCGGTGGGACGAGCGCGGGCGACGCTGGGCAGGCTGTGGGCAGAGTGGTGATATGAGCGGGCGGCGGTGCGGGCGGTGGCGTGGGCGGTGGTGGGCGGGCAGTGTGGCGTCCTCGGCGGTCGATCGTGGCGAGACATATCCGAGTGACAGGGTCGGTTGATCGCTTGGCACGGATAAAAAGCGCGCAGGACCGTGGCGACAGCTGCATTCTCTCTTTCTCCCGTCATGGCCGACCAGGACGCGCTGCAGCCCCCCAAGGCCCTCGCCCTCGCCGGCAACCGCGACTCGCTCGCGTCCACCTCCGCCGCCCCCAGCTTCAAGGCCCCCAGTCTGAACCGCGACTCGTCCTCGTTTGCCGGTGTGCCCGAGCTCCCCAGCGCGTCCGAAAAGCCCAAGAACAAGCGCAGCCCGTTGGTGTATGCGCTCGCCGGCCTCGCCGCGCTCGCAGTCATCGTCGTCGCCGTCGTCGTGCCCGTCTACTTCAAGGTCATCAAGCACTCCAACTCGGGCACTTCATCTGGCAGTGCACACAGCAGCGGGACGCCCTCAGGCCCCTCTCCCACCGGCGGAAACAACCCGACCAGCAGTGTCGTCACTTCTGGTCAGTCGCCCGTCCTCTCCTCTCGCGCTCTGCGGCTCATCTCTTTGTCCTACAGGCGGCGACGGCTCCACGATCACTACCGAGTCTGGCTCGACCTTTACCTACAACAACAAATTTGGCGGCTTTTGGGTATTCGATCCCACCAACCCGTTCAACAATTCGGCCCAAGCACAGAGCTGGACCCCTCCGCTCAGCCAGCCATGGAAATACGGTGAAGATCGCATTTATGGGTTCGTTCATTTTCCATCCCTCCCTTGATGCCCACTCATCCCCAGTCGACAGGGTAAACCTCGGTGGATGGCTCGTGCTTGAACCCTTTATCAGTCCGGCCCTCTTCGAACCTTATCAGCCGACCAACCCAAAGTTCTCCGGCATCCGTGCCGTCGACGAATGGACTCTCTGCCAGGCTATTGCTGCCAACAAGTCTAGCGGAGGTGTAGCCAAGGTCATCGAGAACCACTATGCAACCTTTATCACCGAGCAAGACTTTGCCGACATTGCTGGTGCCGGCCTCAACTGGGTCCGCCTCCCGCTGCCGTACTGGGCTGTTTCCAAATTTGACGACGAGCCGTTCTTGGAGGGCGTTGCCTGGAAGTGTGTATCATCCCATTCAAGTGACGGGTCGTGGCTAATATAGGCATGACAGATATTTCCTCAAGGCCATCGAATGGGCCCGCAAGTATGGCATCCGCATCAACCTCGACTTGCATACCATTCCCGGCTCTCCCAGAACGGATTCAACCACTCGGGCAAGCTTGGCGGTGTCAACTGGTAATCCCAACCCCCCCCCCCTGCTCATGCTTTGCCTAGCTCACCATTTGGCTAGGCTCGAAGGTGTGATGGGTATCGCCAACGCCCAACGTTCGCTCAACATTATGCGCACCATCACCGAGTTCATCTCCCAGGATCAGTACAAGGATGTCGTTGTCATGTTTGGTGTCGTCAACGAGCCCCAGGTCGCGACAATCGGCCAGGATGTCATCACGAGCTTGTGAGTCTCTTGGGTTTGACAAACACGTCTCGGCCAACTCATGGTCGGCAACAGTTACCTCGAGATGCACGATATGATGCGCAATATTACCGGATTGGGCAAGGGTCCCTTCATCTCGGTCCACAACGGTTTCCGTGCGTTCTCTTCCTGGCAGAACCTCTTGCCAGGTTCTGACCGTATCGCGCTCGGTGAGTGGTTTCACGATTCTTGCATGTTTCCCCAACTGACGAGACCGGCGTTAGACGGCCACCCATACTTTTGCTTTGCCCGCATGCTGGCCTCGCCATTGTCTGCCCAGGCCAACAGGCCATGCACCGAGTGGGCAAACGACTTTAACAATACCATGGATACATATGGCTTTGTTATGGCCGGTGAATGGAGTCTCTCGTTCAACGACTGCGCGTGAGTATATTGCACATCCGAGCATCTCATGTGGCTCATGTATTGCACAGATACTACCTCAACGGCGCCAACTCTGGCTACCGCTACGACGGTACCCTTCCCAGCTACAATGGCCCGCGCGTTGGTAGCTGCGACACTTGGCTTGACGCTGATACCTGGTCAGACGACGTCAAGGATGATCTCAAGACGCTTGCTCTATCCCATATGGATGCTACTCAGGTTTGTTGCTAGCGCTTCTTGAACCTGTGCCTCGACTGATCCATCCAACCACAGAACTCGTTCTTCTGGACGTGGAAGATCGGCGCTTCGGATCGAACCGGCAAGGTGAACTCTCCGCTCTGGTCGTACAGCCTTGGTGTTAAGATGGGATACCTCCCGCTCGACCCTCGTACGTCCGTTGGCGCATGCAAGAACAGCAACCCGCGATCTGGACCTCTCAAGCCCACTCAAACCGCTTACGTCTCGCAAACGATCGCTGCCTCGGTTCGTGCCGCCAACGCCTGGCCACCCAACTCGATCTCGGGCCAAGCCAACGTCGCTGCACTCCCAACATACACTGCGACGGGAACGCCCGTTACTCTTGCCGTCCCCACCTTTACTGCTGCGACGGTCTCTGCAGGTAGCGGATGGGTTGGTCCCAACCGTGGATGGGACGGCGACTTTGTCCCGATCGAAGGATGCGACTATCCTGATCCATGGAACGCTGCTCAGGCTGCTGTTCCGCCTCGGTGCACTGGTCGCAGGAAGCTTGTCAGGACTCCACGAGAGACTGGCGTTGCCTGGTGATCTTTTTCGCCCTTTACGGACATTATGTACTGAACGGGTGTGAAGAGCCCGTTTGTCCTGTCATTTTAGTACAAATTTTCGGGACGCTGGTCTTGGCCTTGTGTGCTCATGTGAACATTCTTTTTTTGGTTGGGGTGTATTGGTTTTGTGGATCCTATACTGTCATTTATTACCGGATACCAGACGTGCATTGCGCGTTGCTTATTTTCTGTGTGTGGTTATATGCCAGGCGCTCTTCTAAGGTGAGCGGCTGGTGCGAACAGTCGACCTGTCAAAGATGCAAGTTGTTGAAAACACCATGAATACATGCTTCAGAATATCTGATTGCGCGGTTGGGGTGTCGGAGACGATATTTTTGGCCTATCCTCCGTCTCGAGCGACGCCAAATGTTGGGGAGATGACTCGAGTCAAATCGAGGAATAGCGAACAGAAGAGTTATGCATACATTTCCTATCGGACACCTGTGCCCAGACAAAACTTCGACCTTTTGTGGAAGTCGTTTAGCCCCAGCCCTATTTCTGACATGACTCGACTCATTTGGCAAGATCCATCTCTCAGTTACAATCCCCATTGGCTCAAACTTGGAATGATCGACACTCGCAGCCATTCAAACCACACGTTTTGCCCAGGATTCGAAGATCTGGCGCCATATTTGAAGATTGGGCGTGTTTTGGAATCAAGGCATCCGCACATAGCGTCGCATTCTTATTAGTTAAAGCCGTTGGCGATATACGAGGCATTCTAGTCGAAAGCCGGTAGGTGAGGCTGAAAACCGACTCTACAACAGGATGTTTCCATCTCCATACTTCTCATTCATTCATATTCATCACCAAGTTGCCAGCAGACCACAAGAACACGTCGGACGTTGACCGTAAACGCCGCCTTGAACCCGTTCAAACCGAAGAGTAGAGTTTGAGTCAAAAGCTTGGTAGATGTCGAGCCATCGATTTTGGTGGACATTTCTGGGGTTGCCAGCCAGCATCGCGGGGTGGTGCCGAGCGCCGCCTGGCGCGTGGTGCTTGCGCCCCCCCCCCAACAAACATACACAGGATTAGTCTAGCTTATACCGGTACTTGTCCCAGCAAACTATCGTTGCTTCGGGCTTCCCGGGGTTCGCACTAACTACCATATCCCCTATCGTACGAGTGCTATTCACCAAGGGGGGTCATGCCCGAGGTTGATATGCAGAACAGGGATGAGTATCGCGATCGCCGGGTTGATCTCGTGTTAGCACACCTTATTTCGACGGCATGTCTAGTACGCCTCGGCCCATATGCGTAGGTCTGTGGTAGTCCGATATGTCAAGGATGTTGGTTAAGATTAACTTGCGGGGTCTAGTCGCAACACAAGCGAAGCTTAGTCGTTTTTCCTTGTCCGCGGGCACATCAGGCTGGTCATGGCAGACTTCACGTTAAGCACATGCTGACTAGTAGTAGTCCTGTCATATGGCACCGGCTTGGATCCGTTTGTACGCAATCGGTTGTGATAAAGATCCCGCTGCGTTCCGCCTCGCCTCGATGTGTTATGAATTACACCGTGGAGATCTATCGGTAAAAGCGGACACGATTACACCCAGATCTCCGCGGAGAACGGCTTGCGAGCGCGCATATACTGCGGTCACGTCCACTTCATCTGCTTCGCGAACATTCGCAAAACGGCTGGATTATACCCGGGGATATCGGGCTGGAGTATCCGTGCCTACCACATGTGCCTTTAGCCGGGCTATTGCTTCCGCATGACAATTTCGCAGGTCCGATCGGATTTGAGGTTGCCTCAACTGCTGATTGAGACAGAAACAAGGATTTTACGTTCGAGTCGCTCGATACCTGTATTTCGTTCCGTAGCTCAATACCGAACTAGCTATTGGCCATTATGCAGAGCTCCAGTCCATGAAGTTGCCGATAAAAGTCTGTGTTTGAAGTCGGATCCCTCAGTGATACGCTTCGAGTCTGCCGGGGCGGCGCGGATCTATCTATGCACATCGTTATTTTAGTCTCCCTATTTTCAACTCGCATTAGACAAACAGATAGGTGATTGGTCTCATCGTATATGCCCTTTCGTCTCATCGTATGTCTAGGATCCTTGTTGTAATGAGGCTCTTGACTCCACTAGTCATTTTGAGTTCAGCAAACGAGGTTTAGGGACATTGTAATTGCTTTATTGCACCCATTCCTCTCTACGAATTTACATCCGAATTAGGGTTTCAGACATCTTTAGCGAGTTTATCGTCGATAGAGTTACCAGAGTAGCGTTTACCAACCTTCGAACAGTCCCTAACAACTCGCCTGTGACTGACGTTACCTCGAATGATATCCACTGCAGTGTTGGTGGAGCCCGTGGCGGTGGCGCGGCTACCGCGACAGTTGCAGTCGGATCAACTGCAACCCGCCTCCAGGACTCATCTTTAGCTTATAATGTTTCACGCTTCGAAGGTCGGATTTGTTCTTGATAATAAAATCTATCACCAGGGGCCGTTAGCTGTTTACCTAGGTTAGCAGTATTAGGCACAAGTAGGGCTATCTTACGAAGCACCCTCGTAGGGAAAGACCACGGCTTCACATCATGCTGGGATGGCTCGGGACTAGTTGTTTCAAGATTTACGAGCTTGGTGTCATATTTAATGCTTTCAATATAGTGGCTATGGGTAAATATATTTTCGTGAACCACACCATCAATCAATTGAAATGTTTGACTGCGGGGCGATCCACTTTTACGTTCAAAGTCCCATCTTCTGTTCGCTTGGGCGATTGTTCAGTTCGGATTGAGTAGATGGGATTGCATGTCGTGGTGGCTCCTCGGTGGTACATCTCTTGTGCTTAGGTCCATGTTGCTGGCGGAGTAAGCGCAAACCCCAGTAAGGTTTCTATTCCAGGATACGCGACCAAAACTGAACCCGGCCTCACTGGTTGGTGAAAGTTTCTTGAGCGAGTGAGTGTTGGGCCGACATATTCTGCCACAGTCAATAGTTATGACCCTGTTCCTGTGGCCTATAAAGACCCAGGCGCTCGGGTCTGCAGCGGGCAGATCAAGCAACCGCTTCAAACACGAGCGATCCTCTCTCTTTTGATACGTTGCACTAGTTGGCTATCTAACGTTCGCCGTTTGCTCAATTTGAAGGGAACCTTGCTTCAAGCTCACTTGGTGGCTAGATCCTTGGTAAACGTTGGCGCATTATGCAAAAGAATATGCACAAATTTTTGAAATTTCATACCTACGTGGCAATTGGCCTGCGCTGGTGTGCACATAACCTGGCTGCTTGCTGGTTATCAGGTTGCGAAACTCCAAAATGCTTAGATAATATATAATGACAATGTATGCGTCAGTCACATGGCTTGCCAGCCGAGCGGGTCGCTTGATTCTACACACTAGCATTCCGCAAGCCTAAACATTGAAAATCCTCCTATTTAATATCGGGCTCAAGAAAATCTAGCGACCAAGCACCGTATTTGAGCGATCCCTCCATGGATATGGGGGGCTCGTTGTTGAGTACAACATCGATGCACGCTCAAGTTGCCGACAGAAGCCCGCTACGCCAGCTTCACTTCTTCGAGTAGATCGAAGCCATCTTCGCATGGCTAATGAGCGGTTTTCTGAACGTTCGAGCTTGGCATTGAACAATCTGCCGAATCGTTCTCTTTTCCCGTTGCCGTTTTGTCATGCCATTGCGTGCCTAGGAAACCCCGATTGTCCGGTTTTTTTCCTCAAACGGGCTATATAAACAGTGTGTCCAGCAAGTTCCGCTATATATCACCTGTTTAACCGCTTGAATTTTCCCATCAGCAATGAAGTTTACTACTGTACTCGCTATTGCCCTTTCCGCCAATGGTGTCTTGGGGCATTGTGGGTAACTTTGTGATACATAACGGGCGCTTCCGGCTGATGTTCTTTTCAGATATCTTTAACAAATTCATTGTAAATGGGACCCCTGGTGCTGCGTTCGCTAACATTAGGCCCGTGCCTAACAACTCTCCTGTGACTGACGTAACGTCGAATGATGTCCGCTGCAATGTTGGAGGAACAAGCGCTGGTAGCACTACTACTGCAACAGTTGCCGCTGGATCCACTGTAAGCTATCCGCAAGGCTAAATATGCTGCAACTTACGGGATTCGATTGATGGACAGGTCGGGTTTGTGCTTGACAACACAGTCTACCATCAAGGACCATTGGCTGTCTACCTGGGTCAGTCAAGACATTTGCCCTTGTTTTCCTATTTAACTTTATATGCAGGCAAGGCCCCTGGCTCTGTATCATCGTGGGACGGGTCCGGTTCCAATTGGTTCAAAATCTATGAACTTGGTGCTACGTTCAATCCTTTCAAGTTTTTATCCGAAGGTATTTGCTTTTGTTTCGGGTTCTTTGTGCTGGCACAAACTCTTCAACTGCACAGGCCAGTCGACTTTTAACTTCAGAATACCATCTTCTATTCCTGCCGGAGAGTACCTTGTTCGAATCGAGCAGATTGGGCTACATGTCGCTGGGGCGCCTCAGTGGTATATCTCTTGCGCCCAGGTCAAGGTCACAGGAGGAGGTAGTGCAAATCCAAGCAAGGTCTCCATTCCAGGATACGTCAGCAAGAATGACCCTGGTTTGACCGGTTAGTAACCTATTTCAGGAGGCTGGAGACCAATGCTAATAGTGGATAATTCAGTCAATATTTACAATCCAGTTCCTACGGCTTACAAGGTTCCGGGCCCCGCCGTTTTCAGTGGATAGATAATCCAAGACGTAGCCAGTCAGGAACTCTCGGCTCCTTTTCATGTAGCGTTATGTAGATTGCCTCCATTTGATATGTCGCCCGCATGACCCGCCGCAAGCACCCGACTCGAGCCCAATGTTGCTAGCTCTCTCTCCACCATCAAATGAATTGGCCTGTATTGTCGTTGAGGACAGCATAGAATGCTCTCCGTGACTTACCATAGTCCTGGTGGCTCGCATAAGCTGGTGGTAACAACCTTTCGAGGGACCCTTCGGGAACGGCGAATGTTGAGCTGTTTGTTGACTGATTCATATTAACTGAGAGTTACACGCCGGGCTTTCTACACCGAAAGAGGCCGAGAAATTTTTGGCGTGCCAAGGATATCTCGGTAGTATATACGCCTGTTTCTATAGTTTCTTCGTGATTCATTTGCTTCGACAAAGCTGTTTTGTTTGCACATATATGCGTTCTTTTTTCACCGCTTTCAGGGAGTCGCTCTAGCCTTCTGGTGATGCAATTGTTGGAGGCGGATGTGAGTTTTGAAGTATTTGTGATACCATTTCTGAGTTTGCTATGATGTCGGCAGATTAGGTTCTGAATCGAAGAAACCGGCTCAAGTGCTGAATGCATGCTATTAAGCGCATGGTCTGGAGCTTGTTCTGATTTGTGCCACCTCTCAGCCGAGCTAATCCCAAGTAAGGCTGGGATACAAAGGGTGGTATGTTCATTGCCCCCCGACCTACTAACACAACCCGAACACACACCCCTTGCGTTTGGGTGATGCGGTTGGGTTTCGCCATCGTTCTTAAACTGAAGGAAGAGAAGGAAACACGGAATTTATCGAGCTAATTACACGACGATGGCTGCTTCCACACTCGAACAGTGGTAAAGTGCAAGCTAAATAAATACCGTCGTAAGTACACCCGTCACATGGCAATAGAGACATGCTAGTCCCAGTTGGGAGTGCATGGCGAACCCAAATATAAACAATCGTTCCTGGAAGTATGATACACTATTTTATCAAACAGATAATTGTTTAGGTGAGCCTCATTTTTCGTCTGCTAATTTTACTAATCAGTCGTACGGTTTGTCCGAAAGCCTCGGAGGCTCGAAGCGCGGCTGCGTATCAACGTTGGAGAATTGTTCGCCGAGGACTTAGCTTCTACGTGCTAACACACAATCGTCTGATTTGCCAAATGACCTAGCCTTCCTGCGCTGTTGATCCGATATATGAGTTTGGTGGTGAGGACTGAGATAATTGCTTTGGTTTATTTCTATACTTCTTCAAGGGTCCCGGAACGAAGCTTAGTTTCTTTGGCGTTATGATCTCAATAGGATATGGATTGATTAGGGGCCCTGAAGTACTATTGCATGGAAAAAATTAAAAAGATCAACATACGTGAGGTATAAAAGATGACTTACAACCGCTTCTTGACGGAATTGTGCCACTCTGCCCAGGCTTATCAGTCATGTGCATGGCGCATAAATCATGTGTCCGCGTCATGGGGGGCGACCTCCATTAAAAGATGGTCTATTATTGGGCTGTATCCCTCAACCCCTTTAGCAGACGCCGACAGAAGCCCGTTGTGGACGAGCCGAGTGAGACTGGTTTGGGGCCTAATGAAAGGATTCGGTTTAAGTTCCCATTGGCTCACCTGACCTGCAAGTGTAATTTTTGTGACCAGAATTCCTTGAATACCCATAAATATCCAAGGTTCTATGGTCGCATATAGAGCGCGCTGAATTATACAGCAATCCTCACGGGCCATCGGATGGGTTTAAAAGGGGCTCATCCAACAGCTGAAAAATAGGTATCCAATTCCACAGCCTCGTATATTTTCAACCCAAATGAGATTTTTCATCACTCTGATCGCTGCTTTGTTCGTTCGGACAACCCTTGCGCACTGTAAGAGATGGTTATGCCCTTGGAGATTACGACTAACATGTATGGTAGACATATTTGACAAACTCATTATTAACGGAGTTACTGGGGCACAGTTTGCAAACATCCGGCCCCCACCAAACAACTCGCCTGTCACAGATGTCACTTCCAATGATATTCGGTGTAATGTAAATGGTGGGAGTGGGTCTGGTACAACGACCGCTACAGTCGCTGCCGGATCAACCGTAAGCCCTTACCATCAGGTGGTAGTTGATCAGAAATGTTGAAAAAGCCATCTGTTCTAGGTCGGGTTTGTTTTGGATAACACCGTTTACCATCAAGGGCCTTTGGCTGTGTATTTGGGTTCGTGGACTTTGATTGCAAGTCGCTTGTTAATTGAAAATTGTTTCAGGCAAGGCTCCCAATACTGCCGCATCGTGGGACGGTTCCGGCGCTAATTGGTTTAAGATTTACCAGTTGGGAGCAACTTTCACCCCGAGCTTTGCGTTCCTGGATTATAGTAGGAGATTTTCCGTTGTTGGTATCTATTGTTCGCCAACAAAAGAGTGTAGATTTGTCGACGTTCACGTTCAAAATTCCATCCTCAATCCCCGCCGGAGAGTACCTGCTCCGTATCGAACAAATTGGACTACACGTTGCAGGAGCCCCACAGTGGTACATTTCATGCGCACAACTCAAAATCACCGGCGGAGGAAGCGCAAATCCTACTAAGGTATCCATTCCAGGCTACGTTAGCCCCAACGATCCTGGTCTTACAGGTCAGTGCATCTTTTGCAGCTTAGAAGATGCACCCTGGCTAATCTTGGTGTTATTTACAGTAAACATCTACTATCCAGTGCCCACGGCATACACCGTGCCCGGGCCAGCCGTTTTCACTGGATGAATTCTTTATTTTCTTAATCGGGTCTGGCTCAAATACAACATAACGACCCCGACCTTGCCAGTTTTGTTGCATATGCTGAATAGCTCTGTACGTTGCCTAGTGAATGACACAACTACATCATGATAGACATCGTCGGCTCTGCATAATTAAACGCACAACGACTTTGCTCACAGTGGAATGGCACGAGGGTTGCTGCCGGCGGCAGTGTTGCTTAAGCAACGCCACCGATTCAGGCCACGCGAACTCACGTCGTCTTGACGTCCGGTTGTCTATCAGGTCGCCAGCCGATCGACCTGTCCAAATCACTGGCGATCGTGATGCACAGAGCAGCGCCGTTTGCAACGTTAACGTTGACTCTTCACGAACCGCTCCGAATACAAAACTGAATACGCTTGCCCGACCACCAACCTATTGCCAAAAAGGCTAGTAGTGGCGCCGATAGCATCAGCTACGGCTGATTGCGCTATATGGTGCGTGGAGGCTACGAAAATAATATATATGTATACAGCCTAGCTCGCCCATTTGACTATAACTGATCAGGCCATATCAGCAATCTCTTCAGGAACGATCATCTGGGGCAAAAAATTCCACCGTAGCCTTTCCTGTATTCTCAGTAGGAGACTCGGACCCAAGCCGATCCGAGCGCCCATTCCTTCTTTTTGCTTACCTGGTGCGCTTCTGGGAGGCCGTGGAGTGCACGATGATGGCGCTGGATCTCCTGTGGCGTGCGACGCGTCGGGCACTAGCTACGCAGAATGGAACGCTTCGTAGGCCGGGCTGTTGGTTTGCGGCGTAAATTCACTTAAAGTCCGGGGCACTTGTCTAGGCGGTCATCTCAGTGATACAGCTCTATCTCCCGGTCTGCCTTGGCTATGATTCCCGTTACGGTTCCAAACACTATGGTGTGTATCTCACCTTGTTACTTTGTCTTCCTCGAGTTCGAATCTCATGGCTCGGTTAGGGGCAAGAGGTTTGGGCTCGAATGCTAGGACGCCCTGAGGATCCCTTGGGCCCAGAGAGCAATGTGGAGCTCATAGGATTCGTACTTTCAGAGCACTGGCTAAATGGCCAGAAGGTGTGTGATAGCATTACTCAAGTTGTTGTATGCTGAACTCAGAGTCTCACAGGTATGGCGTTGTCGAGCGTTCGAGTCGTATGGTGTGTGGACCTCCCATCCCGAGGAGGAGGTCATGAATATTCGATCCATACGCCCGCCGCTCTCAGAGGGGGCTCAGTTCAAGGTCGGCAATCTCATCTTTTCTGTTTGTACTTGTTTAACGCCGGTATATCAGCACGGCCAGCAAGTTCATGTGCGGCTGAGCGCAGATCACTGGACTGTGGGATCTAGCACAGTGCGTAAATCCGGCGTCATCGAAGCTGGCTGGTGTGAGAGGTCTCCGGTCAGGCTAGCCCTTTGATCGATATAACAAATGGCTGATTGACAAATAACTAGACTGCAACGGGAATACGTTTGAAGTATTCCTATTGGGTGCGCTGCGAGCATCCGGGGCTTCCAGCTACCCGGAAGTGGTATCAGCAAGAAGACCTCGAGTTTGGCCTTGCTACTCCCCAAGGAGTTCCCCGACGATGATCCATGTTCTTGCGATCAGAACCCTAAGGCTGATGTCCTCTAATTAATTTGTATATAATGATGTGTTATATAGTATCCAGCTATTCGGAAATCGGTTGTCTGTACAGAGTTGGCTTCCATTGGTTCCACGACCGCATTTAAGTTACTCGGCCAACCATATCTGTAATTCTACACTTCTCTTGGACGTACTAGCAGATCAGGATGTATTTGACAATGGCATGAAACCGGTCATGCGCGTTCACGATTCCGCATTCCTCCGCTGACTGACGACCCGGGGCGACCGACGAATGTTGCGTTGGTTGTTACATAAGCCGTTGCGTGAGGAGGGCGCTTAAGCTGGAGAATTCCTTGCCGACGATCTGCCTTTTCGTCGACGGCTCTCGGTCGCTCATGACTACCCCGCCGAGCTTCTTTCCAACCCCGGCCATTGTGAGTGATGGGACACAATGGATTATTAAATTTAATCATGTCCCTGCAGGATCATGCTGTGGCGGGGCTCGCCGCAGGCACAGTCGCCGTCCTTTGTGTGCAGCCTCTCGACCTCTTGCGTATCCAGTTTCAGGTTGCCACTTCCTCTCCAGTAAGCCGCAACCCTTTGGCAACCATATGGAGGTGAGATGTGCGTGTTTCCGCAAGCTGTCTCCGCCTTCCTCTGACTGTTTATCCACCCCAGTTCACTAAACAAAATCAAAGCTGAGCATGGGGTTCGGGGATTATATCGAGGAGTAGGAACCAACGTTGTCGGAAATGCTACTAGCTGGGGGATGTACTTCTGGCTGTAAGTCGGGTTACGGTTGGAACTGGTGGCACCGCGGGCACTTCACACAACCACCAATAGATACGCCGCAATAAAAGATCATGTCTTCGACGCACCTGATCCCCGTGCTCCAGCAGCACCGATAACCAATCTAATTGCGTCTGCCGAGGCTAGTACGTAGCACCTTTTCTCATTGTAACTTCCCTGACCGACATCGACCCTCCAGGTGCAATAACTGCTTTAGCTACAAACCCAATATGGGTAATCAAGGTACGCATGTTTACTACTTGGCCAGGACAACCTGGTGCATATCGAAGTCTATGGGGTGTGTATTTGTGTCCTACCTCACACAAACCATCTAACGTGAGTGCTTATAGATGGATTGAGTAAGGTATACAGGACAGAGGGATGGCGAGGGCTCTACCGAGGTACCTCATTGGCTTTGCTCAGCGTTAGCAACGGTATGTCTGCTTGATGTTTGCGATTTGTCAAGTTGATTTGACCGGCCGTACCCATAGGAGCAATACAGTTCGTAGCATATGAAGAATTAAAACGTTTCTGTTTCGAGCAAAAACGGAGGCGAAACAAAATCACTGATTCGGCATACATCCCGGGAGATGATCGACTAGTAGGTTTCAGCGTGATTGCGGATTGCTATGTACTCATCGTATCCATCACAGTCAAACATTACTTATACGGTTATATCAGCGGCAGCCAAGCTTATCGCCATGACCTCAATGTACCCTCTACAAGTTGTTCGGTCCCGTATACAGGCATGTATAGCTTATATCAAACGCGTGGAATTTACTGTAATATTTGCCTTCTAGAATAACTCAACGACGCACCTTTACCCAAACATTCCAACTTGCATTGCTCGTACTTGGCGTGAGGAGGGTGTGCGTGGTTTCTATCGCGGCCTGGCAACCAATTTCGTCAGAGTGTTGCCCAACACTTGTGTCACGTTCGTGGTGTATGAGAACGTTGCATGGTTGCTGAGGCAGGCTGCCAGAGTGAGGATGGACGCGGAATCGGGAGATATGCCAGTGACAAGAGAGTAATATGGTATTTAGATAGGTGAAATTTTGAGCACGGTAGACGTAATTTATAAATACATAGATCGTTCTTACCACCCTCATAACGCCAACTGAGAATTAGTGTTCTAGGGGTGCAATCGTAGATCAATGGATTGTATCCGGCATATTCGGGTAGCGTTACCCAAATGGAAGATAACATTTATTCATAGAGCTCCAAAAATCCTTACCCCCACCCTTGCAAGGTTGTCTCGTGTACACATAACTCTATAGCTGCATGAACTGACTTCATTTCCAATTTGTGAACTTATAGCGGGGGATCCGAGACGAGACGCCGGACCCTGTTCCGGAACCAAATTATCCGCGTAGTGGACAGTCCACAAGACCCCCCACCGACACCAAAACGTAAGTATACATCCCATGTGCCGTTGAAGAGATTATTTCGCGTGGTAGAGAATTTGGATGAGCGCAAGAAACGTTGGAAACCGCCGAAGAGGAGAAGATGCGGACGATGTGGATGGATGGGGTTGTGTTTGGACGGATGGACACCTTGGGCTCGAGAAATCGGTCACAGGATACCAGGCTGATTTGCTACCTACCACAGCTATAGTGCAACATGGGTCGCGTTATTCGTGCGCAAAGGCGTTCGCATGCCATCTTCAAGGCGCATACTCGCCTCAACAAGAACCCGGCTCGTCTCCGTCCGCTCGATTTTGCTGAGCGCAACGGCTACATTCGGGGGATTGTCAAAGACATTATCCACGACTCTGGCCGGTGAGTAATTTGATTGGATATCTTGAACTGCGCTGGCTAACGGGCTACTCCCCATGCAGTGGTGCTCCTCTCGCTCGGGTAGTCTTCCGCGACCCCTACCGCTACAAGCTTCGCACTGAGACGTTTGTCGCCACCGAGGGCCTACACACTGGCGCCTTTGTCTATTGTGGAAAGAAGGCTGCTCTCAACGTTGGAAACGTGCTTCCTGTCTCCCAGATGCCGGAAGGTGAAGCAACTCCAGGGTCGGACAATACTTTTGGCTGATTCCCGAAATGAATGATAGGGACCATCATCTGCAATGTCGAGGAACATGTTGGCGACCGTGGCGCGCTTGCACGAACTTCTGGAAACTATGCCACCATTATCGGCCACTCACCTGAAAGACAACAAAACTCGCATTCGGTGTGCCTGGTTCTAGCAATATTATGTGTTATAGCCTAATTTGCGATTCTTTTTAGTCTTCCCTCGGGCGCCAAGAAGACTGTCGCCAGCAACGCTCGTGCAACTATCGGAATTGTTGCTGGCGGTGGACGCATTGACAAACCTCTCTTGAAGGCCGGCCGCGCATACCACAAGTTCAAGGTTCGCTCAGTCAAGAAGTTCAATAAATTATTTCTCACCTCTATATCTCAAATTACAGGCAAAGCGCTACAACTGGCCTCGTACTCGTGGTGTGGCTATGAACCCGGTGGACCACCCTCACGGAGGAGGAAACCACCAGCACATCGGAAAGGCCTCGACCATCGCTCGTTCTGCGGTGCCCGGTCAAAAGGTTGGTCTCATTGCTGCGCGCAGGACCGGTCTCTTGCGTGGTACTGTCAAGACCAAAGACGCGTAAAGAGGCACGGAGCATGTGTGTTTGCTGGGTGCATGTACGATGTTGGTGTTTTGCACTGCTACATGAAAATCTATATGCCTATATGCCGATTTTTGTTGTTATGAAGATGCATGCTACTTGTTTTTGCTTTTGGAGAAGTGTGGCTAGCCTCCGGAGTCTCGAGACCCAGTCATATGTGTTGAGAGTTCTCCTAATCAGGCTCGAGTAACATCCCTTCACGATTAGACTTGACTATCCCCAGCTCCCCAAGTTAGCTGCCATCATCTCCCCGATTGGGACTCAGGCGAATTTTACGCCACATGGCCTTGGCAGCCCTTTATTTCCCTGCAGATCAACTCTCCAGGCTTCGAAGACTCATCATACGCCCGATTAATGTAGGAGAGATCGAGTAAGTGATCGAGTCAGGTGTATATGCACAGTATATGCGCAGCACTATTCAGTATGACTCACTCACAATCGTAGGGTATAAATAAGGGCTCTGTGAGCCCCTTATCCCCATCAATTCACTCAAATATTCACACTCTTTTGTAAATCTATTCTATAATTTTTGTTAAAATATACATTTGGTTTCAACAATTACCACTACCGGTCGGGGGAAACGGATTTCTCGCCACACCCTTATCCCGTATGAGTGGCTTATAAAATCGAATCCTTTGCGCGTAGGAAGGCAACTTCCAAAATGCTCCCCCTTCTACTAATCTTTTTGGATTATTAAGGGGGATTCTTTGGCATGATCCTGTATGATGGTGTCTTGCCCAGGTTCTCTGTATACCGCATGATTGAGCTCTCCAAGATGTCATGAGCCCGTAAGAACTAGACAACAAGCAAACAAAGGAACTAAAATAATATCAACACGAGGCCGACACCGACACCAGGCCGATACCGAGCAAAAGAGGGAAACGAACCGGGAATCAAAGGAAAAGGGGAAAACAACTTACTCAGTCCGAAAAGCATTTGAATTCATGTTTCTACGAGCTATGGTAGCTTAAAACCGTCACCCGCGGCTGAACTTTCCTGTTTCAAGCGATTATGGAGGGTTTTTGGCGGATTCAGCGGTAGTGAGCGGCGAGGATGAGTGGGAGGACTGAAACAATCGATACGGGAAGAGCCCAAGAGAGGGATGATTTTGACCAGGCAGATGTGAGATCCAGTCACCAGTTCTTCCAATCTCTAGAACCGCCTTCCTACGGCGGCATCAAACGCCTCCGACGCAGGCTGGGGCCAACAGGACGCGTGGGTGGCCCTGGAGGATTGATGCTACCTGGGTGCGCGTACCAGTTCCTCTCTGGGCTAAGTCACCTCGGCGTCATGCTCTAGTCGGGTCGGATAGAGGAACGGGGGATATGGATGTGTCACTGGGGTCGTTACATCGAAGTTGTTGGCTCAGTTGCCCTTACCAACCATGGCCTTACCGCTTCCTTCATCTGCACTTCGTGTGACTCAAGCCTGGCTGCCACCCTCGGAACAGTAGTGAGAGAATACAAGGGCTTTTCTTCCCTGCATCTTTCCCAACCTCCCTCCTCCATCGCTCTCATTAAACTCAGACTCCAAAGACCCCGAGGCGGGGGAGCAAGGGCGTAGACTGCTACACCCTGGTCCTCGCCCCCTTCTGGGAGCGGAATGGCGGTGGGACCGACGGCCAAAATGCGGTAGGATAGATATATTGGAATTCTAGGTGGCACAGGGACAAATGGCTCGAGGCCTAGGGACAAAGTGGAGTTTGCCGGGTTGGCCATTGAAGGCTATTTGTACGCACAGTCTCAGGGTATAAGTTAGGTAGAGGATAGCGGTGGCTGTAGCGGGTCGCATTCCAATACCAAAAAAAGTAGCCTGTCCTCACTGGGGAGGGGGATACTTGTTGAATCTACCGCAGCATCCCCGTGCTTGCCAGCCGCCTTCCTCTTTTTCTTCTCCTTTTTCTTCTTCCCCTTCTCATTTGAATTCGACTCGGAGCTGATCGCGCGAGCTACTGCTGATGTGTGGGCTTATGGGTTGGGGTAATGAGTAGAGCCAGAAGAGGAACGGAGAGTGGTGTCGTCGGACAGGGAGAGGATGCTATTTGGGAAACCATCACGTGAGGGCATGTGCGGATATCGACACATGGTTCCGCCCTGGCATGAGGTGGGCACATGCTAGAGATTTTTAGACCAATAATATAGGTCTGGGGACTTCCATGCTCGGACTACTTCACTATTGCCGCCTCACCAGCGATGCCACTGACCCACCAAATGTATGCGCCGAGAAACTATCACAGAGGAGCACTAAATGAAACTAGGATCCATTCACGACCAGTTTGTGTGAATGTTGCGACGCATGCTTTTGCTATCTTCCCTTGTTCCCAGAAATTCTGAGCCCATTGTGTCACATTCGTCCTATGTCGGTCTTTGTCTCTTCTAGATGTCCTAATAGTATTGGCTGCTTATGCACAATTTGTTAACTTAAGCTCACCGACTAATCAAAGATAAGAATAAGGGACGCGAGCGCGCCAGTGGGACTGGCCGGTTCCAACAGCCACACATACTCTATCTCTCGCTCTCTCTCACTCACTGAATCATTAGGAAGGAACCGCAATAATATTACATAAAGAAAAATTAATGTACATAGTGAAAGAATGCAGTACAGCCGGCGGAACTGCATTGCGAGCACAGCGAGGGGGCCGCCGTCGTGGCGCTCTGGTCACGTGGTCTTGCGCCACAATGCAATGTCTTGTGTCTGTCCACGATCATATCATAGGAGCTACCGGCGTTGCGCGTCGTGTTTTCTTCCCACTTGACGTCCAATTATTTGGGGTTTGCTGCAATCCATCGGGATGTTGAGGCCCGTCCGGCCCGGGAGTCGCACTCGCCTTCGGGGATCCGACCGCCAGAGGCGGCGCGAGCATCCCCCGAATTTGCCGGGGTTGGATGCTGATCGATAGGTCGCACCCGGCCCGCACCCAGCGCTTACCCGGCGATGAATGGGTAAGACGAAAATGAGCATAGGAGTCCATGAGCAGGTTGACGATGTAGCGCAAGGATAGCCGCAACTATGCGAATCCCGCGAAATCCATCTCGGGCAAAGTAGCACCTCAGGGTGATATAAGTATGTTCTGGAGCGCTACTGTGGATCCAGTGAGCTCTCTATAACATGCTTGGTCCTGTGGAGCCACTTCGTGCTAACTAGATTTTCGGGTTTTTGTAGGGATAGAATGGTGTTGACCAGCTGGCACCCAGCGCTTAAAAGGTCTTGCTCATCTCTAAGCCAGCTGCAGGATCCGATACACGGCACCCTCCTTGAGATACAAGTGCTCCTATGGACCAAATGCAAATTGTACATGAATCCCGGAGTTTTGCTGGTCCAGGCACCCATTCTCACATGAGGTGGAAAGTGGCGATCGCCAACAACAACGGATGTCTTCCCATAAGAGCTAACGCTAGGCCAAGCCAAGGTAATCAACCTCAAAGTCTGGGTGACGTCATACTTTATCAATGACACATTAATTCATTTGCGATCGCTCCACAGTGTGAATTATTAGCTTAGCTTAGCGTTGGATTTAGATCTTACGGGAAGGCATCCAATAAATTACTGGATGACTTCCGTGACGGCTCAAGCGAAAGCCAAGCTATCCTAAAGATGGAGTGATTATAATGTGGAGTAATAAGGGATCAATGAATAATGATGTCATCCACTGATGGTCATGGGCGGGTAGTCACTCGCGCCGCACGGAACGCGCTAGGGAATGGCGCCGAGCGTTGCCGGCAGCTTCAAAAGACATCAATGGAAGGTGTTGAATATCGTAACTACATTGTTCCTATGGCAAGAAACCCAACCATTTGGGTCCATCTGCCAAATCATGTCACCCCTGCCTACTTTACCGAGGTTGGGAGATACTGGCTAAACTGGACATAAATAGTACTATCTTACTAGTTCGAACTTACGAGAATCAATGATTTCAAACCTAGGAACGAACGTGAACGATTTCACGGCTCGAAACTCCTGAGCCTGATGGGCCGGCAAGGAGTGGCGTTGGCGAGATGGCCTCGAGTGAGGGGATTATTCGCTCCTTCACCAGTGCCAGAGCCCCACGCATCATGGATGACTCAACGGTCACGCGATGGATGCACTGGTTCATGGAACCAGATATTCGGTAGGCAAGCCCATGCTGACTTGGAGAAGATCACATGCAAAACTACAACCTGCCTTCATTACACTATAGCTCGTCAGTGGTCCGGCTAAAATACACCCAGAGGTAGATATCACGATATGCATCACGTACGTGTTCAGACGTAGGGCCAATTCAAATGGATAGTTTTGGGAACTGTTGGCCCTCTGTCTTCTGTTTCTCGCCTCCCGGGAATAAGTAAACCAGGACCTCACAATTTGCGGAAGTCTCGGTTCGTGCGCTTCTATGCTTTGCCGTAATGTTATCATCGGCCGGCACCTGTGTGTCAGACTCAACTGGTCTTGGGGTCACTTCTCCTGGGTTCGCGAGGGCAAAACTGTACCATTTTTAGGGGCTCGTTTAACAGTATGAGTAAATACCAGCCGGATAACCCTCATGAGGCAGGTGAGATTTGCCGGAGTACTGACAATTCGAGGAGCCATCTTCATCTTTACTTCTATTTCATCTCGGGTGGAGCCTACACTCCTTTCTTGATACAATAATCTCACACTAAAATCTTGGGCATTTTCCATATTTGAATGCTTAGTTAGGCTGGAGCATGCTCACCGTCAAACACACCAATTAAAGGCAGCTGACTTGAGATTGAACTCATTGACAGCTGTAGTGCGTGTGAAAAGTAGTCAACGGGAATTTTCGAAGCGATCGGATAAGCCTGAAATTGGATTTATGAAACTGTCATACACTATGTTATATATCGCACGACCGGGCAGAGTTTCTGGATCCATCTCTCCTTACGCTCTAGTAGTATCTCATTGCACCGCAAAAATACCTCTCGCCGATGAAGCAAAGTACCAGACGCCCGAATGTTGCTATTATTGGATCCGGGTAGGACCAAACATTCCGCGTGGGTTTACTCCCCTAATGTTACATACACAACAGAGTCGGAGGTCTCTTGGCTGCAATTAGTTTACAGACAAAGCTCGGATTCGACAACTACACGGTTCGATATAATAAATTTGAACGTGTCACAGTATCTAACCCAATTTTCTCGATCTGCAATCTCAGATATACGAGCTAGCAGAAGACTTGGGTGGAACTTGGCACGCAAGTTCTGTCACGTTTATACGATTGGAACACCTAATAACGTTGATGAACCGTTAGCAAAATACGTATCCAGGATGTGCCTGCGATGTTCCGGCGCACTGGTACTCGTGAGTGGGTGTAGCACGATTATCATGGAATACTTACATCCGTGCTACTTAGCCTGTCTTTCGACCCGAATCCCGATTGGACCCATCTATTTGCGCCGTACAAAGAGATTCACAGTTACTGGAAGAAGCTCGCAAAAAAGCACGATCTTGAACGTCATATCCAGTACCAAACTGAGGTTTTATCGGCCGTTTGGGACGAAGGAGAGCAACATTACAGACTACGGCTTCGAAACACGGTGACCCAAGAAGTAAGAGAAGATACAGCGAACGCGGTGATTTCAGCTACTGGTGCATTCAATCACCCTAAGTGGCCGAATATACCTGGACGGGAGTCATTCAATGGAACCTCGATTCATGCCAAGATGTGGGACCATAGCGTCGAGTTTAATGGGAAGCGTGTGGCCCTTATTGGGAATGGTTGTGCCGGGTACGTGGATCTATCCTGAGTAGTGAATTCCATTTTGAATTCTATGAACTAGGTCGCAGATACTACCGGCGTTGTCAGTGAACAAAACGACGCATATAATCAACTTTTGTCGATCGAAGTCATGGTATTTGCCAAGAGTATGAGCCCTTACATTTCGTACAGTTGAGCATCGTCGAAGTTAAGCTATCCTTCGAATATAGCCGCAAAGAGCAGTCCCAGATTGGATAAAATGGATGTTTCGAAATATCCCAATCACTTTGAAGATGTTCCGGCTGGTTCTTGCTGGAATGGTGGGTGGAAGACAGTTCCCGATAAACGTTCGCCCTAATGTGTGTTAGTATGATGCCAGCTCCAACAACTGGAAAGTTGGGCCATTCACGAACTATCTAAGGCGCTCGGTTGAAAAGGTATTCTTGGAACAGGAGCTAGCACAAAAATTACTAGGACTGATAAGTTCTTGTTTTAGTTATCCATTGACTACATCAAATCAACCGCTCCTGAGAAATACCGTGAGAGCTTGATTCCGGATTATCGTGAGTTCTGCATCTCCGGGTTGCAACGCATCTTACAACATTTGGCATTGTGTATAGCCATGGGGTGCAAGCGCATAGTCTATGACCCTGGTTATGTTGACGCTTTGAATCGAGAGAATGTCGAAGTCGAGTGGGATCTCATCGCAGAGATCGTGCCAGACGGGGTCATAACTACGTCTGGTGTGTTGAATTACACAGCTTAAGCATCCTACCGCTAATCCATTCCGTAGGCAAGAAGTACAATGTTGATATAATATGTTATGCAACTGGGTTCGATGTCGAGGGTTCATACAAACTCAACGTGCAAGGTATCAAGGGGCAAACAATGCAAGAATACTTTGAGAGTGAAGGCGGCCCGAGCGGATATATGGGGACTACAGCACCAGGATTCCCCAACTGGGTCACGCTTTTTGGACCAAATCTAGCTTCCGGTATTATTAAAAACGAGATGTTAAGAATTTTTGATAATATGGATTGTACAGGTCATGCATCTGTCATTTGCGTCGAGGAGATCCAGGTATGTGCTCAATCTCCAAAAGCAGCCTAGTTGAGGTCTAAGGACAATTCAAGATGAATTATGCTATGAAGTTCCTGAAGCCAATCATCCAAGGGAAAGTAAAGAGTTTTGTCCCCCGACTGGATGCTACACGCTCCTGGAATGATTGGGTTCAATCTTGCCTAAAGGAATACATCTGGACGAGCTGTACCTCCTGGTACCGATCCAGTGAGTGCTATATCAATCTTACTATAATAAATTTCTTGACAAAGCCTATATTAGCCGGAAAGGGAAAGGTTATTGCCGTATGGCCGGGCTCAGTAACTCACATGTGGTGGTCTTTCCGTAATCCTATTTGGCGCGACTACGATACTGTTGGTGGGGAGAAGTGGTTGCGAAACCAAAGGTACCTTGATATCACGAAGACTATCGGCATACAACTCGGAGTTGCAGGAGTTGGCTTGGGAGTCTACATGACGTCCAAGGCAGGCAGAGGCACCGAGATTCGGTCGATCTTCCACTCGGTGGTGTCTGCGGGATGCTCGGAAGCTAGAAAATTGTTAAGGAGTTGATTGGTTGGGATCTCTGATCTCAAATTTACATGTATCATACACTTGACAATGAATGTTTTTATATTATGGGACGTATGAGCCCCGTGCAAGACAAGTACTATGAATGGAATAATTCGATGATGTAATCGTGATCATCACACGTGCCTCGCGCTTGCGCCACTCTTGACCACCACAACAATCATGCTAAACACCAATACGGCGACTACAGGATGGGCTGATCCAGCGTTGTGGGTGTTTTAGCTTGGCTCTTTCACTCAACATACTCATGGCACCTAGACTTCCGGTTTACGGCCTCCTCGCTGTTACTGTATTTCTGGTCGGCCGTTATGTTGACCAAACGTACATTCGGCCCCCATCCAAAACTGGCTTTGGTAAGGGTGCACCCGGGTTTATGACCAACGTCAAAAAAGTGGCTATCACCCCTGAGTTGGCGGAGCGAATTCGCAGAGGCGAAGAGGTACGTTTACCGAGCATCGAGACATCGCGGATGGAACTCAACGCATGTTCTAGGTCACGCCGGAGGAGATCGCTGCTGCGCAGGCAGAGGCTGCCAAGAATCCTACTGTCACACTCCGTCGCAGAGATATTGTTGAGCGTGATGATCGGCGTGCAACAACCGACGACAGTGACCGTGAACCAGATCCCCGAGGCGGGAAGAAGAGAAGAGGCGTAGAATCATCCGAAAATGAGTGGATACCGCAGGGGCATACACGCCCTACTGCTCGTCCTTCGCGTGGAAGCTTGCGTGGAAGGAGAAAAAAGTAGATTTATGTGTCTCAAAACATTACTGCCAAAATGATTCCAAACCCGAAGTGATAGCAACGTGTTCTCAGAGCTCGAAAGATATGAAATAAAAATACAAAGCATGGTATGGTCTCAATCAATCCTCGTCGGTTGCTCGATATTGTGGTGGAGCACCCCTGACCCTCTCCAGCCTGCGAGCGACCAAGGCTGCCAGTCTTTCCAGCTCAGGTGCTGACAACTCTTCCGCTCGCTGTTCGATGTCATGGTCTCTCACGGGAGGATGCGGCTGCGGCCGCGATGCCCCACTACCGTGCGCTGTGTCGGTGCCTTCAACTATAGACGAATCACGCAGAGGGTTCGATTGAGAAGAAGTCGCTTGCGACTCTAGCTTCTCGGACATTGAGTGGCTGGTGATGATCCGTCATGTAGTTGAAGTCGAGTTCTCGGTGCAGGTGCGGGGGCTGTTACAGAAGCGATATGGCCGTAGTTGGTCCTGCCGGGCCGAGTTGAGTACCCTGTGTTCCAGAATCAACACGTTGCTCCGACTCCCCAGCCAGTAAATCGAGAGTAGGATTGGATGATAGCGGAATGTGCGGATCTAGACTCGACAAGAGTTTTTTTCTTCGCCTTCGGACGTAGCATATCGAAAGAGCTACTCCAATCAGGACTCCAAAGAAGCAGCCCAAGACTGGGCCGAGTATACGCGGCAAGCTCCACGGATAATGTTAACCTACCCATTCGCCAAGGGCATCACGACCACTCACTGAATCCCGTTTCCTTCCGATAGAGTGGGCAATGAAGTTGCTACCCTCGTGGAGGCAATGGATTTACTGCTGAAGGCCTGAGCAGTTGTCACCGCTGGTGTGGCCGTTGCGGAAACCGAGATTGCGCTGACAACGCTCTAATTCAAGCTGAGTACAAGGGCTGAAACATCGCAGAGTTCAATAAATTTGAACTTACCTGCTGGAATTTCGCTATTATTGTGCTCAAATAAGATTGCGACTATTGGATTCGGTTCGGTTGTGAGAATGATTGGTGTTTCGTTGGCAGGACAGCGACTCTACCTGTGCGAGGCCAGCGCCATCGGAAACTTTTAAACAAGAAGAGTCTGAAGAAGGCAAAACGACAAAAGAAGTGTCTATGAATGATAGGTATCATACGTTGTACGTTGCAAGAAAAAGTTACATAAAATACTCACACGAGGTGGATATCCAACCTGTGCTGTCCTTCAACACTAATGTCAAGGTTGAGCCTGTTTGATCAGCAAAATTTGGCAAAGACTGACGCGCTAAGGAGAGTAGCCTACCTGCGCGAGCCTTGCAAGGTACGAGGTACGTTTGCCCCGTCAGATTGTACCAGGCTGCAAAACCAGGTTTGGGGTTGTTGCCCACCGGGGTATCTGAGCTCTCGAACCAGACTGTATAAGGAGGAGATCCATCCCTCCACGATAGTCGCATCGGCATGCATTGATAAGTAAAGGTTGGGACATCGATGTTGGGTATCGTCCATGCTAGAATTGCGCCAGCAAATCCGAGCAAACTGATAACCAGCGTGAGGAAAGGCTTCATCTTTCGAAGCAGGGGTAACTATAGGTACTGATAGTAATGCTTCTTTTGAGGATCCAGACTAGAGAAAATGTGCTACAGACATAATGTCAAGTCTGGTTGATGTGGTTCAATGAAAACTGGTCAGGCATCCCTAACCGAAGCGAGCCCCGATTAGCACCGCCACTGACGTGTTGGGTGGAGATGTTGATCGCCGATTCCTATTCAAACTTTCTATCTATGGATACACCGCCTTTCATTCCACAACACTTCCAACGCCACCTGCTCCCACTCCTGCTTCACGCCCAATTCGATCCCAGACTCGCCAAGGTGCGTCTCCGCGAACGAAGCGAGCGTGCATCAGATTGAACGTGAAGCGTTCCGCATGGAAGACCAAATACAGCAAGCAGACGTGGAATGCTAGTGCAAATGATGAAGAGTCGAGTGGGTGGGGCGGGTAAGGTGGTGTAGGCAGTGACATGGAAACGGGAACTGGATCTGGGATATATACCAACTGAGAACGAACCGACTCGACGAGTTTCGACTGCCATCCTAAAGTAGGTTCCGAAGGGCTCGCTGTTTTCCATAGTTCAATGAATAACTGCTCGTCCGACACAGCGAACCATTTCTCGGCTCGTGATGCTAGTTCCAGTGCGTGCTCAGGGGTGGGTGCCAGAAGTATCCCTGTCCACGTCCGTGGTGAGCGATAACAAAAAAAGAGCTCCCGACGCTTTCCTTCGTGTATCCCAGTTTGAGCCGATCCTAGTAAGATTGTCGGCACGCTAGGATTGACCGAGGCCACCCTAATACAGAGGCCCTGCTTTGCGGCTGCGTCTCCAAACCGCTTCTGGAACCTTTCTCGAGCCCATCGTTCGGTTGGAGACTCAGCTTGCCACCCGATCCCCCCACCAATCATGGATACCTCTTCAGCCTCGGTAGGTTGTACGCCATTCCATACGCCTCCCAAAGCCTTTTCTACCCAGTCACGGCCGATCCCTGCAACAGGCTCCGGACGAGCAAAGACGGCGAGGCCACGCTGATAGTGTAACCTTGCAGCGTGGTACACGATTCGAATCGCCGTCAGAATGAGTGCGGCCCCGAGAGGAAGGGAAGACCATGAAGCAGGAGATGGAATGGGTGGTGGGTCCTGAGACGCAACTGTTGATGATGCAAAAGGTGGAAGAATCAGCGCAGCAAGAAGGCTCCGTGCGGTAAGGGGTTCGGAAATCACTGGACGAAGGAGAGCTGTGAGCTTTAATTGAGGCGAAGGAGGGGCGGTCAAGAGATGTAGGTTGACTATAGGGCGAGGTGGAGTTGTCATCGTAGTTGCCGAGTTGGCTGAAGGTGGAGAATGGGATGGCATAACCATCGAACAAACGTAGTGCCCCGAGCGATCATTGAACGGCGAAACGTGAAACTGTCGAGGGAAGGTCCATTGGTGATCGTAACTGCCCAATAGAGTTGGTTACAAGCTCTCCAGTTACGTGAGAGTATTTGTGCATACCCCTTTAGTCTTTTATCCTCTGCGTCTTCACATTTGCCAACCTGTAGTACATACGCGTGTCGCTCTCCAAACGTGTTATGGACCTGATTGATGACGCTAAGATCGATTTCAAACTCGTTGCGCATTGCGTCATCGCTCACCTCCAGGATCGCGCCCCAGACGTGACTTTGCCCTTCCTCGTAGCAGAAATATACAGTGAGGGGATTGATTCCCTCGAACCCCAAAAAGCTGGGCATGGTCATCATCCAAACCTCGCCTAATTTCATGCCACATGGCTCCAATAGCTCAACTAGCTTTTGTCGGATCGACAATGGTAAGTTGTTGGACGGGTTAGAGTGGCCCTTGAGGTACGCTTGGGGTCGAAGGCCACAAATTCTTCGTAAACCAGGGTATCCGAAGACGATGCCACGCCAGCCTCGGTTGAGAGCCCCAGTTTCAAGAGATGAAACGGACAGGAGAAGCGACAGAGTTGGATAAGTAAACGCATGCTTAGACTCTGAGGGGAGCAAGCGGGCGTGAGTCGCTTGATTGGTTAAGATGTATCCAGCAGCAGAGGGAACCGCTTGAGGAGAGAGGTTAGTTCGGCGATGCTGCAGAAGATACAGATATGCTGAAGAGCCCAAACACAAGGCGCCTACGCCGAGATCGGAAAGAAGTGCCATTTTGTTCACAGATGAACGCTATGGGATTGGTTTTTTGGGCAGTTCAGATGCTCATCGCTTGTCCGGTAATCGGTTACGATGGTGGTCACGATGAGGATATTGACATTGACACAGCCACAGACACCGTATAGCAGGCTTCCTCGGCGCCTACTAACGAGCAGAATGACCCAGATCCCATCACATCTGTAACACAAAACATCGTCTCCCAAGTTCCGTCTAATGCTGCAGCTTTGGATGTCCACATCTTGTAAACCTGGATTTCCTGAAAGCCGAGTTTTGAGAGTTCAGAACGTTGTTTTGATAAACTGAGGCAGCAAATTGTCCAAGGGAGTGACCTACACCGAACTTTTGAGTTTTGCATCATCACCCAACCTCTCTGGACAATCTTGCGGCTCACTTTATCCCAACTATATATCATTCCTCAACACACAACGAATTGTGCAGGGTGCTAAAATTGGCACGCATACAGTGTGTTGCATCTGTTGGAGCACCCACTAATAATATTATGACACTATTATCACCCCCGAATGTAATCTATACACCATTTACGACTATTACGACATTCTAGAGAAAGCAGAGTCTATGAAATCAACAACGAGACGAAAATCTCGCACTTTGTGGAGTGTGTGGTGATGTGGAAACGTCGGGTTTGCGCTCTAGCACTCTCATGGCAGGGCACGGATCAACACAAATTTGTGCAAATCCGTTGGATTATTTACCCATTCATGATGACCAGTTGGGCAGGTAGGTTCACGCATCTTGAATTGTGCCGAAACACGTGCTGTTGAGTAGGTCATAACCCGCCACCACCAAGACCTTGGCGTCTTCAATCTATCAATTTCAGATATTCAGTGTGTCTATTGGATAGTTTGGCCTATATGACCTATGTATACAACGTTAATCACCCAACAGGCTAAGCTCAAAGCTTGTATTACGTACCTGGGACGCCCCAGAACCCAGATCAACCTGGCCGGATCCACTGTCGCCCTCTCCGCACGATAGTTGCTCAAATGCTTTCTTCCCACACCTTGAAGCATGAAGAAGTGGACAATGAGGGTGGCTACTTGTGGGGATTTGGTTTCTCGACCCAAACGCTAATCCCCATACTTGGCTAGGGTACGGTTAGAAAAAGGTCCACGCTCTGATGTATTGACCGCTATGGCACATAGCGTTTGCAAGGCTAGACCATGTGTACAAGAAATATCTATTCTGACATTGTACAAAGTATGAAGCCTCCAACGTGCCATATAGAGAAGATACACGACGTAGAAATGTCAGGGAATTGCCATATATGGAGTCTGTCCCTTTTCTAACCGTACCCTATACTTGGCGGCTTTAGCATGGATGACTTACACTATTTTCCGGGAGAACAGAGAACAAATGTTCTGGGCGCATTCTGCCGCCTCTACGTCACCAGGCTGGGGACATACTCTGAACAACCTCTGGCTCGTAACATCTACATACCGTAAGTTCATGGCTAGGACTGCGGCTATACACACACCAATCTCAGTTTGAAACTATGCCGTAAGGGCACGACAGCACCATCAGCTTAATAATATCTGACCCCGCTCTTTGTTTGTCCTTGAGCTCTTCTACACATTGATACGATCTACTAGATCACACGGTTTACCAGGTTAAGCGCATGCTTTACTCACCTAACCAGACTGCCCTTGGAGGAGTGGACGAAGAAGACACCGAAATTTTATCTAGTGAATATGGTCGATATATTGGATCCCAAGACAAACGAGATGCCAAACTGGCGATGCTCTGTACCCTCTGAACTGATAGAGTATCCCGAGGGTTGAAAATTTCAGAGATAAAGTGTCAAAATTTTACTTCTCACCCGGACGCATTATGGGGTAGCATGCTGGCAGACGACAATATGTTCCATACCAGTACTAAACGATACATCGAAACGCAAGGATCATTGTTCGCTCAAGTCCAAATAATGCTTTAAAGCGCTGAGTATGTACCGGTACGTACTAGAATGGCTTATGTATTGCACTAATGGGGTTTGATAAACTACAGTGCGCTGATGGCTGCTGGCACTCCGACTGAGGAGGTCACGTATTTCAAAGTCTTGTTTCAAGGTGATTTTATCAACGCAACGGCCCGCATACTTCTTGGAAACATCCGTCCCTTGGACTCGGTCGAATCAGTGGGTGAGATACTTGGTACGGATCTTTGTTACAGCTAGAGAAACCTAATTTTAGCCACATTTCTTGAATAGATGGAGTGGTTTAGATATTGAGCGCTGGTTTAGAAGATCCGTTGCCGCGCCTGACCGTGTACGCGATGGCCATGGCCTCGTTTTCAGATAAAATGGTTGGACATGACACATCCGTTATCCGAGATTGGCGGAAAGTATTGCGTCATATTCACGACAGCCAGGATCGGTTCACGCAAGTGACCAGCCAGGATATTATCTTCGTTACGTTCTGGCTATCAAAGAGGTGTGAATGACCATTGGTTCGATGATGCCCCATGACGTAACGAATGTGTGCGGAAACTCAGACTGTGGTGAGGTCAAGTCGAGATTGAAGTGCCAGCGGTATAGCTAGCAAACATACTGCAGCCACAACTGCCAAAGGTGGCAAGCATTCGGCCCAACGACTACCTCATCGATTATTCCTTGACCTTTATCCAAAAGCCATTGGAACTATCACTCGATGGATCCTTCCCATAGCATGAACTGCCGTAGTTTATTATATTGGGTGGATGATGTCCTAGCACGGGCATGGTCGCTTCTATGGGATGGGTTTCATTGCTTATACGAGCAGGCGGGCAGACACGTACACGCCATCTATATAACTTTGATATTCTTGGCGATATTTGTTTTCCTTGTACTAGTACTGTTATGGAATTTTTTATGGACCTCCCTACTGCTTCGCAGCATATCCGTGAAGTGAATCGGAACAAAATCGATGGAGTAGCAGAGGCACGAACTAGCGTGGGCAAGGCCCTGATAGCATGAATTCTCCAGATCAAACCTGCTAGCCCGCATAAGATACAAAAACCTTAATCTTAATTGATCCTTGCTCCTCCGGGGTTCCATCAGTCTCCAGCGAATTCGACCCTAAACTTGAGCCACAATCAATTATGCCAATGCAATATCCGCAGGGTTTGAATAAACGAGAGGCGCATATACTTGCTGACTTGGCCGAGTGTGATTTGATTGTGGTTTAATCTGTCGGGACGAGAAGCGTGAGATTCATCAAAACGCCCAAGCTAACGTTCCTTATGTCCCTTGTCTGTGATGCCCTACTCGCAACAAACACAGACCCAGGTTTTAGTGGCGATGATCGCCGATGACCAAGCATGCACGAGGCTACGGTGCGCTGAGAGGGTAATCAAACAGTGTTGCGCCTTCACATTTCGGCAGATATACACACGACAGCTACCAGCAAATGGGGGTGCTCGCGTGTTCAGATTGCCTCGTTCAAGATCGACCGATAGGTACGGGTGAGGCTGAAATCGAGCACGACTAACGGATAGGATAAACTATTGTTGAGAAAACTTGAGGCGGGCGGGCTCAAAGTCCCGGCCCTTTGGACTGCCTCCTGATATAATGGCAGTACAATGTGCCGTGTGTTGATATATGACATAAAAGCAAAGCGTTTGACGTTGGAGAACACCATTGTGACAGTGCATGGGACTAGACCCGAGTGAGGATTCTCAAGCGGAGGAACTAACTGGATCTACGCAGAGTGTCCGGGAATAGTCCGAGCACATGTTTTACTGAACTGCTGTAATATTTAGGGGGTGCGATGAACATTCGGGGGGGCCACGGAGCCGCAGGTCCGGGGGTACTAAATTGAGGACTCGAATGAACTGATATCCGATGATGTGTTCGTGGCGTAGGGTGGTCGTGCATACGAGCCATTTCGGGAGCATTGCCGAGGCAGATTGAACTCTAGCAAATTGGCGGATTGAGATGGCGGGGGCCCACGCAATCCCAACTGTATGAGCCATCGGCGCTTGGTGGGCGATAAAGTGAATAGAGTTATAGAGTTGACACGTGACGTGTCCGAGGGCCGGGGAGTTCTGTTTCAGGACCCCGGGAGTGAAACGCAGGCAAGGCGAGGCTTTGCACCGTCGACGATAGAGGATCCACATTGCGCAGCGTGCAGCATACATGCAGAGCCCTCTGCCCACGATGAGCGACGCAGACGACGGCGGACGCCACGGCCCAGGTGAGCGCCGGTCCCCCGCACCGGATCACCGCTCATTAACGCAGATCACCCTCGTCGCCAGCCCTCGCTTCCTCGTCGCTCCTGCTCGCGCCCCAGCCCCCGTCGCCGTTCCCGAGCCCGTCGTCGTCCTTCGTGCCCCCGCCGGCGCAGGAGCCCCACGAGTTTGCCAACAAGGTCGGCTCTTTCATTCATTCGTCTGGCTTTTGCTCATCATTGCCCAGACGACCGCTCGCATGGCAGCGGCCAAGTCCCACAGCCGGCGAAGCTCAGAAGACACAACAAAAGTCCCCACCCCATCTTCCCCTATCCCCCAACCGTCGCCCAAACTACCCGACCCTAGTCTCTCGCTGTCCATCCAGCCGCTGACTCCAAAACGCTTCTCTGCCGACTCGAACCAGTCATCCCTCTCCAGCTCACGCCCAGCCCCAGCGTCTCCCGCCCTCAGCAGGCACTCGTCACTCCTTCACACCGGCTCGCGAAACCGTCTATCCACGCTGTCGATCGTGTCGACGCCCATCACCGGGTCGAATCCGGCTCGACAACCGGCACCCATCAAGATCAGAGACTTTGCGTTTCCAGTCGGGGACGAGCGCCATACGGGGGAAGGGCTGCAGGCTAGGCGGTCCAGCACCGCGTCGTATTCGTCTTCGGACGAGTACGATTCCCAGGGCGATATGAGCGAGCCGAATGGAGACGAGTGCGAAGACGAGTCGGACGCGTTTATACCTGGCACGTATCGGGCGCTCTATGCGTTTGAGCCCGAGGGGACGGCGGAGATGGCGTTGACAGAGGACCAGCACGTGCGTGTGCTCGGACGGGGTGGGGGTGTTGGGTGGGTGGTTGTGCTCAAACCCGGTGGAGGCAACGAGCAGGCGCTGGTGCCCGAGGGGTATCTGGAATTCGTGAGCGCCGATACCGAGGACGATGAGGAGCACGATGACGAGGAGAGCGTGAGTGCTACCGAGGCGCCACGCACGCCCCGAGCGGTTTCCTAACGCTCACGTCTTGGGAGCGCTGTTCGGCTCCTCCATCCTTCATTCCGTCTCTGGTTCCCGAAAAGTCGTCGGACGGACTGTGAGATTATTTGTACCAGGGCTGATGTGCTGTTTAGGATTGCCTCTGTGTTTTGTCTTTCTTTTTAGTGCTTTTTTTTTTTGTTTGACGCAGCGATGCGTGTATCCATATGGTATGAGTAGACGCTGTTGTGGGATGATATGTCAGATCGGCGCTAAGTAAGATGTGGCGACAGTCCACCATACGCTTAATTTGAAATAGCGATATACCATTCTCGCACACCCCAAAGGCTCAGAGAGTTTAACCGACACATGAACTAGGTTCCCCGACTCGCCTAATGCCAGGGTAAGATTTTTTAGAGAATTACGCTCCTGGGCATTCGAGTCTTGTGCGAGTTAGCTTTTGCGTCATTCATCTCGAGTGGAAAGGTGTTTAGAAAGGTCCAGAGCCAGGCTAGACGGATCGGAAGGTCGAAACAAGTGCACCATGGCCAGATCAGAGCGGGATCTCGGTCGCCGTGCGAGTTTGTTCGAACGCGGTGGCGTATGGAATGCCAGCTTCGGGGAGGACATAGGCCGCCGAGATAGTCCTGACCCCTATTATAGACAAAGCTTCATAACCTGCATCGAGAACCGTCACGCTCACGATAGGAGGCGTTCTATACGTGATTTAATGCACTCATCCGAGTCTACCTTCGCCCTGCTCTCTCGCGTATATACCGTTTGATCGAAGTGCTGAAACTTTGCCAAGATGATACCTTCAACGTTGGACACGGCCTACGCTCACCAGGGGATCGTCTCAGTGATATTGTGGCTCGGGCTTCCAGTCCACCTACCGAGCCTACGCTGAAGCTCCCCATTTCGGCTCCGGGAGCGGCGATGGTCTTATTATTTGTATCATCAATATCTCAGGGCGATAAAAAGACCTACAAACTTGAGAGAACGAACCATACGAACATAAAGCTGGTTTGGATTCAAAAAGCTGAACAGGTTGTTACAGCGTTTTGCCGCCCTCCTGGACTCGTGTGTTCTACTTCAAGGACTGAGGATTTCTAACTGTCACGTTTATCCGTACTAGAGCTTCATCACACGCAGACTCGACGTCCACATTCTCCTTTCTGTCGGGATAGCACTCATTGTCATCAGAGATGAGCCCTAGTCGAGTTTGAGTTGTCTCACTTAGGGAAGGCTTGTCACGCTGTGAGTGTCTATACATTGGACGACTCATCACGACGTGGTAGGATCGGCTCTGTATCGCACTGTACCCATACAATGAGCGACTGAGGCGCGATACTCAATGAGTGAACCAGTCTATATGAGAAAACGATAATAACATACCTCAACATGTGGTAGAATCGACCGAGAGAGCAGAAGAACATGTGCCATATATATATAGCCACTGTGATAGTGCGAGGAAAATCCATGAAAACCAACCGAAAACAGAAGACGCCACATCCTGTGGTCCCGGCGATCTTTCAGAGCCGTGACCGCCGGGCGGCGCTAAGCTCTGGTGGCGCAGCCACCCAACAAGGGTGGTGAACGTCCAATCAATTATGCAGCAAGAGAGCCTAAATATCGATGCTCTACGTAAATGGACGATTTGGGATTTAAATATATCAACATCTAGACGCCAGGGGAGCCCACGCTCCTCAAAGAAGCAAGGATGAGTTTAAGGGAGGCATTCTACGAAATGAAGAGGGCTTCCTCGTTCTCTGTTTATCTATCTAGTTCTTGTACGCAATATATATGGTATGGGCTACACAGATGCATGGGATTGACAAAAATAACATGATCCGCATGATATTTGATATTCGGTGCTGCACACCGAGCGGTGAAGACGTTTTTGCATACAAATTTATGCTAGTGCATGGGATAGGCAATGAGATATATGAATTAAATTACCTAAATGTATCTTGCTTGTAGTTCCTAGAAGTCTTCTGTGGAATAGCACCCGCAGCGCATGCAACCTTATGTTAAGCATCGATGTAAGATTTGTGGAAATTTTTATATCTGCTGAATCATGAAGTGTCTATTGTTAAAATGTGGCATATATTAGACAAAAACTACGTACTTACCTACTGTGTCGGCAATTTCGCTTCATTGACTTGGCCATCTGCACTTATATTGTTGTGACGCAAGGCCAGCTCCAGACTGGCCAAAGCTCAACCGTTTGAGTCGACTCTACTGTGCTCTTTTTGCTCCAAACGTTCTCCTGCAATCGATTGGAGTTCATGGTACCATCACCATCCCCAATGGGCTGAGCATGGTAGATCCATACGTGCAACGTGCTCCCATCCACTGCCTGAAATACGGGTAGGACCAAATCGGCAGCAACCTCACAGTTCATCAAGTACAGATGTCGAAGCATCGGCAAGTAGTTCCTGCTCGGGGTAGCGTTTTTACTACCCACCCGTGCTTCTTCAATCACCAGATCCTCCAGAAATGGCATGTCGCCAAGTATTTGTGGTACTGATATCATGTCTGAAGATGGTCTTCTTGAGTCTCGGATAAACAGTGACGCAACATTGGAGTGGTTGAAGAACAATTGAACCGCCTCATACTCATCCACAGACCCGTCAAGCCTGATGCTTGCACTAAATGCCTGCAGCGGGGGATGTATGATCGATAGGACTTTGGCACAGCCACGTTACATATACCGAAGGTTCAGGTGCACCAGATCCCGAAGTTCAACGCGCTCGACTCGAATTGAGTTCGAGTAGGAGCAGCGTCTTGTATATGCAGTTCAATGGTCAATCCCCCTACGTACTGTAGGTGACGCTTCGCCCTCTTCATTAATTTGTCTGCCCATCGCCCCGCGGGCACGAGATCGACGTGTGACCATAACTGAGGTGACTGAGTAGCCACTTGACGCCAATATGAGCAGACGTTCATGATTCGATCGATGCAGCTTTGCTCTCGTGGTGTTTTGACCGAGATATTATGCTGGATGCAAAAGTCACTTTGTGAGTTCGTTAAACTGAATATGTAGCCCAGCACTTCTGTAGGCAGTGAGTTGATAGGAGTGAGTTTAGGGGATCGATTTCTCAATCGAATGAGACAGCTCCAAGAGCTGTACAGTCGATTGTTGTAAGAAGATAATGCTCCAAGGTCTGAATCTATGTGCTTCATTGCGTGCTCAGATATAACTTAACTGTTTTGGGATGCCTGGGAGAGCACCCGATCCAGCACCTCACACCCTTCAAAATATCGATCGAGCATAAGGAGAAGGGTGTGGTGAAGTAGTTTCCATCGTACAAAGGTGTCAACGCATGAGCTAGTAGTGCCGGACTCATAGTAATGGGTAGTTGGCGGGATATCCATTTAGTGTGAAATCCGGAGCGGTGAGATGAGGTGGCAGAAGTGGTTAATTATCAAGAGGGCCCTCCCCGGGCAACTTTATTCGCCCTCGGCATCGTCTGCCAATCGATTGTGATCAATAAGGACCTCCACGCTTTCGTGTAGCATTTCCTTACAGAACAGCTTGTCGGGGCAATGGAGGTGTCACCGGCACTACGTTTCCTTAGGCGCCATTCATGCCGTTGGTGTTTCGTTGTCAGAACCTGAGCGCCTACTGACCTAGCACTCAAGTTTGTTCCATCTTGCTTCCTTCCATATATTTCTCCCCGTTTGGCCATGGCGCCCTTCAATGTAGCACTGCAATTTTCACACTAGCCCATGTACAATAGACCCTTCCCAAATTACCATACCTGAAATCCTACATAGCCCCCAAGATCGGCTCGTTTCACGTTCACATGAACTAACTGAACCGACTATTATTCACAGGTTCTCTGTAACATATCATAACCAATTTATGCCTCGTGTAAATACCGCGTGTTGGCCCAATCCGGACGATTACGTTCCGTCATCTTTCACGAGGTCGATTCAGAGCGCCTTTCACCATACATTCACTTATCCACGCCTTTTCACGCCAATTTCGGATCAGAAGAAGAGCATTCATATTCTGAACCATTTGCTTTCCCACTCAGGGGGCTTCATTAAAGTTATTTGACTGGTTCTATGTTTGGTTGCCCTCGTGTTTTCGTATGGCTTTCCTAAGTACTAGGTGGCTTTTTCTCATCACACTTTTTCCTTGGGGGGTTTCTTTGTTTGAATTATATTCTGCTCTCCTCAAATTCATCTATTTTTCTCCTTTGAGCGGTCTGCCTTGTGTTCATCTGGCTTGTTGAGACGGTTCGACAAACACCCAATTAGCTAAGTAAGTTAGAGTAGGCTCACGTGCATCCAAAAAAAAAAAAAAAGTAGGCTCACGTGCCTACTCGGGTTCTAACTAGCGCTACTCTACGGCTACTCCACAGCTACCCAGGGTTCTCGAGCGCTAATGCGACCCCGAGAAGCTGGAGGATAATCAGGCTTTCGTTGAGAATTTTGATTGAATGTCACATGACAGGGAATTATTTAGCGCATGTATCCATCATATTGCGTAGGGTCTGGAGACATTCTCGAGGTTCTCCCAGACCCCCTCTAGTGCTCCGATAGAACAAAAATATATAATCATCCAAACGATTATAGATCATTTATGTTTACAAACGAGGCTGCGCTGTAGACAACTACCTGATCGCACAAAGGTGCTGCGCAATGGGGTTCAACTTAGATCAGTTGATTTTCTTTCTACAATGAGATAGCCTTGCTTTCTAACCCTTCATTCACCCTTAGTCGCCTCTCGAACCACTTCGGCCAACCTTCGCAGAGCCTCGTCTGCGTCTTCTTCTTTCACGATACTGAAAGAAGCCCGGACATAGGCGGACTTTCGTCCGCTCGGATAAAATGCCGTGCCGGGTACCGCCAAAACACCCTTTGCAATAGCTTGATTCCGGATAAGATGGTACGAGTCCGACTCGGAAATTGGGAGATTTAGTTTGAACCTGCGTTGGACTTTGTTTAGTCGAGACGTGATTGAGGGAAGGTGAGGGGACATACCAAAAGAATAAACCCGCCTCGGGCTTTGTCCATTCTGCCAATCCATTTCCGAAATGCTTGAGCATGATTCTGTGAAACACGTCTCTTTTGGAGCGATAGAACCCGGAAATGTTGGCTATGTGTGCACGGAACCCAGAATGACCCCAGTGCTTGAGTATAGCAAGGACCATGGCTTGGGTCGTGCTCGCTGCTTGAAGGTTGGCAGCCGAAGTCTAGATGAGGCAAGTTAAGTGTGGAACGTGCACGGGCGTTGATGACGTACATGCGAGTTGATAGGTTTAACTAGCCCAGGCGGACCAGTAAGGAACGCAATACGCATCCCTGTCGCGAGATCTTGTCTCAACAATATAATAGGAGTGTAAGCGATACTGAGACGTACCAGAAGAGAACACCTTGGAGAAGCTATCGAATCTCAAAACCCGCCTCTGTCTTTTTTCGGCTTCAGCATTTTCGACCAAGCTGTTTTCTAGCGAGAGGTATGAAGGGGGCCGTTCATCTGGACCAAAGTACAGATAAAAGTACGGGTCGTCTACGAAAAACAATGTGTCGCTATAACTAATCAGGTTCATTGATATTTGCTACACACCTTCAAGGATCAAAAAGTCATACTCCTGGGCTAGCTCGAGCAATGCTTTGCGTCTGTCGAGGGTCGTTGTTGCACCACTTGGGTTGCATCCGAATGGGGTGGTGTATATTCCCTTTGGAAACCGCTTCCCAACAGGCCAGGACTCAAGAATGGAGCGGAGGTGAGAGGTGGAGAGCCCACATGGGTCAGTTTCGACTTCTACGGTACCGACATCAGCAAGTTGAAAGCGGAAGCGACAGAAACCGGGGTGATATACCGATGAGATCCGCTTCGAGCGGTTGAAGAATTGAGAGTACACCACTTGAAACGTAGGTGCGTGATTTAGTCACTCCATTGCCTGCAAAACCAACGAAACTTACGCATAAACGGGGGCCTCGACCAAAAAAGAGTCACCCTCGTCCAGGATGCACGAGAACGCCTTGTACAGCAGGTCCTGGCTACCGCTACCTACAGTCAGTTGAAGTTCGGTGTCATCGACCTTGACACCGTGCTCCACTGTTTGGAACTCGGCAAGCACCTGACGCAGCTCAGGTAGGCCGTCCGTAAAAGTGTATTGTAGGGCCCTAGCGACATCTCCATCCTTGAGAATGAGCGTTTCGCGCATAGCCGAAGGCCCCGAAGTCGAAGACTGGTACGGCTGAGGGCCATTAGGGGAACGTAGGGTTATGGATATTTCTTCAATTGGGAAGGTAGTGGGGTTCGGTTTTCCAGCCAGCAGGGAAATGAGGCCGGGCTGAAGCTCATGGTACATAAGCCCACGAACTAGCCACGTCATTAATATGCATGAGTAGAACATGAGAAGTCTGCTCACTGCCATCGATATTCCTAAGAGTGGTGCAGCGCGCCAGGAACCGGGCATAGTCGTTATGAGTATGTTTCGTGGACTGAATAAAACGAAGACACGAGTGTGGATATTTATATGTCTATCGATACGGGTGGCGTAATGACGAACCAAGGGCGCCGTTGGCCGGGAAATCCCGGGAGCATCTTCGGCTGCAACGTCGGTGGAGGAGTAGACCATGGCGACGTCTATTGATACGAGGATATGGACGAGGGCAGAAAGAGCATAGAATCCTTCGAGTCAAGCCAATGCCGGGTGGCGAATTGGCAATCCTCGCCGATAAGTATGCCGGCCCCCAATCATTGAGGTTCGCATTTAAAATGAAATAATGTGGGCGATACGCTGGAGCGCGGGGTTGATTGAACGTGATATTGACGTATTCTGAGAACTAGGCTTACATTTGATGGGAACTCGGCAGTGATCGTTGTCAGGCGTGCAGTGTTTGGTGGCTAGAAGCGCCGGGCGCCACCGGCTAGGCGGCCGAACCAGTGCTGTGGCGCGCGCAGCTCAACGACCGCCATGGACGGCAATAGCTCGAGCCGCTTTTCTTCGTCGCACGAATACCGCAGTCCAATGGAATGCTTGTTGGGCATCGCCCCGTCGGTCGGCAGTTTCTGCCTTGCGCCACGCACTTCTACTCCAATTCCCGGACTATCGGCGCTGCCCCAGCCCAACAATCAGCGACTCCAATGTAGCTTTTGTTTGGCTATTGAAATACTTTGCCTTTGTCTTGGCACCCGCAGCAGGATAATTATATTTCCGCCCCGTAGGCAAACGGCCCGCAGCTCGTCGTCCAGGCAAGGCACCTCGCAACCGGGAAGACCCTCGAGCATATGACTATTTGGCATAAACATATATGCACTGGATGTCGCTGATTTACCGGATGGCAGACGGCGCAACCGATTCCTATAAGACGTCCGACCTGCCACGCAAGAGGCGAATTCTTTAACGCGATCTGAGCACCCGGGTGTGCAGTGCAGCTGGTCTCTTCTGCTCTTTCAGGTGAGCTAGTGCGGCTGTCTCTACACGATGCCAAATCTAATTTCTTCGTGTGGTAAGGTGCACAAGCATTCGTTTCTTGTATAAACTTATCACAAGCCCCGGTCTTTCCTTTTCTTCATTCATTTTCGCCAACACAAATCACAATGGCAGCGCCACCAGCTACCAAGGCCACTCGACCTCCTCTCTCAAATGACGAGATCGCATTCTACACCGATGTACTCGTTCTCTTTGTTCTGCTGTTCTTCACTCTCACCGCCCTCCCGCGGATCGTTGTGCGATTGACCCACACCTCCGCCTGGCGCGACGGATGGATTATTCTTCGTGGTTCTCCTGCCGCTGTATCCTCGCCATATGCGACTAGGATCAACCCCAGTGCGTTTGATGTGTCGAGGAAACCGACCCTCCGACGTGCCTTGTCGGAGAAGAAGCTTGGCTCGGACTTGCGTTCCAACGAGAGCGAGACCTGGGAGTCGTCATTTGGCCCGTACGATGGTGCACCCAAATTTAGCAACAGGCCCAACACTGTCTCTCACCTTCGACATGCCCGGGGCGAGCCAGTTCACCTCCCGACTCGATGCCCGTCCTACTTGTCTCTCCTCCAACCAGCCTCGAAACTCTTCTCGGCCCGCCAATCCGGGTATTCGGTCGGTCAATTTGTTTTGCTGTTCGGATACACAGCGCTCCTCTGCGTGGCGATGTTCTTGTACTCCAGCCCAGTCAACAACATCACACGAGCCGGCTTTGTGTGTATTTCCCAGATCCCGGTTGTCTTTGCACTCGGCACGAAGAATAGTTTGGTTGGGTGGTTTGTTGGCATGGGCTATGAGAAGGTGAGTTGGCAAAATTGATGGCCAAGAAGACTGTATGCTCATTGAAATACTAGTTGAACTACATTCATCGATGGGTTGGTCAACTCATGTTCATCACTGGCCTATTCCACGTCGTGGGCTATCGTACGTTTTCTATTTCTCCCTTCCTTCTCCATTCTAACCCAAACTCCAGTTGTCAAATGGACAAAGACAGGCGTGCTGACCATCGCATCTAAGAGCCAGTTCTGGGGCTGGATGGCGTTTGGTGGGCTGGTCTTCTGTGCCATCTTGTCTCTTCCGCCATCCGTCGAAGTTCGTATCAGCTGTTCTGGCACTCTCATTGGGTTGGCCTGATCATCATGGTTGTCGCAGTACGTCTCTCCTACTCTAGTGATTGAATGGGGCTGATATGCGAATAGTCGTGTCTCCATGTCCCGGCATGCATCCCGTATTGTATTGCCGCAGGGTCGATTTACGGCCTCGACCAGCTCATGAGGTTGTGCAAGAGTCATTTTGTGACAGCGACAATCACACCCGTCCCGGAACTGAAATGCACCCAGGCGAGTTGTTCGAAACCTCGGAGGGCGCTGAGAAGCTCATTTTTGGACAATGATTAGATTTCGATTCCCAATCTTACACACGGCTGGCGGGCTGGCCAACATGTTCGGATCCGCGTGCTCAGCATGGGCGTTGGGCCGATCGGGTGGGCTGAATGTCATCCGTTTACGGTGAGTTGGTATACTTTTTTGTTTGCCTTCTGTGTGATTGATGGATGGATGGTAGATCGCTAGCGTGTCTAATAGAACTGGTACTGGTGATGGACTTACTTTGCTCTGCAAACGTGCTGGAGACTGGACCAACAAGTTGTATGCGCTTGCTCAAGGTCCAGGTGACGAGAAAGGAGGGTACGGCGTTGGGCAAAACGTAAAGGTGATTGTCGAAGGTCCATATGGTAAGTGTCGTCATCATATGATCGCCGCAACCCAATATTGCCCTGGTACCCTGACTAACGAGCGGTCAAGGTGGTACTGGTCCGGTGATCCTGGCATCCTTCCACTCGGTCGTGATTGTTGCTGGTGGGAGTGGCGTGACATTCGCGACGAGCGCGGTAGAGGAATTGATCGTCCAGGTTGAGAATGGATGTGCACGTACGAGGAATATCGAACTTATCTGGGTCGTCCAAGATCACCGTGAGCCTTGCCAACCGTTCCTTTTTGACCCTGATTTGACCGACCAACAACAGACTCGGCTTCACCCCTCCTGCCGGTATTTGCTGCCCTCCTCTCGCGAGCTTCGTCTGTCCACATGATCTCTATGCATGTGACGATACACTACACGCGCGCGTCGACCACATTCCCTGCGAACATCTCTGCTCTCACGGACGATGCGTTAAACTTTGCCGCCGGCCGGCCGAACATCACCTCTACGTTGGATGATGTGGTGCGAAAGACAGCTACGCAAGGTACGGCAGGAGGCGTCGTCGTCGGGGTGTGTGGACCCCAGGCGTTGGTGGAAGATGTGTGGAAAGCCGAGCGGGCTATTGGAGGTGAGATGAGAAAGGCGTGTGGGGGTGTCGAGGTCCATGAAGAGTGAGTCGCGCTTTTTATTCGTCGGGTCACAGCATGGTTGACGGTGACTATTTTATTGCAGGGCGTTTGGATGGTGACCAAGCCGAGGGCGCGAGGCTATAGCCAGGATGCCAATTAGGCTAGGGATGGTGATGGTGACCTGATCTGGATCGGGCCTTGTTGCGCTAGTCGCATTGTTATTTATTGTGCGGGGGATGTGTATTTATTCAATATGTGCAACAATTGTGTTCGAAGCGTGACGAAACAAATGAGCTCATCGTGTGTCAGCCTGTCAAAACTTCGTTGTAGATATCGGGACCAAGTCAGAATATGTTGTCCCCCTGGGCGCCAAGCACCAAACCGTGGACAGGAAATGCGGTGCAGACAGAAGTTAAGCGCGCTGCTGGACGCGACGTCGACGACATGGCCGTGGACGATGCGGAACCGACCCCGACGACTGGGATTGTCGACGACACCGAGCAATCCAAACCGGCCACATCGCCCTCGCCCTCACTCTCACCACCACCCCCGTCGCCCCAGCCAGCAAACACCACAACGAACAACAATGGCAAGGCGAGCACCCCATCGAGTCCATTGAGCGATCCGCCGCAGTCACCAAGAGCCGAATCTCCTGCACCTGCAGCAAAAACGACGGAAGATCGGGCTGCTGTTGTGTTGGAGCTCAATGCCGAATTGATCAAGTGTGTTTTTTTAAAAATATTTTCCGTCTATTTTTTTTTGTTGATGTTGACTCGGATTAAAGGGCCTGTGGGCTGATGATTGAGCGAGGGGCACCAAGCTCCGAACTCGAGCCGTGAGTTTTGGTGGCATTTTGAGAGCCGCGCTCGAGGCTGATGACTGGCCCATAGTTGGACACAGCGGTTGTCCCAAAATTTGACGTGGCTTGCGACCTATGCCGATAACAAACCCAAGCCCGAAAACGTATGCCGTCTTGTTAAACAGTTTGGCAGATTCAGCTAATTGTTTCGGCAGGCCCTCGTACAACCCCAGCTCCCAGTCTTCAGCCATCCGAGCCCCGCCCCGAATCCCACGATCGAATCCCTCTACGCCCGCCTCTCCATCCTCTTTAAACGAGACATCGACCGAGCCGTACGAAAAGCCAAAATCGCAGCCGAAAACTCGTTGCGCGATTCGACCGCCACGCGAGAATCCCCGTCGCTCAAGCGGGAACGAGATGCATCGCCGCCTGCGCCCGAGACCAAACGACTCGATACCGGGGCGACCAAGGCCTTGTCGATGGGCAGCGGAGGCGGCGGCGGCGGGAGCACGGCGCCTAGTCCTGCGCCCGCGCGCGTCCAAACGCCCGCGGTTGGGAGCCCGGCGGTTGGAGCTGGGATGAGCTCGCCGGCTGTGCCGAGTGCGGGTGGCGCGATGAGCCCGCCGGCGAGCGCTGGACCTGGGCCCGGTCCCGGGATAGGTGGTGGCGCGATGAGTCCTCCAGGCGGCGGGACCGGTGCGATGAGTCCTCCGGCGAGCGCTGGACCCGGGATGAGCCCCGTCGCGTCGATCGGCCGAGGCATGAGCCCTGTTGCTGGCATGAACGCCCGCGGGATCAGTCCAGTGGCGAACATGGCCGGCGGGGGCGGTGTGAACCAACCAGGCATGAACAACATGATGGCACGCAACATGAGCCCTGTCGCGAATATGCGTCCACCATCGCAGCCCCAGCAATTTGGCCAAGGGCAGATGGGTGGGGTCGGGAATATGGCGCATGGCGGCATGGGCGGTATAGCTGGCATGGCAGGCGTTGGCCAGACAAGCATGGGCGTCGGTCAAGCGGGCATGGGTCAGGCCAACATGGGTGGCGCCAGTCAGGTCGGTATGGGTGGCCTCGGTCAGACGGGTATAGGAGGCATGGGTCAGTCTGGTATGGGCAACATGGGTCAATCTAGTATGGGCAACATGGGCCAGACTGGGATGGGTGGGATGGGTCAGGGCATGGCTCAAGGCGGGATGGGAGGCGGGATGAACAACATGGCTGCGAACGCGGGTGGGATGGGTCAAACGGGCATGGCCAACAATATGGCTCAGCCGTCGGGCGCGAACAACCTGGGAAGTCAGTCGTTGATGGGTCAGACTAATGCCACGGCGCTCTACCGAATGCTCCAGTCAAACCCGTCACACCCTTGGGTTCAACACCTCTCGCGGACTGTGCCCAACTGGGCAGATGTGCCTCCACAGAGCAAGGTCGGAATGTTGGCGCAGCTGCAGGTGGGCTCTTGTGTTCTTGGCTCTCTTGTTTTTGTTGATTTTCTTCGACACAGGTTCAGGTACAGCGTGCACAACAGAATCAGGCTCAAAACCAAGGTCAACGACCAGGCCAGCAGCCACAACAGCAATTTCCCCATGTTCAGCAAACCCAACACCAGACCCAACCACATGCCGGGTCTCCCACGCCGATGATGCCACAACAACCACAACAGTCCCAATCTCCACCGATCCCGCAGCTCGTCCATTCTCGTGGCCAACTGCAGCAGTCACAACAGTCTCAGCAGCCTCAGCAAACGTCGCAGAACCAGCAACAGAGACAGTTCATGATGCTTCAGCAGCAGATGCGAAATGCTGGGGCCGGTGGCATGGCTGGCGGAAGTGGCATGGGTGCGATGAACGTGAACGGGATGACGTTACCTCAGCAACAGGCATATGCTGAGCGCCTTAGGGCCGAGGCGCGCTTGAGGCAACATCAGCAACAACAGGGCCAGGTTGGAGGTCAACAGTTTGGCGCTGGTGGTATGGGGATGGGCGGTGGTATGGGCGGCGGAATGGGCAGCGGGATGGGTGGCGGGATGGGTGGCGGAATGACTGGGATGAGTCCTGAGATGCTGCGCCAACAACAGCAACAACGAATACAACAGCAGCAACAGAGGCAGAGCCAGGGTGGGCAAGACGCCTATCATGCAGCGATGATGCAAGCCCAGGTGCAGCAGTACAACAGCAGCACCGGGACTAATAACGTATGGACAGGCGGCGGCACTGGCGGGGGAGGTTGGCAAGGCCAGGCGCAAGCCCAAGGCGGGATGGGCAATGAGATTGGCCGGCCGGGGTCTGCTGTCAATAACATGAACATGGGGATGAACATGGGTATGGGCGGAGGCGAAGATTACGATTCCAACGCGCTGTTTAACGAATGGACTTCTGGTGCTTGATTGATTATCCCTTGTCTGTCTTTTTTTTTTTCTTTTTGCTCATTTTCCGTCTTTTTTTTATTGATTTGATCATGCTCCGTCTTTTATCTCCTTTTTGTTGTCTCTTTTTGTGTGTTGTGCATTTGAGCGAGGGGAGAAGGGGCGGTTTTAAAATACATGCATCTTGTGTAGCGCAAATTGATCAGCTTTGAGATATAACTTGAAGGGCGTTGGTTTACACGACGATAATGGCGTTTGAGCGTGTAGCCACGAGAGGAAACTAAGTGACCATAAGTTATCATGTTGGCTGGTGCAATCCGGTGGCGTGGATTATGCTTACAAGAGCTACCACCACCAATTCTATTCGTCGTGCTCGACGTAAGAATTTACGAGAGCATACACACCAGTTTGATACCAATAATACTTTTCAAAGGTCCATTTTTCACGCTAGACGAATGTGTATTTGGGGGTTCTTCGAGTATTGGGGCCGGCACGTCTCCTGCAACCATGATGGATTCACTGATGCGGGCAAATACCTCATGAGTCTATCCACTGACGATCATCGTCCAACACTCTATCCAGGCAAGACACGGATATCTCAGGTATTGTGCTCGAATGCAAAGCTGGCTCCTCTAGAATTGATATATATAGGAACGCTGTCGATTGACTAGGGCGAATTGTTAAGACACACCTGACTCAGAGATTTACAATCCCTGGGACTTTTATATACCAAATCAATACGATTTGTCCAGGGTTTCTTATAGTATACTTTGACCCGAAATTCTTCGGTGCAGGTATCAAACCTAACGGACTTTTGGGCGAGTACAGTTTAGTGTGATCGTTAGTCGACCAGGAACTAGTCGGGTCTTAGTCCATTATTTATACGAGGCCAGTGAGTAGCGTCTCCCAGCTCTGTGTCGGTGGCATTGGTGCTAGGGGGCCTACTGGTGCTTGCGCATTTGGGACTCGAAGATTCTTGGGGTAGCCTTTGACTATAATCATTCGGGTATCTCTCCCAGCGGGAGTTCAAGACACTACATCTGGTGAGCAGTCAGATTGACATTCGCTCAATATGTCCCGAACCATCCTTCGGGTTTGTCCAGAGCGTTTTTACTTTGAATCAACTGGAATCGGGGATAACTGGAGGTCTGGAGACCAAATGGAGCATATTTATACTGCTGATTTGCTCAATCAGAACGCAGAGAGATGGGTGGAATATCGCCTGTGTAGAAATCTCCCGGTTGATTTTACGCACCGTTAACACCAATAAAGTAAATCGCGGGATGTTTGAGGTTGTTTGTTGTCCGCTCAGTTCACAGCCAAAAGTCGAAAGTTTAGCTCGCGCAAAGTAGCTCTGCACGTCTGAGTAAGCTTTTTAGAGGCCTGTGCTTCCCGTAATATAGTGGGCGCTAAAATACTTAGTTAGACAGTGGGGTATTAGTGGGCGCTAGCCACAGCTTTGGCTTTTTGCTCAGTTGGGCACTTCGCTTTCGTTTGATCAAACCACCACTCTTCAGTTACCACACTCTACACCCAACGCGTCTTGAAGACCCACTCATTAACCATCAACATATAAATGGGTCACGATAAAATTTCTCAATGGAAGGTCCTTCATGACACTCTCATAACCACCGTCGCCGCCTACCTTGATGCTTGCCGTATGCTCGAGCACACCCTTACACAACCGGTTCACGACGGCCAAAAGGACCCGCTGGACGATGCTCTTGATTCAGTGAGCTCATGTCTGCCGGCGATATCCGTATGTGAGGGTGAATTACGCTCGTCCTGGAGTTGCCTAGCCCGTCTTCGAAACCGGTCCGCAAGGTTGGCGCCGGTAAACTCGCTCCCGGCAGAGATCCTGGAGAGCATATTCACTATTGCTAGCCCTGACAAAGATTTGTGCGTGCAACACGTGTTATCGGACTATGCACCTCCTAGTGCGACGTGTCTAGATAACATTATGGGGGTGTGCTCGCACTGGCGGCGGATAGCAATGGGCACACCAAGACTATGGTCTCACATTGATCTAGTAGCGGATGGAAGGTGGAGCGAGAGATTCAAGTTAAGAGCCGGGTACAGGATGAGGTACGCTGCCAACTGGCCGGTCGAGCTGCATCTACAGGATACGGGGGACCCCGGTCGCTTCGAACTTCATGAAAAGGCATCACGGGACATCGTCGAGTTCTTGCGGTCTCGTACCAATTGCTACGGCTCTATAGATATGCTGTTGCTATCTAACTCGCGAGCGCTACCTAGGTTAATTTTGCGCTTCCTTGTTCAGAATCCCAGCCCAAGCGTTTTGGACAGCTTATATCTAACTGCACGGCCGGAAATTCAGCTGCCCATTGAAAGCTGTCTTATACCCACAGAAGATGACGGAGTCGGTCAGCGTTTAGCGTCGGTTCGCCGGCTACATCTGCGGCGGATATCGTTCCAGTGGCAGAGTTCAGCCTTTTATAATCTGATCGATTTGAACATTTCGCACATTCCGGAGTCGATATGGCCAACAAAAGTCTCTTTATGGCAGGTGTTTTCAGCTAGCCCAAAATTGCGTCACATCAAACTTGCCGGTCTCGGAGTGTCTGGTCGTGACCAACAAGCGATTGCTAGCCGCACCAGAATGGACGACCTTGAAGAGTTGAATCTGCAGCAACTGCAAGGCAGCTGCGCCGAGGTCCTATCTCTAATATCACCTGGCTCGAAGCGATTTAGTGCAAGCATCGTGATTAATGGGGTTCCCGGAGAAGAAAATGATGTTCGGACTTTCTTCAATAGCTCGCGTGTAGCTCAACTTTTTGTTCACGACAGAAGATCTCGTGTGACGAAATGGGTATCGGCAACCCTTGGATATTTGCCGGACCTCGAGCAAATCGCAATTAGGAGCGCACACTTTTCCATCGACCTAGCAATGCCTAGCGTAGAAACGTGGCCCAAGCTTCATTCACTTTACCTCATCGGTTGCCGCTTCAACCCCGAGTCTATCTATCTCATACTCGACGCAAACGAGATCCATACTCTATCTTTGTGGGCTTGCAGGGTTACATCTTCTCCCGGTGATGACCAATCGAACGCCCTAGACAATTTGCAGGGTATATTATTTGATCGAGTCCCTCAATTGGAATCTGTCCAGTCAACGAGCGCTTGTCCAGTATGGAGTTGGCCTTGTCTTTCTCCGAATTGACATAATGTTCATTGTGTCATAATAATCGAGTTGTACGAGTTAGTAGAGGTACAAGTACTATGCGTATGCAAGCTGAGACGGTATCTGGAGCAATGGAACAAGCTCTTCGAGTCATTGTTCTTCATAGCCCTAGCATCCAAATTGTACTTCGTAACGTATCTGCGAAAGTGCTTGACCTGCTTTGTCGACCGATACATCGAGTCGACGGTAATACGATCACTCAAATACTGAGTATTTCCCGGGTAAATCCACTTGATATTTAAATAAACCATTATTATCAACTTGAATTGGATACCAGTCGACCAGAACGGACAAACAAAATCTATTTTTAGGCCAGAGAATATGAAACTGGCGAGCTAATGAGACAGTGCCTGCGGAGGAACATTAGCAATGCTGAATGAGAGAACGTCTCAGTGCTGAGATGAAGGGCATGCAATGAACGTGGAATAACGAGTGACTAACCGCGATCTCACCGTGGCAGTGCCGTCGTCGCGCGTTGATTTTTTGTCTCGCCCGCCGTCGCGCTCTCTCTCTCAAGTTGCGCCGGATCGTGAGACCTAAGCCAAAGACCGATGCACGCGTCTCGCTCCTCGGGGCGCTCTTTGGGGCATGCTCGCGCGTCAGGGATCCGGCCTTGCTCGCGCCGCTCAAGCCGGTGCAAGGGAGCTCCAGACTAGCCGGAGGTTAGGCCGACCGATGGGTTGTGCGAATCAGAGCCAGCAGTGGGCACCGAGTTTAGTACTTCATTTTACTTCCGACCCCACTTCATCTACGCAATTAAGGCATCTTCAATGTCGTCGGTCGAATCGATCCGAGTCTTGTTTTCTATAAACTCTTCAAAATTTGGCTTTACATAAATCGGAATATGGCTTGGACTAAAAATCATGAGATCTCGTGACGATTCAGAGTCCGCGATCTTGCATTTTTGCCTCATTCTCATATTTTTGAAGTCTTTCATCCATCTGTCGAAGCTGTTCAGCCAGTTCCTCCAACTCGGTTTTCTCCTAGTTCTTTCATGCTTCAATTGGATTTAACACTTTCAGAGGTTTCCAAACTAGATTATGGCTTATATGCGCTGGGCTTTAGGCATTATGTTATGTTATGCATTGACGAAGTGGACCCAGACCCGCGCGAGGATAGCGCCCCGGAATGCATAGAATACGTTCAATACAACCATCACAGGCTGAGCTGACATGGATCGCCCGTCCGACCTTCCCACACTTGTCCTAATAGAACTAACGGCAGCTCTGCCAAAGACCTCGCTGATGCTTATCTGGTATTAGCCAGGAGCCCTTGAAACGACCATCGAACTGAACTCACGAATCATGCTGATACACTTTGACGCCAGATATCGCGCCTAATTTCACGCTCGATTTGAATTAAACTAAATTTAAGCCTAAACGGAAAGGCTGGGAGGGAGGCGGGCCAAGGTATCACAATGACGGAGAATCGAAAGAAACATTTTACCAGCAGGTGTAGGCCGGCTGATAATGCGGTGTGCATATTAAGGCTGTATACATTTATTCACTTGGGGAAACGGTGAGACAGTGATTGGTCCTGGTCGGGGTAGAGAAGGCCGAGGACAGGGAGGGTGAAAATCTCAGGATTGCCTATTGACCCAACCCTGCAGCCGTCTGACTTTTTGGCTGGTTAGTGGAACGCGGCACCTTCGAGATGAGTGCGGTCGGTTAGTCCGACCACTGCTTCAGGAACTCCCTTGTGCAAACGCAGTTGCACCGGGCTCTGGGAAGAAATTGTTCAATGTGCGACGGACGCGCGCCGTCGCGCCGGGATGGGACAAAGCGTCATCGACCCGTCACAGCCACATGTCACGTGCTCTCCTACCCGGTGGCCGTGAGTTATGCGTCCAAATCTCTGAGCCTATCTGCTGGGTATCGAGAACATAGTATTGGGAGTCGGCACGCTTCGCGTGCCGGCTCCCACGGCTTACGTAAGGAAGTCGGTGCAAAAAGTGGCACACATTTCGTGCGCTCAGTTGGCGGCCTCAAAATGAGATTTATGCACATTAAAATGAATAGAAATTGTATTACACTATGGAATGTATATTAGTGAACAAAAATTTTAACAGATTGGCTAGGAGATCAGTCTACAAGCTACGTTTGTGGCCTGAGTACAGTGTACCGAGCTATTAAGAAGATGCTGGGATATCCTGGTGTATCTGAGCGTATTTTAAGGCCATCTCCAAGACCAGAACCCGCTTTTCAGCGACTTTCAGCTTACCAGTGCTCGGAAAGCTCTTCTCGTTGGCGAATGCCTGTCAGTATACCTTGATCTGATTGTTAAGTTCGGCTCCCTTTAGTTTCATTATCTTGCCCTGATCAAGCTCGAGTCGAATACCAGTGATGTACGCTTCCTTTTGGAATCACCGGTCCATGCGCTTGTCATGCGCCAGTTTGTTTTTTGCTGCCTCTTGTACTGCAGCAACAACCAATTTTGTCTTGCGTCCTTCTTCGACCTTCAAAGAATCGATTTGTCGTGCCTCTCCTTGAGTCCATGAATATTGATCATCTGTAAAGTTCGCCTCCATGTACTCTTCGGTCTTGTTTGCACGGTTTGTCATTAATGCATTGTATTTATGTAGAGTGAGGCATGGAAACCGCCTTGTCCAGACACGCCAGGTTCCAAGCACGCCTTTGTTAACATTGTTTGTTGGTGGCATAAATGCTAGCTCACGCTGCTCAGGGCTCATGCAAGCAAACGGTGCGTCTGTCAGGAATTCATCTGTGAAGCGGACCCATGTTTGTAGTGCACCCTGGCAGAATGAAATGAACAGATCCGTAAGGTATGGTAACTCAGATTTGTGTTGCCGGAGTGCTTGGATCACCTCAGGGTTATCCCACTCTAAGCCATCGAGTGTAGCTGTAGCAGCAAGTGCACTTGGGCTAAGCACGAGTCCAGGATCCAGAATAATTGACTTTAGGTGACTTTGAACTGTATCATGTAGTGTGGAAAGATCGGCAAGGCCTTTACCAGTCACAGTTGCTGTACGAACCAGGCGCATATATGGCTTAGACATGATTTGCCCATAGAGCGATATGACAATTAACTCTGCCAGCATTGCAGAGCAACCCAGACCTCGAACTACATTACTCTCCATATGATTCAAGGCCCCAGACAACTTTTTTTGCCAACAGTGTTCCATAAAATCAATGTATGCAGCATGTAATGTGCAAAGTTCAGTTGCGGCGTTGATATATGAGCCATATTGAACATTACTAGTGTCCGGAAAGCGGCAAGAGCAATGATGATATAATCGAAAAAGTCGGCATGGCTGTCTTGATGACCTTTCTTGTCGTCCTTGTGATTGAATACAGTGCCAGCAAGACTGCAAAGCTTTATTGCACCAGCCTCAGAAACTGCGATTGCTTGTTGCTCCGCGGGTGATGTATCTGTTGAAATCCCGCCAAGTGCAATGGTTGCGTCGTTGTCCTTATTAAACAGGACCAAAGGTGAGGTGAGGGTTGGGTTTTCCTTCCAAAAGGCCAACATGCCAGAAGTACCACCTTTAGCTGCATTCATGTCTTTATGAGCACAACATCCGCCTCGAACCACCCAAGAGCGATCAAGCTGAATATCTGGTAGGCTCTGATCAAAATTGCTACTCCCTAGTTGACTGATTATTTTTTGGTACTTGATTGCACAAAGATTTTCTTGTTCGACAAGAGATAGCTTGGCAAATATATCTGCACCACCACCAGCTAACTCAGATCTAGCTTGTATGCTCATATAGACCTGCTCAGCTTCAGCACTCTCCAAGTTCAGTAGCGCTAGGTTACCTAAATGGTTTATCCAGGATTCTCTTTTCCATTGCTCCTGTATTTGGGCAACTTTTATTTGGTCTTTAGCATGGTCTCTGTTGGCACCGCACAGCTTCCGTGTGACGTCCAAGGCAACTAGGGGTGAAATCTTGGAAGCAAAGCACTTAGGAGCCTGCTGGGCAGTGTCACATAGGTCTTCAACTGAGGGTTTTAAAGTTGAAACCTGCGTCTTGCTTGTATGGTCAGGGGTCGATTCAACTGCAAGGAGTAGCTGCTGGTGGGTTCCTCCAGTATTTGCCATTATATGCATGCTACTGAAGTTGATATTGCGCTGCGATGTTGAGTCCATGCTGGTAGTAACACCTATATATGTGCATGAGCAGCTTTCTATTAGACTCAGTATCATGAGGCATACCTTGTGCTTTCGAAAGAACGTCTGCAGCTTGTATTTTTGCACCAACACCACCTTCCAACACAAATCAGCCAACTGAGCGTTGTGAAGGTATATGTCCTATACTAACACCAAAAGCAAGTGCACACATCCAGATGACCTTTGGGACCTGGACTGCAGATACGCCTGACATAGCCAGCCTGCGTGACAAGCTTCGAATTTGAGCATTGTAAGCGCCAGACTTCTTGCTCTTGAAGAGAGACTTTGACTGAGTGTTTTTCAACATTTTGGCTAGCATACACTGGTAGGAATCTTCAGCTGCACATGCTCTTTTCTTCCAGCTTGTTTTAGACTGTATATATCGCTTGGCTTTGCTCTTAATACGATTAATATTCTCCGCCTGTGTCGTGATTTGTCTACTCGACCAAAGCACGAGGGAATCAAGTTGTTTTTGAGTTTCCTTGTGTTTTTGTGCATTTAGACTTGCTTTCTTTTTCGATCTTGCCAAAGCCTTCATAACATTGCGTTTTTGAGTGAACAGATGTGAGTACCGAGTGGTAAGGGTGTTGCTTCGGGCTAGTAGTTTTTTGAAGCGTTTTGAGTCTTGTCCTTGTGAACCACGAACGGTATTCCCAACCTATTGAATTTGAGTAGCATACATGGGGTACTTGAGCTAGCGATCACTCAGTTTGACTTGTTTACTAACGTCTTCTGCTCCACTTATGATCTGAGCACCTTTTCCTTGTTGAAGTGCAGCTTGCTGCAATTGAGATCGCTTCCTCTGACCACGTTTGGGTGTAAAGACTGACTTAAGAAGCATCCTGTATGCGTATCAAAAAATCTAGAATATCTGATCCACTTCTATAGTGAAGGAAAGCCGTAGGTGTACCAATGACGACAGAATGAAACACATGACCAATCAGTAGAACCAAACAACAACAACCACAGATCGCGCATAATTGAGATTGAGAAACATTCATGACGCATGCTAGATACGCGAATGTGATGCTACAAAATCTTCCGAGATACCTATAAGCGAACTTTGTTAAGGTCAATTTCTAAATGGGCGCTCTTGGTTTATGGATTCAAGGGTACTCGACATTGCTATAATTTGATACCGCTTAGATAAATGCTTTTTGACCTTAACATTCGTCATGTAAACTCGTATATTACAATAAATCAATCCTTCAAAAGTGTCATCTTTTCCCGTCGTCGACCATTGAGAGGTCGATTTTCTGTGCCATCAATTTCCATCAAAAGTACCACGTGACGAGGGGGCACGGCACGCGAAGCGTGCCGACCCCCATACTAATAGTATAGCTATTGCCTGGGTATAAAAAATACAGAACTGAGATTAAAATCTATTAAAGAGGGAAATTTTAACATAAACTCGACGAAATACCAACTGGCTTCTGCCCCTCTGCCGGCTGGCCGAATGGGAATCTGATGGCCGTTGTTATTGTATGCGCACGGAGCGCCAGAACCACACTTTCAATCTCCATGAATAGAAATTTTCGAGCGAGTTAGTATTTCAAAGAGCCAACATATCCCCGAAAGGCAGCCGTCCTTGGGCGATGGCCTCCCATTTCGGGCTTGCTTGTCCGGAGTCCGCTAGTCCATTCACACGAATTTCTATGATCGGACACTATCGACCACTTAGTGTCACCAGGTCTCGGTTTATCTATCAAGAACTGCGATTTTTTTTTTTTGAAGTATTGGGTTTCTCGGCAGCGTGGTGAACTGGGACAACCGTGGAATCGGTATGTTCGGTACGCGTTGACCGCTACCCGCGTGGATGTACCAAGAATAATCATTCATGTAGCTTCATTACGCTTACTAGCATGTTCAAGGCGGGCAATCGGTAAGGGTGCCCATGAAGCCACCTTTGCTGAACCGGATGTTCGATTAGGCAGGCGAGAGTTGGAGAGTATAAAAAGGTGGACAAGCCTGACGCAAAACTACATACACTCACTGGTAAACCCGAGTTACACTCTGCTCCTCACTAAGCAATAAACATGTACTTCTCTATTCGCTCTATCTCCATGGTCCTGTTTGTCGCATTTGCCGCAGTCTCTGCTACCCCCACGCCCGCTTCAGAATCCGGTGAACTGGTTCGCCGTATCTGCACTTGTCATCGTTCGGGAGACGGTACATGGGTCTGCGTCGGGAGGGACTGCATCCCACCTGTAAGTGTAATGAGTATTCTATCATTCAATAGTTGTTAACTACGTCATTTTTAGCCTTAAATCATGGGCTTAGTTAAACAGCCAGAATTTGGTGTATCTTGGGAACAGCATCGGATGCATCAAGTTACGGTTTTCATCTTCAATGCCGTACGACTGGCTTCCAAATAATATTTTCTGCGTGACATTCATGTGTGCCGAATAACATTACGGTGTGAGATAGGATTTTCGAGGCGTAGAGTGGAAGCTATGCCCCTTGCATAAGCCATATATTGCACGTTAAGACCGGATCCAGCCCAAGTAGAATACACAAGGTTTTATCCTCTATAGTAGCCCATATGCGCCCTTGCTCATACTAACCTCTAGCCGAAACGTTCAGACTTCCGGGATTCCCGTCGCCCTGTTCTCAACTCCCAAACATCTAGAGCATTCGTGCGTTCCACGGTTCTGCGGGATGTGTGACAGCGATTCATGATCTAGTCACACTTGGGACCCGTTTGTTCGAGAATTTTAGGCTGAGCGAATCGCGGCGATAATGAATAAACAAGCTCACACTCATGGGTAACTTTGGAGTAGTGTGTTCTGATTCGGGGTGACCATCATGGCCAGGATTTTCCCCATTAGAGTCAAGTCCAATTTGGGGGTTTGCGCTGATTCCCACTCAGGAGTGACCGTGGTTTGTGTATGTGCGTTTCATGTCTTGTTTGCAAGATCCTTGAGCCCGTCTTTAAGATTGTGCTTATGGAGAACAAAATCGGAGTCATTTAATGAGAACGCGAAGTTTGTTATTGAAATGTCGAATTTCCGGATAGCGCGGAGCCACAGAGTCAGCGATCGGTCGAAGTGCATATGCACGACATATGCAGAGCACCACTCAGTACGGCTCACTCGTATTCGTAGGGTATAAACAAGGGCTTTACGAGCCCTTCGTACTCCATTTATTCACTCTTGTCTCCACAATCTTTTGTAAACTTACTCTGTAATCACTATAATATAATAAAAAAGTGACCTAAGCGGTTCCTCAACCTTGGGAACTCCCACCACCCATTGACCCCGCTGTTGGGAGATCATTGAGGCTTTAAGGAAGGAGTCACTTTGCCCGCCCGAAAGAACCCGATTAAACTACAAAAACCTTCAGCCGGCTCAATTAAAAATACTTGTCCTCGGACTGAAAATGCAAGTCCACGGGCTGGTAGGCCGCAACTCAAATGTTCGGAGGCTAAAATCTCCAATGCTCGTGGCTTGAACTTCGACCCTTCAATATCGGCGCAATCGGGATTTCTCAAGTAGGTGTGTGTGTATGTCACTCTGAGGCTTCGTAGATTGCCGTTAGAAAAGGTTTCGGATTTAGAGGGCCATGTGGTTCCTCGCTGGAGTGCTTCCGCCACGTTCTTTGATGGTATTATCGTGTGAAAATCCTAATCGCTCGGAGGTATTCGTTGGATCATAGCCGGTGCGAAGGACAGTATCCTGGGATTCCTTTATAAGTTGGGTGTTGGTTCCAGGTCATCTGCCTTGTCCCTTCAATTTCTTTCACTGAACCAACTCAATAAATTGTGCAATGGCAGGTACGCGAGCTGAGGTCGACGTCGCTATTATTGGTGCAGGGTGAGAGCGTGATGACATCCCTCTGTTAGAAACACTTATCGTTGTTTGTATGTCAGAGTTGGAGGCATTGCAACGGCTATTGCCCTCCAAAGCCAGTTGGGCTTCTACAATTACACTGTACGAATAAGGTCGTTATTGAACCTCTCATATGTCGAACCAACAATTTAACAGATCTATGAGATGAGAGAAGATGTTGGGGGAACCTGGCTGGTGACGACATATTCTCCGCGTTAGCTCGGTATTCAACTAACTTGACGAATGATGCAGGAGAACAACTATCCGGGCTGCGCATGTGATGTGCCCGCGCACTGGTATTCGTAAGTTGATCGCAATCAAATACACGAGTGTTGTTTAACAGTCTAACATTTATACAGGCTATCCACCGAGTTAAACCCCAATTGGTCTACCGCGTTTGTTGGATATGCAGAGATCAAAGAATACTGGAATAGTCTAGTTCATAAGCACAAGATCAGGTCGCATATCAAGTTCTTCCAGGAAATTCTTTCTGCAGTTTGGGATGAGCAAGATCAAGCGTATACGATCACGGTGCAAGATGTGCGTACCAAAGAAACCCGTCGAGTCAAGGCAAACGCCGTGGTCACCGCGGTCGGCGTGTTCCATAAGCCCAGGTATCCGGATATTCCAGGACGAGATCGATTCCAAGGAATATCCATGCATGCGCGGATGTGGGACCACAGCGTCGATTTTTCAAACAAAAAGGTCGCGGTGATTGGAAACGGTTGCTCTGCGTCAGTTATATAACCTTTTACTTTATATGCATTAAACAAGATTATCGTTAGGGCACAAATTGTCCCGGCTCTTTCTGAAAATCCGACTACAAACATCATCAACTTTTGCAGGTTTGTATTCCAAGTTTCGTCAGTGGGTGCCCTGACCACTGTTCCTCTAGAACACCGTCGTGGTTCCGCGAGAGAGTAGGCGGTTTATTCAAATGTAGATTGCTTTTTAGTGACTATTTCCCCCTTCTTAGGTCCAGACCGTATTTTCAGAGAGGACAAAATGGATGTTCCGAAATGTGCCACTTTTTGGCAGGTTATTCCGAAACATGATTGCGACACAGGTATGTGAACCGCTATCGTTCTTATCGAGTATGCAGCGAGATATTTTATGTTATCCAGATGGATATATCTTATGTGGTTTGGAAAACCGGGCCATTGGGCTCATTTTTACGGCGCCGCGAGGAGAAAGTGAGTCTTCAAGTCCGATTAAATCATTGGGCATTTAAATCGATGCATGTATCAACCAGAAAGCGATCCAGTGGATCAAGACCACGGCTCCAGAGAAATATCACGACAACCTCATACCGAAATATCGTAAGTGATGCCTCCCACCGCGTGAGTTTCTCTAACGCTGCCCCTCCTTAGCGTTGGGGTGCAAACGGGTGGTGGTAGATCCTGGATACCTTGCATGCCTCAAGCAACCGAATGTTGAACTGGAATTTGATTCTATCATGGAGATCACGGAGAAAGGAATTACCACTAAAACTGGTATGTTGGCAACCCCGTGACTTTGGGCTCGGTCTCTGAGATTCCCGACCCTTAGGCAAAATACACAATTTCGATATAATTTGTTATGCTACCGGCTTTGACGTCGAAGGGTCATGCACTATCAACGTGACCGGTATTGGCGGAAAAACAATGGCGGAGTACTACAAGGAGGAAGGTGGACCCACGGCATATATGGGCACAACCACGCCTGGTTTCCCGAACTGGTTCTCCTTATTTGGACCTAACACGACAACAGGTCCGACTCTAACTCTATCATAGCACGGGCTGGTCACTAAGTTTAATGTTGCCTTCGTAGGACACGCGTCGGTAATATACTCTGAGGAAGTTCAGGTACGATTCCAACGGGTTGCGACAGTGTTTAATGAGACCGACACCATCCCCAGATCAATTATGCGCTTCAACTTCTGAAGCCGATCATCCGAGGCAAAGCTCGAAGCTTCTCTCCCAAGACCTCAGCCACGCGGACATACAACGAGTGGATCCAAGATGAGCTTAGTCGGACGGTCTGGACTAGCTGCTTCTCGTGGTACCATGCCGGTTAGCACCCGCTTCTCTCGTCAAATTAGGTTTCCTCTAATAAGTATATGATTACGTAGGGGCTAATACCAAGGGTCAGGGTAAACTAATCGCGCCTTGGCCCGGAACCCTAGGATACATGTGGTGGCTATTAAGGAAGCCCATCTGGACAGACTATGAGACGATCGGGGGAGAAAAATGGCTGCGGCGACGCAAATATATGTCTGTATTCAAGACGATGTTAGAGCTTCTGGTTGCGGGAAGTGGGTTAGGAGTATGGCTGTTGATCAAAACGGGCCGATTCGATCATTTCAAGCGGCTCGCCGCCAAAAACATTGGGAGATTGATTAAATAAGGATGGGTTTACAGGCTTGCTCGGTCGTTTCTGACAATTGTAACTTCAACACGTCACGAAGAATTCAATGCATGATCATCCCATTAGAGCGCAAGCATGCTACGTTAGTCCTTTTCATCCCAACCACGCACAGAAGCGGGTCCAGCCTAGATCAACAACGGGCTAGCTACCTAGCGGAATGCTGTGGGCACGCAAGAACAGGCTTCTGCCCGCTGGGAATCTATGCACGAAATGAAGTTTATTTGCAAGATCCCGCCGAGAAGCACCGAAGACAATCTTGGCATTCTTCTCGGCGCTTCGATGCCATCGGATGCGGGGGGCATTTCTATCATAGAGCGAGCGTATGCCCGATTTGGCATATCTTTTTTCATGGGAGATGAAACGCCGTGCGACTGTGATCACCCACCGGGGGATGCACCCGAAGTCTTGGACAGCCTCGTGAAACCTTTATCCATCCTGCTAGCTTGAATAAGTGTATAAAAGCTAGGCTCCGTCTTGTACTCTCTCATCAGCCACTTCTTCCCCACTCGTCGAAAAATCCACACTCCTTCCTAGTCGTTCATTTTCTGAAAATGCAGACTTTCGCTCGCCTTTTCTCTATCGTCACTCTCCTTCTCTCTCTCGGCTTCATCGCTCACGCTTTGCCAACTCAGGCCAGGAGTGGAGCCCTCGCTGCCCGTGAGTACGGTGCGCCCGCCTCGTACGGCAGCTCGCCGTACGATAGTAACGACTATGGCTCGTCAACTCCTGATATGCTCAACCTGATGGTTCAGCTCGAAGCCAACATTCAAGGCCATGTTGCTGCTCTTGGTAATCTCTCATTTGTCCAGAATCATGTCGGTCAAGGGATTGACATGTCCTATTTTTAGGTGCGGCCGATAGCGTGGCCAATGCTCAAATCGCGGTGAATGCTATAGTTGATGCGGTTAAAGTGGTCGTCACTGCTGGTGCCGCCGTTAGCGTCAAGCTCGACATCGCTGCCGACGTGGTGATCAAGATTGCTCAGCTTTATATCAACATTGTTGTTGTATGTGCCGGCCCATTGGAGTACCGGTGGCCGTTACTGATCCTATGTTTAGGCTATTGTCTCGGCTTGTGCCTCCTTGACCGTCAAGCTGGGTCTCTCGTCTGCCTTAGCCTCATTGCTCAGCTCGATGTCTGCTTGCATCTCCTCGCTTTGACCCTCAACGTGTGCCTCCAAGGATTCCTCAAAGCTGCGATTGACATGTGAGGCTCGAAATCATCTTTGCTCGACCATCGTGCTCATAACTGCCTTTAGCTGCCTCAACCTTGACGTCAAGGTCTTCGCCGACCTCAAGCTCGGGTTTACCCTTGTCGTCACCCTCCTGAAGCTCGTGGCCAAGGTCAAGGCCGTGGTTGCCCTTTAAATGGTGTTTCTCGGAGGATAGACTATAATATCTTTAGAGGGGTCTACATACGTACTAGATTGTCTAATTTTGCTTGGGTTATTCTTTGTTAGTCTTATTTGGGAATAGAGAGTCGTGCGTTTCCATTTTTTTTTTTCTGGCTCCGGCCGGCCACATCTATTATGTCGTACAAGACCAGTTGGTTATAGCTGCAGCTGGTTCGGTGGGCTACCAAACAATGCTGTTTTGTGTAATACGAGATACATTTTACTTAGATTGCTACAGACCACCACGGCCCGCAGATGATGCCCAATCGTACGTGACTGCATCGAGAGGGGTGCATGCGAGAATGCAGCGCATACAATGTTGTAATTGGTCACGTGTTCGTAGCCGAGCTGACATCATCCGGGGCGCCTGGACGGGCTTCTCCATCCACCACAGCCACGCTGGGTTTTCGAATAGAAACGGCCCAGGCGCAGTCTCTACCGGTCGCATGTGGATTCATCCACCACCTCTTGGCGCGCCTTGTCTGTGTTGGTCGGAGACTGCGCTCGCTGCGTACACTGCCCGGACCTTTCTATAAATAATGGGGATTCGAGATCTCATATCCACATCTTCCGACCACTCTCAAACTTCTGGGTTCAGTGCAATCCTATTATAACTGATTTATCTCAAAATGGAAGAGGAGATTGCTGCCGTCGTACGTGTTCCCGCTCATCGCTTGCTGGTTGAAACAGACGTTGGTTCCTATTACTAGGTTATTGACAATGGCTCGGGCATGTGTAAAGCTGGTTGTAAGTCTGTGCCTGAAATGAGGTTTTGCCATTCATTGAGTATCGGACTCTCTTAGTTGCTGGCGATGATGCCCCACGCGCCGTCTTCCCGTGCGTTCTTCTCTGCTTTATACAAGCATAACCGTCCAACTTTTATCTAGTTCTATTGTTGGTCGCCCGCGTCATCAAGGAGTTATGGTTGGGATGCGAGAAAAAGACTCCTACATTGGGTACGCGCCCCGCTTTCCGTTTGACGGAGGTATTAACTTGCTCAAGTGACGAGGCTCAGTCCAAGCGTGGTATCCTCAGCCTCAAGTATCCTATCGAACACGGCATTGTCACCAACTGGGATGACATGGAGAAGATATGGCACCACACCTTCTACAACGAGCTTCGTGTCGCCCCCGAGGAGCATCCTATCCTCCTTACCGAAGCACCCCTTAATCCCAAGGCCAACCGCGAAAAGATGACCCAAATCATGTTTGAAACCTTCAATGTGCCCGCGTTCTATGTCAACGTCCAAGCGGTGCTCTCTCTCTACGCTTCTGGTCGTACTACAGGTATCGTTCTCGATTCGGGTGACGGCGTGAGCCATGTCGTCCCAATTTACGAAGGCTTTGCGCTCCCTCATGCTATCCTTCGTCTCGATCTGGCCGGACGTGATTTGACCGAGTATCTCGTCAAGCTACTGGCCGAACGTGGATATTCGTTCACCACTTCTGCCGAGCACGAGGTCGTCCGTGACATCAAGGAGAAACTATGCTACGTCGCACTCGACTTTGAACATGATTTACAGATCGCGGCCCAGAGTTCCCAGATCGAAAAGAACTACGAACTTCCAGACGGACAGGTGATCACCATTGGTAATGAGCGGTTCCGAGCCCCTGAGGCGTTGTTCCAGCCTTCGTTTATCGGCAAAGAAAGCGCTGGCATTCACGAAATGACATTCAACTCGATCACAAAGTGCGATTTCGACATCCGTCGCGACTTGTATGGTAATGTCGTCCTATCTGGCGGAACGACCATGTACCCGGGTATTGCGGATCGTATGCAAAAGGAGCTCATATCATTGTCACCTGCCAGCATGAAGGTGAAGATTGTTGCCCCGCCCGAGCGCAAGTATTCAGTCTGGATCGGAGGTTCGATTCTTGGTGGGTACAACTTTCTATCGAACCTGGTATATAACCGACATCTAATGCTTGGCTGGGATTTCTAGCCTCATTGTCAACGTTCCAAAACCTCTGGTGCTCGAAGCAGGAATACGACGAGGCTGGTCCTGGAATTGTCCATCGGAGTAAGTGAAGTCCGTCTGCCTATTTCAGAGCTGCCCCTGATGAACTGCCTGCAGAGTGCTTCTAAGTGTGGTGCGTGGCCATGGCGTGTGCCCAGGCATATCTTATCCTTGGTGACGTGGTCTCTGTACATCAATTTATTGTGTTTTGAGCCTCCTAATGATCAGTGAATAACTATGCCCATCGAGTTCATGACGTGAAACCTGTTTCATTATAATTCACCTGGCTTGTAGAGCACCCACGCCGCTGAGACGTTTGCTGTTCGAGGACGCATTCTAAGGAGCGAGAACTGCTACGCGTCGACGATCCGCGCAGATACTCTTTTCATTTTGACCAAGTTCTATGATCCCGGCAAAGCCCCGGCCATTTACCGCGATGGCGACTCTGTACCAAATTGAGGATACGTACCTCGGGTGGTAATGCTGCACAAAGCTTGTGCTATTTTTATTTGGTCGACCAAGGCAGTCGTATCCGAAACTCGCCAGGAACGATCGAAGAAGACCAATGCAATGCGATTGATTCAAGATGTAGGGGACAAAGAGAGTGATACGCCAAGTAAATCGCTTCAGCGGCCACCATTAAGACCCCCCCCACCCTCAGCGTCGAGCAAAGCTATCCAGTTAGCAAACAGGAAGGCGCTAGGTGAGCAGGGGCACTAAGGCTCCGTTGGAAGATTCCCCAACTCTTAGCATCACACGACTTCTCCAGAGAATACGCTTTTAAAGGCTATTTGTAGGCTCACGCCTAGTGTTGAGTATAGAGAACAAGTATGTGACTCATATAGTCTATGATAAACCCCAATATCTGAAATCTAAAACAACCCGGTTATATCACCCAACAACATTCCCTTAGACCGAAATTCCAACAAGCCCAAGGACGTTGATGCACAGACCGAGGTTTAGCTTGAGGATAGCCTGGATGTCGACCTGAACAAGACTACGGACATGTCAGATTCAGAAAACCAAAGTTCGAAACAGCCCATAAATGCACTTACGCGTTCACAAGGAGTCCAACAAAGCCCTCGATGCAGACACCAAGGTTGACAAGCAGGCACCGAATGGCAATATCCAGCTGAGCGCAGATGCTGACAACAACGGCAAGGCCAAGCTTGACCGAGACACTCAAGCAGGCTTGGACGATAGCCTGGTACGAACGGTTAGGTTTCCAAGTGGGAAATGCATCATCACAAGACTTACGGAGATGATAGCAGCAATCTTGAGAACGATCTCTGCTTGGACCGAGGCATCCAGATCAAGTTTGACACCGATCGCAGCCACAGCCTCGGCAGCAACCTTGATGTCAGCCACGATATCGACGATCGCGGCACGAGCCTCGACTTCGGTGGCAGCTTGTGCTAAAGGAAACATAGCATTCAGATTGGTGATTCAACCTGAGCAAATAGAGAATGACTGACCCAGTACGGAGACATGAGTCTTGACACTGATCTCCAAGGCCGCGCATGCATCGACCAAAGCGTTGACGTTGCGAGTCGTGAGCTCCCCTGACCCGGGATTCACGGGAGTGGGCAGAGCGCAAGTCAACAAGCCAAGAGAAAACACAAACAGGAAGAAGCTGGTGAGACGAGTGAACGCGAGCATGGTGATAGAGTGTGAAAGAGAGTGTGGTGGATGTGAGTGAGCGACTGTGAGAGAAGGTGTGAGTTGATGGCGAACACCGACTGCCGCCTAGCATATTTTATAGTTCTATGTGAGCGCTGAAGAAGCGGTCGACGTGGATTGCTCTTGGGCTGAAACGACTCGAGTCTTCTTTTCCTTTACCGGCGTTGAGGTTCTGGCTCGGTTTACAGAATAGAAGAATTATGCTCGGGTGATAGATTGCATGGGGCCCCCGGCTAAGAAGCTCGATCAAGGATCCCATGTATGGGCCAAACCTAGATCCTGGACCAGTCTTCGGGCTCGTGCCACCGGATATCATTCGTGGACGTAGATGGAGATCTTCCACGCTTTCTTGACACCTAGGGTATAAATCCGCCGTAGAATGATTTTCAATGTAAGGAGGGGACTACCACATCATCCCCTGGCATGATCAACCTAGGAAGAAAATTGGCGCAAAACTGCTTATCTCCCGAGTGCAAGCGAAGGATTAGCCAAGGTCTCCTGAAGACTTAAAGCGTCGAGTGTATACGATTCACATGATCCCTCGGAATGTTTCATATGAGGAATCGACTGAAACACTGTCTCAGCATCCACGATCGCTCAATTGGCAAAGGAAATGGTCAGAGTCTGATCGAGGGCTGGTTTCATGCTTCTGCAACAGGGTTTCGAACGCTAGTCAACTTAATGAGGAAGCCAACACCTGCCATTTAACTATCACACCGCGCTTCTGTCAACAGAGTTTAGTGGTAGGTTTAGTAGGGTTTCATAATCTGCTCTGCTTCCAAGGGGGCCAGGCATTGAACATCAATGCAACACCCCCGCCGGACCCTGTGTCCATGGAACAGCCTTGAGGAGCTTGCAACACACCATCTCATAAAATGTTATGCTTCAAAATGCAATAGAAATACAAGCAGTGTGAGAAAGCCCGTTGGTAACTGTGTTTTGCATGGTCGCATTCATCACCTCCTGAGTTCGGGTGTGCATCCTGCGCGCCATTGGTCACAGAGTCTATGGAGTGCATTGGTTTGGGCCATTCCGGAGACCCATGTTGGTGGTGCGAAGGCTATTTCTATAAATGGTAGTTTTTCGGTTTTTATGAATGGTGTAATTCGAATTCAACGCATGGTTTCGCGCGGAAAACCATGGCTTGAATATATGCGTCACCACTCGCTGCCTTATTCTTTATCCACACTCTTCTTGGGCAAAAATCCCCCTTGACGAAAATGGTATTAATAGGATGCGCAAAGCTTTCCTCAAACCGGAGTCCGCATGCGTGTTCCGGGGTACAGCATCCGATAAATACCGTTAGTAACACCAACTCTCAAATGGACAAATAGATCCCTGAGCAAAAAGGCAGAAAAAGAAAGAGGTTCAATACAAGTTCAAAAATCTGTAATGATTCATTGATTTTTAGAGGCTCAAGCCAAAAAGAGTGTGGCGTCACAAGAGCTGCGACCAAAAACTCAGTCCAAGGCAAAAAGGGGCGTGGGACGAGAGAACAGACCAAAACAGACAGAACCACCAATCATAGAATCGAACTCAAAAAGAATACCCATCAATAAACCAACCCCTGCTCTCCCTCTTCCCTATCCCTCTCTTCCCTTCAGTAGCGTCTGCCTTTACGCTTTGGCGGCGCTAGTATCTTCTCCAATCGCCGCCGCGCCTTCTCTTCCTTCCTTAACTTGTTCGCTCATCTCACTGGGTTCCTTACCCTCTCCACTATTCCTGGTTGGTATGGCGCTATCACGTCCTCCATCCCCTCGTTATGCCTCCACAGCGTCGGGTTCGTGTTGTACTTGATCCCGAGCGCGCGTGCGGTCATTGCTGTTTCGTACTGCACGTTGGGTGTCTCCGCCCAGTGCATGTTGTATACGGCACGCTGCAGTGTCCTGCTTAGGGTCCGCACCACTTGCTCTCGATCGGGCTTTGACATAACTAAGTCAGCATCTCGTCTTCCGTGCCAATGCAATACGACTTACCCAGCGTTCCAGCACCCACTCCACAACCTTGTACAAAATGACATCGTACATCGCCTCTATCTCCCCTCCTACCGAGATTCCCTTCATGACACGCCCGTCTTTGAGTCACTCCTTGATGCGTCGCCAGCTGGATCACAAGCGGACACTCTTCGGTCCTGCGATCCTAAATATGACCTCGTCCCACACCCACACCTCTTCAGGTTGCGGGCGACGACAGTAGCTGCGAAAGTACTTGGGCCGGTCGCCGACCAAATAGTGATAAGTGGACTCGAACACGAGCGAGCACAGGCATCGCACATCTTCTGTCGAGATCGGGAACGCGGGTAACTGGCTCAGACGCGGAAAGCGGAAGCTGGCGAGCAAGCGTATGTGGTGCGCAAGACTCGAGAGCTATGGGTGAAACGACCGTGGCGGTGGCGGTTTTATTGGCTCAGATGTGAGCGCCACATCACGCTAAGCTTCTTTCGTTTATTTGATCAACGATCGGGCATCATTTTTAATGGAAGAGACTGGGATTCGTAAGCGTCGCTTGGCTTAGTCGACTGCGTGATGCCGCGTATGTGCGGCTTCAGCGCATGGTATTCCGGATGTGTCTGGTTGCATGGACCGTCGCATATTACGGGCATGTACACTTCCCGCGCCGCCCGGCCACAGAATGTACGAACCGATTAAAAAAGTATTGCAAAAAATGCCGCGTTCTCAAATCGTGTGCTCAGGCCCAGCTCTCCCCGAATAAATCAAGCATGTTAGATAGCGAGGGGTCCTCTACTGGATAATGTGCTTCGGCTAGGGTTGATGTCTTAGGTTGGCCAAAATTGTCTGACCTCGTCGTTCGGGAGCATGAATGCCAAAATTACTAATTTAATTCCTGCGGATCGACGAGAAACTGCCTGCTATGAATTGTAGAGCTCCCTTATAGTATACGTATTTCACTTTCAACCATATGTTTCTGACTTGCGGTTGAGGAGAAACAGGCCCGACAAGTTGCTCAAAAACGTATGGAATCGCGAAAGTTGCAATAATTTTTTAATCGGCTAGTGCGCAGTCACCTGCCTGGGCATCACATGGACACGTGGAGGTGGTGCCGACACGCGTGGCCTGGCGGCGGATGACGGAAAGGTAATTTGATCAATGCCGAACTTTCCGCGGGGATAACATGCCGTAATCCATAGCGCCACCAACCTCAACCCTTCAGCTACATCGACATCCCGTTCTCTAATTCCGCGAGTGTCATTATGCAGCAAATAGCCGGGAATTTTTCCGAATCCAATCACTGTATTATATTGCTTGGTCTATTACATATACAAACCGCTTGCATCGAGCTCTGGAGCGCGTCACGGTTAATCCTCCCAACCTTCAAAGCAGGGGTTTAGTTCACGTCACGGCATAATGACCAACGTAATTGCAGTTGCTGACTCGTAGTTCGGGTAGCTGTGCACTCTCGTTTCGAGCTTGCTTATGTATCTCCGTTCCTAATTCTTTTATCATATTCCTGGCCAAGCCCGCACGTTATGCGGGATTCCTCCGGGTACATAACCTCCTGGCTCGGACCCCTTACAAGGCATCTCACCCCTCTCAACAGCTCAGAAAACATGTCTGGTGCTCAATCGCCAGCCTCGACGCTCCACAATGCGCCGTTGAGCTCACCACGACAAAGTGGACTATTTCCTAAAACGGACACCATGGTGTCACGTGATGCGGCCGCCGAGAAGCAGGAGGAACGTGAAGCAGAAAACACTGACATCCTGCGACCAGCTGAAGGTCCCGGAGCAAGGCCCCCTGTGCCCGAGAAGTTTGCTCACGATGGTCAGCCCCTATCTTTGTATTCATCGTATGCCTTTCGCTAAAATTATCTATAGTATTTGATCCGAAGATCGCTCACTTGCGGGGCATATACATCAAGATCATGGGAATGACACTCGTTCTTACCATCGTCATGATGTGGATATGCTTGCCTGTCTACTGGTAAGTGATTTTAATACTCCTGAGCCCGTTTCGGGTCTCACCTCTCAATCACCAGGGGCTCTCTGGCACGAACGGCGTCTCATGCGCCATCTCTCAAGACCTGGGTAGTCGATCAAGACGGAGGCGAGATCGGCCAGGCGGTAGTTCAGGGGCTGCTGGCAACCACTCAGGTAAGATGGACACGGCTGCTGTTTTGTAGTTCTTGAGCTCACAGACGTATTTAGACCGGCACGAAGCAGCATCTGGGGTGGATCCAGATTGATGGTAGCCAAGTCCAAGATGTAGGTGCAGCAATCGTAGATGAACAGGCGTGGGCCGCTGTAGTTGGTACGCTGATTGCTACCATATTTTTCATTTTTCATTTTTCGATACTAAGATATTTATTGATGTAGTGAACTCTGGCGCAAGTGCACGACTGGCAGCCGCACGCGCTGCTGGTGACTCGTTGTACAATCCGAGCTCTGCAGTCACATTTTACTACGCTCAGGCTCGAAATGAACAGGCTGCTGGCTCATACATCAACCCGCTGACAACTGCCGCTCTCACTCAGGCAAGTGACAGCTCGTACCACTATTTTACGTTGTCTGACCACCGGTTTTGCATTTAGATTCTTCAAGCATACAATGCCAAATCAGCTGCCGCATACCTAGCCTCTGTATCCGGTAACGCTACGGCAATCCAGGCTCTTGCATCTGCGCCTCAGACGCTGACTGGTGGAGCCTGGTGGACGACTCGAAACCTACGACCCTACACGTCAGTGAATGAACTTGCACCAAATTGCACGCGTACTGACCTTGGTTTGATCTCCCAGTGCCCCAGTCGCGACCGCGATCATGCTCGTCGGCCAGATCTACCTGTGTATTTTTGCCTTCATCATAGTACGTGCCAAGCCGCTATCCTACCTAGTATATGCGCTGACCCTTGTGTATCAGACGATGACCAACGACTCCGCCCGCGGCATTCTGGGTCCTTTCCTCAAGCTTCGTTCCTACCTCTACCTCCGCATCTTCGTCCCGCTTGGGATGTACCTTCCTCTCTCGCTCGCCTTCGCCATGGTATCTCTGCCTTTCCACGCTCCGTTCGGGTCCAAGTACACATACGGCGGCGGGTTCTTCCTGTACTTTGCGTACACTTACATGGGGATGGCGGCGCTGGGACTGGCGACTGAGGCAATGGTGACGATACTGACGCCGCGGTTCATGGCGTTTTTCTTGATCCCCCTGATCATTGTGAACGTGTCCGTGGCGACGATGCCATTTGATCTGATGCCATGGTTCTACCAGTACGGGCATGCGTTCCCGGTCTTGTGAGTTCATATATTCCTCTCGCTGGCCGATTCCAGGTCTGACTTGCATCCGTGTTTTAGCAACAACGTACAAGCTGTACGAACTATTCTGTTCGATACCAAAAACCACCTTGGGCTGAACGCTGGAGTGATACTTGGGTGGTGTGCGCTGAGCATGGTGACGATTCCGCTATTCACGATCCTCATGAGGAGGCGGGATGTAAGAGCGCACGAAAAGGCACTAGAGGAGAAGAACGGCGCTGTGATGGGCACTGCATAGAGTTTTGAACAAGACCCTGGTAGCATAACTTATTTTTTTCTGGGCACTTTGTTCTTGTCCACTCGTTCGGCTTATATTTTTACGATTTTGTGTCATAAACTTAATAATTAGCAGCGCGCCAAATAGGCAAATAGAATCATCCGAGAAGCAGCTGTATCCAACATAGCAACATTGGTTCAAATGGTTTGGCTGAAACGAACCTCAGATCCAACTATCACAACATCCGCTCGCATTATACCTCACTTGATGTCATCAGCCTAAATACGACTCCATCTACATCAGTGGTAAATCAACTTGATTTCAATGCATATATAAATAATAAGCCATGAGAGATAGTCCAATGATTATAACAATAACGAACAGCCAAGTCCATATCAAGTTTTTTTGAAAAGACGGGAGGGGCCAAGCAACCGCATCCACACCAGAGGCTCTCGTAGTGGATATCCACACTTTGATCCCTTGTGTCTAGGTTTATCTGTAACAGGGAAATCATAGACGAGATGTTGGTGCCCCGGCTCCTGCATCTCTGGCCGCTCTCGAGTAGGCATCCGAAGGTGGGTGTGAACAATAGCATGCACGGACATTTTCGAGGGACAGCGTCGGAACTCCAGGTGGTCGACTAGGCGTTTGTACATGGGAGAGTTGCGAAATGCGTCTTCAGGCTCCAAAGTTAAGCCTTGCAGTGTAGGGAAAGTAATGTTGTCATGCGGGATGTCCACGAGTTTCTCGAGCTGGTTCTGGTGTAGAATCGCGCTCTAAGTGTGTTGTTCTCATAATTGCAAAAGCAGAAATCCCACTCACGAGCATCCAGAGAAAACTAATTTTCCAAAGCTCTCCCCCTTGTCTGCTGCCACCAATATCGCATGTTGATCCAGCAAACCAGACCTTCACTTATCAGAGCAGAAGGTAAAAACCAACAACAAAAATGCCTTACCTCTTGCAGATTCGAGACGGACTCTCGTTTGAGCCGGACGGGTATCCTGCTGCGATGGTTCTCATGCAATGCACATGCGTGAAATGCATGCTCAATATTCGTCGAGTTCCTGAAACAATATCCCATTTCAGATGCCCCCTCTTGGATAGCGCTCGTTTGATATACTTACATAGTTTCCTTGATTGATGGAATGCTGTCTTCAGAGAAGTACTGTACGGAAGAGGTTAAGCACAGCATTATTGAGGATAGCACTAATGCTTCACCGAGTAGTTTGTATCCCAAGCCCCGAGACATCTTAAATAATGTGTCAGCAACAGAAAAAAGTATCCAGGCTTGCATAGACTTCAAGCTAACCTCACCGACACAAACTCTTTCCCTATAAGCTTTGAGAGGTCACCTCCAACTCGCTGAAATACGGCCCTTGGTATTCTTTTTTGGACGCCCAGTCGACCCTGATTCAAGCGCAAGGATCAGGTCCACACCACCAACGTGCACGAACAACCATCCTCACCAGAACGAACGCGAGTTTCCGTACCACTACGGCTCCCGAAGAATATCCAAAAAGGCTAGAACATATACAAAAAAGTAAGCTGATGCATCGTCTGGGTGTGGGGTGCTTCAACATACTAGATCTTGTCACCCGGTCGATACTCTGCTGATAAGCGCATGTAGGCACGACCGACCCCTTTATAGGCTCCTCAATTTTGGCCGCTGTTGATGTGTAAAAGGAGAGAAGTTACTCACAAATATCATGATGCTCAATCACGTCCTTTTCCCAACGAGCCTTCTTTGGCCCCTTAAACATGCCGGGCATATATAAACATATTCTTGCCGGCGAGACTGACAACTGCCCAGCATTTGTCTCCAGACGATGCAATCGAATTGCCGAGGAAGCCAATTGGTCTATTAGAAAGTAATATTGTGAGCAGTCTCTGCCTGCATAATCACAATAAACCTACAGAGCTTCCATACGTTCGATTGAGCAGCTAAACCAACGTTAGATTTATAGACACTGCCAGTTGATCCACTCACATCCTTCCACCCTCCCATCTGTTACTTCGGCGTCGCAGAAAATCATGATATCTATGCTTCGATCGCGGGCTTTGGAAGTTTCTGGAAACAACGAAGTATCAAACGAGAGTGAGCGCTCGCTTCGGGTTTGCGGCCCTTGCTCTTGCTCTTCAATAGCGGGCTGAGCAGGAGAACTCGAGTCAAGATTACATGGAAGACTCTTAGGCGTGAGAACCGTGGATTCATGTAACATGCGCTCGAATGAAGCTTTCTCCGGAGCCATATATTCAATCTGACGCTGAATAACTTGAGCCTTCAGAGTCATCAGGGCCTGGATAATTATATTTCAGCAAGTGGCACGGTGCCGATCGGCTCGGAACTCACCGTCATGTGCGCTTGCTTCATCCTTTCCAGAGCACCGCAGAACGTAACGCAACTTTTCGAGACCGGCCCGATCCAACCAAACTCGTCTATACACCGTTTCATATCCCTGTCCTGGCGAGCCGCGGACTGCAAATACAATACCGACTCGTGGATGTTGTATTTGAGGGCCTTGCCGCCGTTTGGAGCAAAAGGTGGTCGCCGCATTGGATCCCGACGCACGATTCCACCTCCCACTAGCGGATCCCGGGCGCATTCATTGGTGGGTAGGAATGACTTCAACCTAATTGCCCGAGGATATATCATCTCGTATCTGGGTAGCTTTGCTATTTTCTTCATCTCTCCCTGGACAATATATGGATCTAGTGCCCATGGAAGGCTATTATTAAATACTTACGATCATCCATAGCAGACTAACGTCCGGTAGGTCCGTGTTGCTATACCCCCCGCCACCCACGTCCGAATGCGAGCCGGGAAACCATATCTGCTCAAAGTTTCCATCGTGCCTAGGGACGCTTTATTTTGCACTCATACCTCTTTCAAATCGGTTACTTGATTCGGTTCGAACAGTGTAACATTGAATAACCCCCTGTTTTCGTGGAGCGCTACCGCGTGAAAGACGTGCTTAACGTTTGACGGGAGGCTGAAAACCGTGATCAGCGATTTACATACGTGTAAGGAAGGACTCCACTCTTACTCAGTATCAGGGATACCAAATAAATTCGGTTTCAGTCGAAGTGTAAGGGGGTTATATATCGCGCCTGGCACAACCATACAATCAGCACATCGCAATTTGAGAGTGCTATATGATAACGAACCAACGGTGTCCCAGACCCCGATGCATCTATCAAGCAATCGGATGAATACCAACATCCTATAAACATGATCATTGATATGAGGGCGTACTTGATAGGTACCTGGCTCTGATACGCGTTGATATTCTCACAAATAGGCTTTTCGAACCACCCCCATCGGGTGTGGAGCTCATCCTTTGGTGTGTCCAGTCCAATCCGTGACTGCGAATGTATTTATATGCAAGACAAGTAATTAGTTTAACACACTCACAATAAGACTCGCCACTTTGCGAGCGACATAAGCACCTCTGGAGTAGCCAAAGAGCCTGTCCATGAATGAGATGCTGTTGAAACACGATCACGAGAAAAGATTCGACGCACCATATGCTATCTCCTGGTCGATAATGCTCTCTTATGTATGCGTAAGCTGAGGTGACCATTCCAACTATCGAGACGTTGAATCTCTTCTAGTGATTGGATCCCGACGTAGGCTTAGACATACCTGCAGCCGCTCCAAATAACTGCACTAACAAACTTGAAATTCCTTTTCCGCCCGATCCGATCCCCGGGATATAGAGTAAATTTCGCCTGGTGCCGTTTTTGCCATCGGCGCTATCTGTTAACATGTATTGATCTAAAGACCATATCCGTTGGCTACGTCAATGTAAGACAAAGATAGCAGCCGCTAGGAAACTTACAAAGACGCCAGACATTTGTCGCTCGTTCTGCGTAGTTCGTCGTATGTTAGCTCGCCAATCGACCCAAAAGTATGAGATAATTTACTCGCCATCGGATCGACCATCCTTGCCTGTACCGTCGCAAAACACCATAATATCCCTGGGCTGTGTTGGTGGTGCCCTAGGAGGGGAAGGCTCCAGAGTGTCCGACGCGTTCATAGTGAACGGATCCGGATGCAGAGGGGGGGGGCATTGGTGTCGAAGTAGCAAGCGGATGACCGAGCTTATGAGCAACGCGGTGAACTATTCTAGACCGAGATGCGAGTCTGGGCCTAAGAAGGGGCTCCTGCTCTCCGTCAGGGCAATTGCAAGTTGCGTTAAGTGGGTCCCTCATGTGGACATCCCACATGGACAGTTGGCAAGGAGAAAAGGATCCCCACTCTCAGAATGAATCAGGATGTTTCATTCAACGATGGTGGTCCCTCACTGTGCACGCTTAGGCCCATAAAAAGTGATATGTCGCTGCAGAATCCACCAGAGCCTAGGTTCACAATCAGGATTAACGGCTACGCAAGGCAACGGGTGATCATCCCACGTTAGATCGTTCCGGCCGATCCGAGTAGAAATCCCACCAAATCCGGACGATTGCGCGTGGGTCGCCGACACTGGTACGGTCACAGCCCACCGGATTCTTACTTAATCTGCCGGTTGCAGAGTTGGAGAGTCACAGTTTTGTGATACCTTTCTGAAGGGTGGCTGGGAAAAGGTGGGACACGAGTGATTCACAGTGGCGCAAGCAGGGAGAATGTTTCATCTCCCTTGGTCGCAAGGGTTTTAATCATGATGTGATGACAGCTCAACGATCCTAGGACAGACACAAATGACGAAAACCCAATCGGCGTCGCCGGTACCTGTATTCTCGAGCGACAGATGCATAGACGAAACGTCAGAGCAGGCAGCAGGTTCGAGGCACAAGAATGACATAGCACCACCCGCGACCTCATGCGGGCATCGGATCCGCCTCCAAGGCACCACCGACGGGAATGAGCACTCTTTGGGACTAGCCGAACATATTCTGCAGCCCTAAGTTTTAGTAAAATCACAAAACGTTCAGTCGGAGCTCTCCCAGTGATGGCCACCAAAGGCCAGAGGCGGATTAAAGGCTCACGTGACACTGCCTCATCCTGCCGCTGATGTCGCTCAGCATTCACAACCGAATTACCCAGATTATGCCAAGACTGGTCCCGTATGAAACGGATCAGGGAACAGCCATACGAATTTTTTGATTATTATTCAAGTTGCACATCATTGGCGACTTGATTTGAGTACCAGACCAAATCCTGACCCGTTCGTTGGGGATGACTGGCTTCGCACTTGTATGATCATTCACCGCGAATCGAGTTAAGCCTAGAATATCCCTTGGGTTAAAGAAGCGTAGATACTTCTTTTTAGGTAGCTCAGATTGCCAGTAAGTAGAGGGATCAGGTTCACCTCTACCTACACTTCTCAGTGCTACGATTACAGGGGCTTTGATAGACGTTAGTCTCTTGAACCCCCAGGGCGCAAGCACATATTTCCCAAGAACAGCCGTTGTCATTCTCGAATCGGAAACGGAAAAACGGCAGAAAACACTACATTAGTAAGCCCACAGAAAGTTCTCATAAGCCGAGTATATTTCGATTTAGACAATGGTCCAGTGACGAGTCATCATACGTCCACAATGCCATCAAAGGCAAGGATGCAGGAGGAGTACACAGTGACCATAATCCTCGCAACACTCTGATGTATGATAGTATTAAGTCAACAGAACTACTCGTACTTAGTCTGCACACGCACCTGGCAGTGAGTCACATGCTCCTGGGGTGCACAAATCTAGGAACAAGCTACATAAAATAATAAAACACACCGAGGAACACCTATATGCGAGTACCATTGAAGAGACTGGATTTTGGTCAAGGTGCACGGTCGAACCGAATCCAATGCTAATTGATAACATTAATAAATAATTATGTGCCCACATAATAGTCCGAAACCCACCCAAAAATAATAGAAGTACTTCAAATACCATATACTCCAAATGTCCCCCGAAATGTTACTATGAGATATGACACCTCGTGCAGATTCATCGTGGGGTTCTGCAGGCATCTTCCACATCGCTGGTGGGTGCTGGAGATGAAGGCGGTGGGCTGCCAAATCAATTGGGCTTTGACAGTGACCTTTGGCATTAGTCGCGGCCAAAGAGGCGCGTGGAGGGTACAGAGAGAATCATGAGGGAGGGGGATATTATGCGATGAATAGGACGACATTGAGACCACAATAGGTGCCAGCAGCGCTGTGAACAGGGAGAGGCTGGCAGTCTGAGCAACGCCCTCAGCGCCGGCAGGGTGAGGGTGGGTGGAGGATGGATGCAAATGGGAATAAAAACACTTCAAACTAGCGACGCCGTCGTCGATGCACCAGTTGGCAAAAGGACCGTCATACAGCGCATTGTGCACATCTAGATGCACGCTGGAGGTTGAGGGGGTACCGTTCCCCCAACCGTGTATGAACGGAGTAGAGGACTGCTGTACGTGTTGTTCCAGCGGGACTACATACGATAGTACGTCGGTTGCGATCTGCACCCAGAAGAGGCCATAGAGAACACTGAGATACTGAGAAGACTAATCACAGGGCCATTCCACGTCAGCGTATGGTGGAAGGTAGCGACGACGAACGCTTACTGTGTTACAGCAGTCGAAAGAGCAGCGGGCAGCCAGGCACATCCCATCAGAGCACCGAAGAGTGGCGAGGCAATCGGATGCCAGCCGAATCCTTTCGAAAAGCTCGAGGGAGGTGGTGGTCGGTGACAGACTCGAAGTCCCCCCCCCCTGAGATTTTATACCTGCTTCTGGGCCAAAAAGAGCTCGGGCATGAGCGATGAGCAAGGCTGCTCCAGCGCATACACTCACGTGACATCCTCGGATCGTCCAAATGAGGGAAGTGATCTGCATGAACAGACCGTGCTGCACAGAGATCTGCCCAGGTTTCGTAACTATGCCAGGCTCCGAATTCGGCTGCTGATTGTACCATAATCCCCTACAGATTAGCTGGTCGGACTGCCATTGCACGACCGCATGCCTAGCCTAGATCCCCTTGTGGTTCAACGGTCCATTGTCCCAATGACCTCGGTTTCTCGGATGGGCGAAAGAGGTGGAATATAATTTAATTTTGTACTTTATTGAAAAATATGGGTACATGAACGAGGATCATTGCTCTCTCCCTGACCAGGTTTTGGCTGACTAGGGATCGAAACACAAAGGAAATTGATCACCTCGCCAAGAATCACATTTCACATTGTCACATACTTCCTGTGAATTCACCAAAACATAGTCTCTTCGACGGACTGAGGACATGCGACGAATCGCAGGAGCCAAAGTTCGCTGCCCGGACAAGCGTATAGGAATGGATCCAAGGACAGAGTATGGAATATCATGCGTCTAGCATAATTGCGCTTCTGAAAGAATACAAGGACATACAATAGAGGTAGGTTCAAACATACGAGGAGTCAGACCCGTTGGGTTGAGTTGCGAAGCACCTGGGAATCGCAATAGCATCGCCCAGCCGCCAAGTCTTGAACGTGATGCCAGCACCGCTTGCTCATATTGGAGTAGCTCCAGAGAAATGCAACACTCATACAACATGCCTTTACTATGAGTGTTTCTGGACAACTGCTTCAATATCTGCTCGGTTTCGCATTATTGACACCCTCTCCAGACTCGTATACTTTTTATCAACCCCAAACCCGACCAGCCTCTGTCGTAGTGCATACGTACCGAGTAATGTCTCAGAATGCCCACGCAATACTTCCTCTTATCGTCATGTCAGACGCAACCAAGGCGCATATACATTGCTCCAATGGGATGATGAATTGGTTTTGAGCCGATCCAACATGCCACTCATAGGCGATTTTGATATTGCTCACCATGACAAACGATCGCCGGGATGCCGAGGTCGAATGCAAGAGCTGCAACCACACTGTAAACCATCTCGCCCGGACCTCTCGCATGATGTTTTCCTTGTCCCCTTGAAGACAGTCCGCTACCGAGCTTTTATCCTGTGCCGCGATAATATAGCTCGGCGAGCTCGTTCAACACTGCCAGCGGTTCATTCATCACCATCCGCAGCAGTATCAGGTGGGGAACCTGCTCCCAATGGACCAAGCCCATCCCGGTGATCGCCAGACAACTGCGGCTCGAGAACCGAGGTCGCAAAAGAGACGAGAGGCCCACCACGTGTTGTAAAGCTCCCCGGCGACTGTGGCAGTTGGCCCGGCTAGCCGCGACCGTTTTTCACACACACGTTCTCGTCAACCGTGCTTGGTCGGGCCGCATTGCAAAGCGATCGAGGCCCTCGGCGGTTTATGATGATAAGTGCGCCTCGTAACACATCGCGCGGGCACGTGATTGTGTCTCTGCCGCCGGCTTTGGTATTTTCAGCCTCCGCCTTGGACAGCTGCCCTGGATCGAGCACGCACAAATATCTCACGCCAGCTCGCGACTCGAGCGATCCGTCCGGGGTCCTTGCGATTATTTGTCGTTTGACTGACATCATGGAAAGCATTTATACCTCTTTTGGGGGGGGGGGGCGAGATGATCAAAAGCAGTACGTCATGTCCCCCCACAGCGCGCCAAAGTCGATCAGAATGCGCTGTGGCCGAACGACAGCGTGCGCGATTCGAGGGCCAGGCCGCAAGACGGGTTCGGGCCGGTTATCGCAGCGAATCGGGGGTGGACATGCGTCGCGGGCGCGGCCAGAAGCGGCATCGACGCGCTGATCGGCGGGGCGAGGGGTGGCGCTCGCACTCGGTTCCTGTTCTTCCTCCCCCCCCCCCACGCGCGCACCCCTATCAAAAGCGGATATGCGTGCGGTGCGCCCATCGCAAACATAAGCACGCGTTGCGGCTGCCGCACGAGCTGATATATGCGAGGGTGTGCTTCGCGCGCTCATCGTGATTCTTTGCGCTTTCTCACCCGCATTATCGATCGAGCGCTCAATTGGGAAGCCCGGACGACGCCCGACTCGACCCTGGGAATCGGTCGGCTCCGCGCCATGATTGTGACGAGAACAAACCCCGCAACCGCGGTGGCTGGGGGACCGGATCTACGCGTGGCCGAAGACTGCCCCGACGCTTATTTGGTCAAGGTCTTTGGGCCCGGGAATTCTCCTTGTCACCTTGTCCTGGGAATCGCCAAGTCGTGTGCGGATGGCTCCCGTTCGGCTGTCGAGGACTTTACGTGGCGCTTCGCGGAGCGGACCAGCGTGGGGAGCGATGTTCGTGCGCGTGAAGCAAGGATATATACAGGAAATCTTTTGCACGACTGGTCATCCTCGTGCCTGGAACGAGCAGTCCGGGCGGCTCGGAGTCGGAGCGCAAGGGCGAGGGGGAGGGACATTGTCGAGACGTGGACGCAAGCGAGCGGGCGGCCGTGTGGTCGGGCTCCCGTCCACGCTCGGGCGGTCGCGTTTCCGAAGCGCAGTGTGCCTCGCTACGCGCGCGGTGCGCAAGAACGGCGTGGGGGAGGCGGGCCGGAATGGGTCCAAACATGCGCCCGCCGAGCGCTTCACGAGCTGAGCGTGCTGAATTTTTTTTTCAGATTTCGTGTCGACCCTGGACGGCGTTGTTTCTAGCCCGGGCGAGAGACGGGCGCCAAGGTTCGAGGGAAGTTGCCGCAACAGCGTGTATGTGCAGCACAGATGCGCGACGACCTGCGCGCGCCCGATTTCCGATGACAACAAGGCCCCTGTTTCGAACACGGATGGGCAAGGTTTGGCGAGTGAGATGGACATGCGGGGGCGCGCATACATCCGGTGCGGCGGGCGCACGCGGATGACGACGGGCGCACGCATCTGTCGACGTCTCGCCATTTCGAAGCGGGTGGACAGGGTGGCGTGCAGCGACAGATGCGCCTTTGTGCCCACGTGCGGGATTTATTTGTATCGACAGGTGTCGAGTGGCGCGCGCGCGGCGCAGAGTGGGATTCCGAATATATGCGTCGGGCTGTCCGGGGCGTGTTTGGTGGGGCTTGGTGGGTCCGTGGGCACGGCGGCGGGCGGGTGGCGAGCAATGCGGATCAGCTGGGGCGCAGGGCAGGCGCTTCTCGGTTTCTGGGGGCCCAGCCAGCGGGCCGCCGTGCCAAACAGAGAATTGGCAATGGAAGCGGGTGTTGGGGGGAACGGGGTCCGTGCGGCGGGACGTCGCATGATATGAACGCGGCCCACAGCGGCATTCTGGGCGACTGTTCCCCCCCCCATGGACGTGGACCCCCAGCCGACCGAGCCCGTCGTCGAAACGGCCCCCGACGCCGCCCCGACCCCCGCCGACGCCGCCGCCCCCACCGACAAGCCCGCCCCCGCACCCGCCGCCCCCGCCGGCGCCGACCGCCCCGCCGAGGACACTCCTCCCCGCCGCGAGTCGCGACGCCTGCGTGAGCGCGAGCGCTCTGCCGCCCCGGTCGTCGTCTCGCTCCCCACCCATCCGCGCCCCGAGCGCGAGTCCCCGCCGGCACCCGACTCGCGCCGCTCGGGCAACGGCAGCGCACCGCCTCTGCACTTCTCGACCAAGCACTATCCAGCCTCGGCCCACGGCGACGGAGCTCGTCGCGCCGGCCACACCCACTTCCCACGTCTGCCGCCCGACCACGCGCCGGGCCCGCTCCCCGACGGCGCAAGCGCGAGTTTCTCGTACCGGGGCCCGCCTCAACCACCGGTGCCTGGTGCTGCTCCCCCCGTGCCCCCTCCCCCCGGCGGAACCCCGCTCGTGCTCGACCGAGGCGACCGCCCCGCTCCTCCCGCCCAGGAATTCGAATACGCAGGTGGCCCGTCCCAGCAGGCCATGCTCGCCAACATGCTCAGCCAACGCATCGACCAGGTCGACCAGCTGCGCACCCAGCTCGCCCACGCCGAGGCCCGCATCGCCTCGCTCTCTGCCCGCTCCAATCCGTCCCAGGCGCTCGCCCAGGCCGAGGCACGCGCAGAGGCCGCCGAGGCTCGTCTCGCCGCCATCAAGGACGCTTGGCGCAGCGTCGAGAGCTACCTCGAGATGCTCTCCCGCCGAGAGGCCGAGGCCCGCGGCGCGTTTCTGCGCACACTTGGCACTGGCGAGGTCGGAGTCCCCCCGCCGAGCGTGCCCGCATTCGGTGCTGGCCCCACAAGCCCGTACCTCCCCGTCCGACCACCCGTGCCGCCCAACGTCCCCGCCCGTGCTGGCCCAACGTTCCCCACTCTCCCTCCTGCGCCCATCCCCGGTGGGCCTTCGATGATATGGCGCCACGAGAGCGGCCACCCACGTCGCCGACCAGCCGCCAACGAACCCGACGACTCCGAACCCCCCCAAAAGCGCCCGCGCTCCGAGCGCCGACGAGATCGGGACCGCGAGCGTGAGCGCGAGGTGAGGAAGGAAAAGGCAAGGTTTTCGGACTCGCCTAGCCCGCCGCCGACCCAAAAGGTATGTCGTGAGTATATGCGTCATCAGTCATGAGCTCATAGGGCCACAGGATGAGAAAGAGTCGGACCTCAACCCGCCCATTGCCTCGCTCAGCGACGACAAGGACGCCGATGCGGATGGTGATGCCGAGGAGGAGGTTGACCAGATTGTCGACGACGTCGAGATGTCTGGCCCCAATGCGGCCAAGGAGCCGGCCGCTCGTCCTCGACGGGCTTCTGACCCTTCTGCGACTGCTGCTACCAGCACTCGAGCCGGATCGACAAGTGCCAAGAGCGACGGCGCCGTCAAGGACTTCAAGAAGGAAGGATCCAAGGACGCCAAAACCAACGGCACCAACGGCAAGGCCGACCATGACGAAAACATGGACGCCGAGGGCTCACCCGAGACCGATACCGACGAACTCAGCGTCGACGAAGAACTTCTCAAGCTTACGACCAAGACTCAGCGCCGGGCGCGCGAGTACGACGGATACGAACGCCATACCGGGCAGTATGAGGAATATGCGCCGCGTGGCCCCCCTCGAGATGACTATCCACGAGGCGAGGACTATACTCGGGATTATGCTCGCGCAGGGCCGAACGGGCCTGGAGCCAATGGTGATCCGCGCTTCCACCACCCTGGCTGGTACGATAGCGGATACTACGAAGGCGACCAGTTTAGGGATCCGCATCGACCGTATGCGCCCCCACAGCCGAGGGGTGGCGAATTTGGACAGCGCAACGGTATGTATCCACATCCAATTATGGCAGGGCGATGCTGACGAATCGACCTAGGTTCGGGAAGTGGGCCGAGCGCACCCTGGTATGCACACCTAAAGCCGAACCCGCCTGTGGCCACCAACACCCAGGGTCAACGAACTTGTCGCCAGTGTGGACTTGCGGGTCGATACAAGGACGGCAAGTGTGTCGAAAAGTGGGGTCCCGGGCCAGAAGGACCTGGCACGGTGTGCGATCGGTCAGTAGTGTTGGTCTCGTATTGAATGCCTTACTGACTGCGTGACGACAGATGCCGCAAAAAGATGAAGCGTGTTGAACGCCGTGGAACAGCCGATGCCAGCATGCTCGCGTCGGGTCTTGGACCTTTGCCTCTGCATCAGCACTCGTTCCATTCCCAGTCACAGTCCCAGACCCAGCCGACGCAACCTCAGGCCCAGTCTCAACTTTCTCAGACCCAGCTTGGAACCCAATATTCGCCTCAGCGCTGGGCTGCAACCAATGGTCGATACGAGGATAATGGCCCACGTGGCGAAAAGCGCTACGATCTGCTGCCTAGTCATTATGGAAATGGTACCGACGCTCCCACTGGCGAGGACGACAGGCGCAAGCCGCCCGCTGCTGCTGGTGGGCGAAAGAGGGAAGAAGTTGTCGAGGTTGGCGCCCCAAAGGAGGCTCCTGCCGTCGAGGCCTAGAGGAAATCTGCTCGGTTTATGTCGTTTATGACTTGTCTCTGTTCTGGCGATAGATTATGCTGTTTTACGTCCTTGTTGTATGGTCGTTTTATTCGTTTCTTGGCTCTCTATTACCTAGTCTTTTTTTTCGTTGGACCTCGTTATGCCCATTATGACCCCTCCATTTTCACTCGTTGCAGCCTCCCTCAATTTCATCTTCCTCGTTATCGTTTCCCTTCCCTCTCAACTCTGAGCTCAATGTTTTACACTAGTTAGTCTTGACTGTGTCCTTGTAAACTGTACCCCCTTTTTTGTGTCTTGTATTTTGAACGAGTCGGAGAGAGGAATGATGAATATTTTTGACGTTTAATTATCGTGCCAAGGCGGGTGAGTGTGGTGGGCCGAGGGGAGGAGGGAGGAAGGGAAAAAAAGGGGGCAAGCTTCGGAATCGGGCTCATCTTTATGCCAATTGAATAGAAGCACAACACTTGAGGAGGCTTGATCAAGCCACCGCGTATAAAAAAAAGATGTGCAAATAGAGCTGCGTTTGACGAAATCTAGCCTACTCGGCAGACGAGCTTGTTCGGAGATGAAACGGGGGCGTGAGATGGGGCTCAGGGGTTGCGATCAGGATGGGACCCAGAGAGAGGGGGAGAAAAGGGGAGAATAAAGATATGATACATTATCGGCTGTGGGTACAGATAAACGGGGATAGCAGGAGTTTTTTCTTGGGCTAGATCCGGGATTGGTACCGACGACTAGAGATGATGGATCTAGTCAATGACGCCGAGCGAATCTTCTTTGATGGTTCCGATCGCAAACTGGTGACAGGCAATCATGTGAGTGAAAATTCATAACAAGTGGGAGAAGAAATCAAGGGAAAGATGGAATGTGAGGTGAATAACAACAACGTGTGGTAGGGAAGATGGAGACGCACGATTTCTGTGGCGTCGACACGCGTTCCTACGATCTTTAGTCGAACATGTGTGCCCTTGTCGATAATCTATGGTAGATTCCTCAGTTGAATGTTCCTCATGGCCGAGTCAAGGGAGAAAAAAAGCAGTCGAAGAAAGGAACAGGGCGACAAACACACCTGGTCATCAGACGCAAACGATGGCGGGTTCGAGTTGGGATCAAACTTCATATCGGGATGTATAAGCTACATTCCAGTCGTGTTAATTTTTTTGTCTCCCCCTTTGTCAATGAAGAACCTTACGTGGCTCGAGACAAACACCTGCAGGGGGCCGACTTCTGCAAAGAACCCCATCTGTCAAAGGCACTTCAATACATGTTCCCCCCCTCTCAAGACATAGGAAGCAACAAGAACACAAGGGCCGCACCTTGTTCACGTTTGTGACCACGCCATCAACGACCTCGCCCTTGAACGGTTTGAACACGATTGCTCGGTATTTGGTCACAAACTCGGCTTGTCCTGTCCCGCTCATCACCATGCCCTGCCGCTCTTCTCAGTCCGTTTGTTCGTCGGAATTGGATTTTTTTGGGTCTCACCTTTCCGACATCGACGATGCCCAATACAGCAATAATGTACCCAAACCGCCCGGAACACGTTCCTTCAACGTCCGAGTAGAGCTTCGACTCGAGGTACTGGGTCATCCGGGGCCCGAAATACGACGGATGGAGCAATATCCGGTGCGTGAGCTCTTTCTGTGCATCTCAAAATAGAGCATCAGTTGGAATTTGGGCGTGTCAAGTGAGGTGTCCTACGATGAAGAACATGGTGGCTGGAAGCAAGTGAAATCCGGGCGCTTAGTGCACAAACAACAAGTTATATTTTAAGTTCGGTCATCAATTCTCATCGCGTTCGGAGGGCGTTAAATTAATATACACAACGGACTCGCAATCACTGATTCGTGTACGTCGAGAGCAAAAAAGATAGATGTGATGCAGGGAGATGGAAACAAGACGACGTGAGGAGGGTGTACAATTGCATACGAACGGTCCGGGGGGGAACTGATTAGGATAACGAACAAAGATGCACCCAAGGGTGCGCAATAGATTTAAGAACTAGACTGAGCCGGAACACTTTTGTTGGCAAGTAGAGTGCTGTTCGAGAAGGGTTAGCTCCACTGCATCATCCCGTGAAAAACCGCACTTACGTCAAGAGCTTTTCGATGCTCAACGATTCTTCCTTGCGCCGATTGCTCTCCTCCCGGTGGCGTGTCTCCATATCCTCAAACACGCGCCTCATTTCCTGCAAGCTGTTCACAGCCTTGTCAAGCGCCACGCGGAGTTCTTCGTCCGTCTGAGGATGAGGGATTGAAGTTTCGTCGCTTCCGCTTCCAATGCCGCCCTGGGCTGCACGTTCCTGGTTCTCGTGCATGATCTGATTGAGACGGTCATCGATGAGCTTCTTGCGTTGGCGGTCTTGTCGAGCACGGCGCAACGCCTCGGCTCGTTCGTGGCGCCGAGCAACAGATATCTCGGAAAAGACCGCTCGAGCTTCTTGGGCGATATGAGAATAGTGCGTGTCTCTCAGGATCGAGCGTGACAGCAACAGATGCGTCTGGTGTTGGTCAGGCGGAGCAGCGGCCAGAATCATCGTGGCGTCCGTCTCGCGATCAATCTCTCGGAACTGGTGGCGACAGTCGTCAGACAAAGGGTACGGGCCCTTACGCCACGAGGCTACAACTCACAAGTTTAACCATCTGTTCCCACTTTTGCTCAAACCTCCTCTTCCTCTTGGCCGGATTCACGAAATACGACGGGTGGAACTCGTGGCCGAGCTCGTCGTCGTCACTCTCCTCCAGCCAGACTTCCTCCATCTCGGTCTCGGTCTCAAACTCGGTCTCGGCTGGTTCGTGTCGGGCGCCCTTGCCTTCGGTCTCAGCCTCGGAGGCAGTATCGTTCGGCACCGTGCTTTCGGGGCGGAACTCTTCCATGGCCCGACGTCGGCGCGCCATGCTCTTGGTTCCCAAGCGCGCCCCGCCAAATCGCTTGGGTGCCGGTCCAGGGCCATACGGAAGACCCACTGGCTGGTGCGAAGGCGAGGACTGGGTGCTCTGGGGTTCTGCCACAGGCGGAAGGAACGGATTGTGCGAAAACGGCGAGGCCATGAACGAGCTCACGACCGACGGCGCACGATACGGGTCCATCGCGTACGACATCTGGGCCTGGGCATAATTGTACGGGGGGTAGGCTTGCTGAGGATGAAGTTGGGTCTGGGCGTTGTAAAGACAGTTTGGGCGCGGGCCATGTGGCCCTGGGTGCCGTTGCGAATCTCGCCCGAGATAGCTGAAGGCGCGGTCGTGCTCGGAGTCGGGCGGGACGGGGGCCGAGGGCCGGGCATGAGTAGGATACCCTCGCGCATCCATCTGATTCGACGTCCATCCGTCGAGGAACGAGCCGCTGGCCGACGACGACAAATCCTGAGGATACCCATAGTACCCGTTCTGGTTCTGGTGCTGTGTGTCCCGCCCGTTGACTTGCCGCCCGTTTATATGATATCCGTTCATCTGCCCCATCATTCCCTGCGGTCCGGCCCCCATCTGCTGCAGCGCATACTGCGACTGCGCGAACCCCATCGACGGATACATCTGGCCATTCTGTCCCAAGTCTTGCGTATAAATATGATTAATCGTACCAGGATGCCCGACACTAAACTGGCCGTATCCGAATCGCGGATAGCCGTCGTTTGGGAGCGGCACCGACGGCGAACGAGGAGTCTTGAGGTCCTCGGCCTCGGAGCTGCCCAGATCCTGTGTTGCCTCGGGTCCCCGCCGACGCGACCGGCGCAGGCACGGGCGATCGCCCTCCTGGACGGGCTTCGGGCGACTTGGTTATATTCTGGATCTGAGTCTGAATCTGTGGTTGTGTTTGCTGCTGCTGCTGCTGCTGCTGTTGCTGAGAGTAGATTGACGCTGGATCCATCAAGGGCGGCTGAACTTGCGACTGATCGCCTCGTCCCCGCGATCTCGACCGACCGCGGCCCCGTTCGCCTTGAGGAGCTGCAGGCGGGGCAGCAGGAATAGGAGCCAAGCCAGGTGGAACCGGCTGAGGCTGGTTCGGATGCGTGAGCGGGTGCTGAGAATTCGTATGATTCGCCCAGTCCACGATGCTCTGCTCCGACTTGCCAGACTGGAGCATCGGCTGCTGGACAACGGGGGGCACGGGCTGCTGCTCATGCTCGTCATGATCGAGATCTTCGTTAAACGGCACAATCCCAGTTCCGGGCGCACGGCCTGCCCACTGGCCTTGCGCGACCGGAGGCGGAGGAGCGGCCTTGGGTTGAGTCGAAGTAGTATAGGTATTGTGGGACGCAGATCGACCGCGTCCATAGGTTTGATCGTCGTACGTATACGGAGGAGTCGTGCCCTGTGCTCGCGGCATGTCTCGTCGTTGATCACCGGGATTGCCTCGGCACCGGAGACGGACCACGCCCCGTCTGGGACCTCGTCGGCGCGGGCGCGGGAGCAGGCTTCTCGGGAATCGACCTATTATCTTGGAAATCCAAATGCAAACCCGCGTGCGGATCTCGGATCGGCGGGGGAGACATGGTCTCGTATCGCGTGGCAATCGGCATCGTCGCCGTGCGTGCGATGCTCGGTGCCACCTGCTGTTGAGCCTGAACCGGAGCAACGCTCGCCGTGGACGTCTGGGTCGCAGGCTTGGGTCGACGAACCGAACCCTGGCGCTCCGGCGCTTGGCCTTGGCCCCAGTTTCCGTCCTTGAGCTCGATTGATCCCACACCCGTCCCGCGGTGTCCTCGATCTCTCTGAGACGTCCCGTCCCGCGCACCGCCGAGGTGAATCTTGCGTTCCCGGGCTTCGTCGTCGAGCTCTTCGGTGGGGGCAGCCGTCCAGCTCTCGGCCATCTTGGTTGGGCCGAGCACCGGCGCCTGGGTGCGGTTGGTCGGACGAGGATGGAGTGGGGAGATTGGCACCTGCTGTGGTTGTAAGATGCTGGCGAACCCGCCGAGCGCAGTCTGGATAGGACCCACGTGTTGTCCCAAATGCTGTTGCGTGTATGGTGGACTCCGTATCATGTCCGCCAAGCGTGTAGGATCGGGCGAAGGAGGCGAGTCTGGGAGGGTCGGCAAGGGATTGGCCGAGCTCATGGTCGTGTACGAGGTTCGACTCGCGAGCGTGGGCGGTGGCTCATAGCTGTTGTCGGAAAGACTCGAGGATCCTTGGGTGGTCGAAGCCATGGTGGGTGGAGGAGGCGGAGGGGCGTACGCCTGGCGAGGTGGTTGAGACGGTGAACCGGTTGGAACCGCTCGGGCTTGGGGAGAACCAGTCGAGGGCAGGGGAGGCGGCGAGGCTCGGTATCCGCTCTGTTGCTGAAGCGAAACACGCGGGGAGGGGGCCGACGGAATGTGCTGCGCGAGCTGTTGATTCGTAAAGCCCGTCGGGGCCACGGTGCTATTGCTGTTCACGCCTGTGCCTCCAGTATTGTTGCCCACCGCAGCGGCTGTTGGTCCTGCGCTTCCTCGCTTGGGCTTGCTGTTCTCGCGCGTTGGGGTCACCTCTGCCCCGCTTCCCGCACTTCCTGTATCGTATGAGCCGGGAATGGTAATAGCGCCAGCGCCTACGCTCGAGTTGGCGGTCGTATTCGCAGTCGAGACCGAGGTCGGGGCGGTAGTGTGAGAGCTAGAAGTGTTCGAGTGGGCGGAAAGGGTGGGCGAACGGAGAGCCTGCTCGCGTTCCCAGTCGCGCTGTTCGCTGGAGCTGATGGGTTGAGGTGCGCCAGTGCCTATACATGTTTGATCAGGGTCGAGTGCGCACGTACGCAACGTGTTTGCGACACACGCAAGGAGAGGGGGAAAGAGGACAACGTTAGTCGTATGTAAAGCATGCAAATCAATGAAAAAAAGGGAGCTTGGGGGGCGAGCAGAGATAAAATGGGAGAAATGAGGTAGGGAGAGCCCGTTCTCCGTCCCCGTTGCCCGCGAGGCTCGGTTCGCAGTCGTCTCTGACCTTGGCCATTCATTGACGGCGTCTGGGTCTAGCCCCGGCGCCTCTATCCGATATTACCGCAATCCAAATAATACCCGCCCGTGCCTTTTCACCTAAACCTTAATGCCAGCCCAAGCCCAAATCTCAAACGGGAATCGAGGCCCACTAGGCAGAAAGCGAACAACGAAACAAAGCACTCACGTCTGGGCTTGGGACCACCGTTGGTGACGGTGGCCATGTCCTGGACCTGCGGAAACGGAACCTGGTAGTCGGCCTTGGTGTCCATCTTGGCCTGTGCTCTCTTGATCTCTGTTCCAAAGGGGTCTTTTCGCGCGAGCGTGTGCTCAGAGCTGCGCGCGTCTTTCCTCGAGTCGTCTCCGATGTCTCCGGATATGTCGGCCGGGTTGAACGTGACGGGCAGGCTGTTTTCGGTTCCCCGCCGTGCGCGGTTCTTGCGACGGGTGTGGACGATGCTGCCGTCGACCGAGTGGGGCGAATGGCTGCGTTCGGGGACATGTTGGGCGGCCGAGTTGATTGGGGGCGTGGTTGGGTTGGGTTGGTATGGCGGGGCGTTTGGGTTGGGTTGGTATGGCGGGGCGTTTGGGTTGAGATTCGTTTGGGACGGGGGGAGATTGGCCGCGGGGGGTTGGCCGTACCAGAGGCGGGTGAGCGCAGGATGTTGGAGCACGGACATGATCATCCGCGACGCAAGGGGGGGAGAGACGAGGGTCAGCAAAGCATTCGCGCCACGAGAGCTGAAAGAGGGAAGGACAGCGGATGGAAGACGGGGCCAGAACGAGCACCCACCGTGTATCTCAACGAGGCGGACGGACGCAGCCAACGAGGCGTGTGCGGGTGTGGCGGTGACGGATGTGCTAGGGCAGCGGGCGTGGAAAAGCGGGGCGAGCGGGGCGGGGCGTATATCAGAGCGAGGCAGGCGGGAACGAGGCCGGCGCTGCTATCGATGGGCCGGAGCAGGCGTTCTGTGGTCTGCGCGCAATCGGAACCTGCAGGGGCCAAATGGGCTCAGTCGCATGCGCCAGCCACAAGATCGGGATCGCCGGCTGGGCACGAGGCCGTCGCACAGTGCGGCAGACACGTGTCGATGCACAATCCAGCCAGGTGATCGGGGTCTGCAAATAGGGGCGCACTCACCGAGATGGGCGTGGTCGGGCGGCACAGGCGGTGGCGACAGCGGTGCACAGCGCAGCAGGCGGGCTCGTCGTCGGTTGCGGTCGAAAAGAAAGAGTAGCGAGCTCGAAAAAACCCGGGTTTTCCGGCTGATATACGATGGGATGCCGTGCGGAGATCACCACGCGAAGACTGACTAGAAAGGAAGGCCGAGCGTCAAGGGAGTGGCGGCCATTGTCCAGGGCGCATACGGTCGTGTGCTCGTCGCCAAACTCCCCGCGCTCGCCGTCGCCGTGTCGCGCGGTGCGACGGACAGCGCGGGCGGTGGGCAACGAGGATGTGCTCGTGCACAAGCGTGGGCGCCTATCGCCTGCCTCGAGGCAGCACAGTGCGGATCCTGCAGGTGGCGATCCGGCGCATGGCGTCACGAAAAGCGCGAACTGCGCATCGACATTAACCCGCTTCAGCAGCTGCGAACCGGCCCACCCCTGCTTCTGTCACCCGCTGTAGGGTCGCACACATAAAAGGAGGCTTACCATCATTCGCCCGCCCTTTGTTGTTCCCACCGAGACCACATCCCGACACTGTTTGGCCACGTCGGGATCCTGCCATACATACTCGCAAATCGCACCATGCCCAGCACCGTGCGAGCACAGCGGCGTCGTCGCTGCCAGCCGTGCCTCCATGCGCTCGTCGTTGTTGCGTTGTTGTCAAACAAAAGTTCAAGCCATCAGGGTCCAGGCGGCGCTTGCGTCACAACCTGCCCAAGCAGTGTCAAATAGAAGTCCCGCCCACTGTCATTTCGTAAATGCGTCGAGGATGTCAATCAGTGGATGAGTTGCATCGCCTACTTTAATCATTGTAAATATCTCTGCCCAAATTGTGGTTTGCCAAATCGCGCCAAAGATCCGTCCCATCCTACTCGACAAAGTGAATTTACATGTCAAGTCTGGATTTAATTTAATGCTCGTCAACCGAGCGAAAAAAAAAGTTGCGTTGTATACTTGTCCTGTTCCGAGTATTGGCCCAATCGCTCAATCTGGGAGGTCTCAACGGTACATTCCTCCCAAATAGCATCCCTCGTTGATTTTTCGCTCTTCTAAACCCAGCATTCATCGGATAGACCCTGCCCAATCACAAGTGCGTGCAAGCGCAGGGGAATAACTTTGGCAAATGCATATGTATTTATTAGTACAAACCAGACTCTGAAACCCACCAAGAAGCGGCAAATAGAGCAACCACCATTCTACAAGTACCCATCGGACTAGAGCACAGTGAAAGCCAAGGTGTACGCACTATACCCCGGCAAATTTTACTCGTTTACAGGCATCTCGGGGTCGGGCCCGACGACACACGCCTCGAGTCACAGCTGTGGAGCAGATCAGAGATTCGAGTGCAAATAGAAGCACAACAGACAGCATATCCACTTGAAATCGTACCCGCTAACGACCGCGGTCCATCCACCGGAACACTAGGGCTTCGCTGGCACCCAACGGCCAACCCCAGCACCATTTAGCATATGATAACCAAGTTATAGGAGCAACATGTCCAGGGAATTCAAATCCGCTAGCGTTCCGATCCCAAGTACAAATATGCTTGCTTCACACAATGGAATCCGCATTCCTCTGGTACGCTTGGGAATTGGGAAATCTCAGCCAATGTTAGAGAAATAGTGACGGAATTACCCCATATTGTTCACCATGTTGGTGCAAGAGCAGATATCATCCGAGCCTCTTTAGGCGGTCGCGGGTTGCCTAGCACCCTAAGCCGCATGGATTCACAGCAATGACATCCCCACCAATTACGATGACTTCAACTCGGTCGTCTTCGAGTAGCGTGAATGAATCGGACAGTGCTTCAATCCGCTTGTACTGGCATAGGTAACTGCGCAGCTTCTCGCCAGGAGCTTGATCAACAAGAGGCAATATCTCCAGGGTCAAAATTCTATGAATTTGAACATGGTCTACAGGTCTTCCGGGGTACGTCCAAAGCCGGATATCGAGGGTCACCAGTTGGCGCTTACCCATGACGCCACGAAGCAAGCTTGTGCGACCACGCCGCCCAGATTGACTGAATCGACCAAGGTGATCACAGCCCTGTTCTCTCTCTACGTCTACGATGTTCTCTTGAAAATTTTGGACTGTGTTGGCCCGGGTGACCTTTCTGACGTCTTCTCGCAGTAGTTTATCCGGCATTCGGGTCATTTTGTGGCTGTCCGAGTGACCAACAGACGCTGGTTTGTGGAAAAAAGGTTAAGAGTCTCCGGACATGTTGATATTCGCGGTAATTGGAGGCTGAATTAAAAATATCGAATGTTGAAGCATAGGTTCCTCTTTTCGTTTCTGGAGTAAACGCCAAGCCAAAGACCTCGGCGTATACAACCTCATTGGCAGGAGTTGCCCAGATTCCCCAAGAATAACATCAAAATGGGTGATATCTCATGAAAGGGGCCAGATTTATTAATCGACGGAGAGAATGCGATGGATTTATTTAAGGGTATGTGTATGGGTAGGCGACTCATTCGGGCCCCGGCACGCTGAACGGGGAGCGTCGATGGCCACTTATCTCAGCCCCGGAGTCTACCTATTTCGGTAATCAACGTGACTATATGCACAACCCCCCAGGGTTTTGTGGCCTAATATGACTTCATTCTTCAAAGACCGTGCAAGTGATAGGGGGAAAAGGTGCAATAAAAAGCTGAGGGGGGGGGGCGCAGGATTCTCCCAACCGCGACCTTTGTTAAACCCTCCCCGGAGAATATTTACCAAAGTTCGCATTATGATGTTCTACTGTGCTGCCCTCGCCACTGCCGCTCACATCGTGTTGTCGTCCACGTTCCCTGGTTATGGCCATGTGGCGGACAAGGTCTTGGGGTAAGTCCTCTATCCCCCACGCGTGGTTCTCAGCTAACGCCGCCTTAAAGTCTTGTCGAGTACCCTGCCTATGCCTACCTCGCCTTTCAGTATGCTCGGCCAAAACTTCGCCCCCTCCTGTCCGGTCGCTTTGCGCGCCGTATGGTCCAGTCACCCAAGGACTACCTTGACCGTCGTCGTGTCGGACCGCGCTCCCTCCTCTCCGCCGGCTTCACTTTGGGTCTCTGGCTCGTTTGCAGGGTGACTCACGGGATGGGTATTGCCAACCCACTGTACCATGGGTATGAGAGTCTGGTTGGTTACTTGAAAATGTAAGTAAAAATAAGTTATCGGCAACTATGTACCCCTAACGAATTTCATCTTCGCCCTTCAGCATCCCAAGATTCCCAGCTTTCGTCCGTTCGGCTGCCTGGAATCTTGCGGACTCAGCTGCCACGCGCGTCGACAGACTATTTCGGCGTGTATTGGGGACTTGGCAAGGTATACTCGATTGCATCGACCGTCTGTTCGCCGAGGCCTGTTCAGAATTTGCCCGAGCATTGTGGCCATGCGTGGTGTTCCATACCATGACCCGCCTGTTCCCCAGCCATGACTTCTCGATTCCGGCTTACGATTTGTCCATGTAAGTGTTGAGTAGGATAGTAGGTATTCTTTGTTATTGAAATACTAGGATTAGCGCATCAAGGTATCCGCTTAGCGTTTTGACCGGGATGGTCATCCTCGTCGTCCTTCGGAACGCATTCCTGAATGCGCTTTGGCTTGGCGGAACGGCGTTTAGTTCGGTCACTTACATCTACGCCGTCGCCCTTTCGCGTATGGTTTACATCGTTGTGCCGGGATCTACGGTATGGCTCCTTGGCGTATTGCTGCCCTTGATCTGCGTGCCACCACACGCGTTGGTTCTGTAAGTATAGCGGCTCTGGGTGTTGTTTTAGTGGACGTGTTTGCTGATGTTTCCAAAATAGTTACGCAAAGTATAGTACCCTTGCGCTCATTGTCCACGGGGATACACTGGCGTGCCAGTTGGTCCGGCCTCGCTTGTCCTTTCGAAGGCTGCTTAAATGCAGCTTTCGGCTGCTTCGGTATTGCTTTGCTCGCATGTGCCTGGCACCGATCCGATTGCTAGCCCGGCTCTCTATATCTGCTGGGTATTCGGTCTCGCGCCAGGCCGCACGCCTCGTTACCAGGATGCTCGTACCCGTTGCTCGATTTGGTTTATCCAAGGTCGTTTGTTGGACATCGAGTAAGTGCCACTGATTCACTTTGAAATAGGCTAACTGGAACTTTATGGCAGGGATTTGCATTGCTGGAGGCACAGTGGTGGCTACGGGCGGCATGGTAATTTTGGCGGTAATCGCGCTAATCTCGGTGATGTGTTTGAACTTGCTTGTTCGACCAAAGGTAATTTAACTATTTACGATCATCGGAGCTTCACCATTAATCACGCCCTTTGTAGCTCCACTGGGAAGCGACCAAGAGGAGCTTCCTTGTGTCCTCGTCCGCCGGTTCAGTCGAAACTCGCTCCGACTCCCCCTCCCTCGAGCCATCTGAAGGCATACGTCGCCTAGCAATCCTCGTCAATGCGTACCTCGACGGCTCTATTCCGGCCGAGGTGATCGAGGAGCTCGAAGCTGGATTCGGGGTCACCTCTTCCATGCACGCCCCACCTGCTCCTGAGGTAGCATCCCCGCCTACCCCATTCTTTTCGGTCCCGACAACCCCAGTCCTCGCCCCTTCTCTCTTCCGCACCCCAGTCCCCTCGCTAACGGCAACTCTGCCCTCCGACTGTGCTCAACAAGAAGAGGACGAGGATATCCTGGCTCTCGTCGATCAGCTATCGAACGTCAAGCTTGCGCTCGACCTGGCCCGGGGCCCTCGAGAGATTCAGCATGAGGTCCAACGGTCGCCGATAACCTTCGAGGCGTACCGGCCGCGTTTGAATCCGGGTCCGGTGACTCCGCCTCGAACAAGTTGGACATACCGCGAGTGGGAGAGGGGCGCGATCGCCTCGTTCTGCCTGGCTTTGGTCGCCCCGGCTAACGAGGGATTGCGGGAGCGCAACCTGGCGAGGGTTAACGCCGGGTACGTGGTGGACATGATTAGGAGGAAGTGAGGGAGTAGTTTGGGCGGTGGGTGTTGGATGGTGGGCGGTGGAAGGTGGAGGGGGGGGGGTTGGCGGTGAGTGATGGGGTATTCGGCGGGCGTGTCCGCCCCAAGTTTTCCTTTCGTTTTTTTCATCTTTTTATTATTATTTAATTATCTTATTTTGTTTTCTTGTTTATTTTTTACATCTCTCTTTTTTCAATCCTGGTTCGAAGCTGCGGGGGGCAGGGCCGGGTGTGGACTGCTGCATCGGGTCATCGGGGTGGGCGGAGCTTACGAGCACTGGGGCGGGCTTTCGACGAGTCGAACAGAGACTGGATGGACGGCCGGGCGAGTTCGTTGATGCACCATACGGGCAGCAACAGCTCCGACATAAAGGTGTGGACCTAGGGTGCGGCCGTATTCGCCTAGAGGCCCGCATAGCTCAGCCTATCGCATCCGTGCGAGTGGCCCTCGAGTACCCACCGTGTCGAGAAGCTGGCCCTGGTTACGCATTGGCGCGTCTGGCCTGAAATTGGGTCGACGGGAGTACTCTGGTATAGTTGGCCGAGTTGTTTGTATGCTCTATTCGCCTCGTTTTGATTCGTACATCGTCAGTCCCGGCTCTGATATGTAGTTTGCGGCCAGTGTATTGTTGTACAAGAACAGGTCTGGTTTCTTTTCGTTTTGTAAGTCTATAAAGTCTTGTTTTGTACTTCTGTGGAGATTCGTCTTGTACTTCTGTAACGGTTCGTTTTGTATTTCTTTCAAGGTTTGTTTTGTATTCATATAATAAAATTGACACCGGCTGGGCCGGTTTATCAAAGAGTTCTGCCAATCTAAATATTAGGCAAGCTTTCTTGATCCTTCCCTGTTATTCAAGATGCGCAACTATATATTCTCGGGAAATATAATGCTGATTCAAATCATTGAGCATATACGGAATTCAGGTCAAAGTGCTAGACATACCAATCATCGTAGATATGCACACTACAACGGGAACCTGGTCGTCCAAAACCTTTCCGCCATTCGCCTAGCGTCCATCCCGGGACGAGCTGAGACTCAAGCCTTTCAAAAACTAATGGATATTGCCAGTAAACGATCAACTCAACCAACTATCTTCACAACATGTCGTCGCTTCCTCACAGAGTACGCATTTACGTCTTCCGTATCCGAATGCGACTCCAAAGGGCATCCGGAGGCGAGGCCGGGAACCGGGAGCATGTCGTTATATTCGTATTATTGATTACACTTGACGCACAAACAATATAACACTGTTCTAGGTTTTGCCCGTGTGATCAGCATCATTGTAGGCGTTGTGGACGTAGAGGCTGCACTTCTATATGATTATTACACGTGCGATTTCTGCCGGTCCGTGATGTACAGGGTTCAGCTAGTGAATAAAAACGAATCTGGTAACCTAAAGAATAATTCAAAAAGGAGAGAAAAAGAAAGAAAAAAATACATAAGTCAGCAACTCAGGACGTCACATGGGGCCAAAGCTGTAGGACTGCATGGTCAGGACGGAGAGCTGGGAATACTGGTATCATAAAAGTCATCCCACTCGCGCCACCACTCTTCTCTGTCAAATTTGTCACTCCCATAATGGAAGTCTTCAAGCGGGTCGGTGATATTGTGCCTATGTAATCTCAGTAAGCCGAGAGCCATGGTAACTTGAATATGTCTGCACGCACATGTCTTGCATATGTTTTGTCATCTCCGTGGCGCTGCACCAAATGAAACCCCCTCTCCCGGCTATACAAATCCGACACACCACTCGTTTTCCAAGTGACCTCACGCTTTTCTGGCACTCTTCGTGTGGCAGAATGCGGACAAGTGGCCCAGGACCAGTAGTATCGTGTAGATTACGGAACGTGATGGGATGCTCGGTTACTCTGAGTTCGCAGACCTCGTCCCAGACTCTCCATTCCAAATCCTCCTCAAGGTAGTGAAGAATCTATCCATGATATGGATGAATTATCTCCTAACAGTCTGAACGCTGTTAAAACGTACTATTGAGCTCCATGTATAACCAACTTCACTAGGGCACCCAGTGCATGTGAAACGCGGCCCCATAGCCAGTAGCTCAAAGTGCGTTGCATCCGGCATATCCAGATGATTTAGCAACGCCCGGGCAATCGCTTGTGCATTTACATGGGGCTCAAAGAAATCCGGATCAATTGCTAAGTGCTGAGGTTCACGAGTGCGATATCCATGAAGACTTTGATACGTCTGGTCACCAAAGTTGAACGATGAAGGAATCAAGCCAGGATAAAACCAAGGAAAGGATGTCGACCGACGAGTAACGTTCCACTTGAAAATAGTATCGCCACGCAGGAGATACCGAGTATAATTCGAAAGTCCGGGCGTACTGATAGGGCTGCCCCGAACCTCGGTGCAATTTTAATGAAATAGCAGCTATATGCATTCATCAGACTCACTGTTAGCGGCACCTCGAGAGAAGCTTCATCCTCGACGTTGAATTTTCCGACGAGCTGCCTCTCCAGGTTGGACCTCCAAGTCGCGAGCAACTCCTCGACTCGTGGGCGGCCGGCGTCGAATAACCGATCCACATGTTCGGGAGTGAGTTCAACAAATTCAGTATTATCAAAGGCGTCCCAGCCAATGACAACTCCGAATCTCGGAAATGGATTTCGCAGACTGGCACAAGTTTCCTGAGGAGAGTACGGAAAAGTTTCCAAAGGGCGGGCAAGGTCGATGCCGACCGCACTGAGAATGGATCTGAACGGGTGGGTGGTGCGTTCAAGATGAATAAACCGATCATAAACGTGTTGGACTCGAGCTCTAAGCTGTTGAGATTCTGCTTTTCCATTAAGATATTCCCGTTGTCGCTCAAGAACTTCGGAAAGCCAGGGTGCGACCTTAGCCCAGACTATACACGGGAAGTTAGGATATTCGTCCAGTCTGCGGCGTACGGCATACCATCTTCCTGTACCAACAACTCGTTGTCTATTGCGTGACTCCAGTTTTCGGCAACCAAACCATCGAAAATCATATCGTCGTCCGTCCACCCAAGCGCTCTTAAGCGCGCATAAATGCTAGAGACAAAAGTCAGCTGGTTGTGGAAGCAGGGTAAATGGACTTTCCTACATTCGACGTCTCTCACGCCGCACGCCCATCGGTTGTCTCGCGGAGGATATCTCTGCCGAGTCTAAAAAATGGTCGATCCTGCGTGCGTCCTACAGAATCCTCAGAATTAAAAGTGTTCTTCCGCGGTCACGGGACTCACCCCTGAAGCTCTCGCAACGTCCTTTCGCCGTTCAACAACCCAATTGAGGAGCCCTCGCTCATCTTGCTCGCGGATAAATTTCCACTGAGCTTCAAATAACGTTTCTACGGTGTCCATTAAGCAATAGGAACATCCTTCAGACCCTTCATCTGTGCTCTTCTTCTTCTTGCTTGGGTTAGAAGCTAGGAGGGTGTAAGTTAGCCCATTTTTAGGCAGATCGAATAATGTTCACTTTTGGAATACAAGACCAGACTCTCGTCTAACCCCACGGTCCGGTATTTCGAGACGCTGCTATGATCGATTAGCCTGCATGGGATGGCTTAGATGGTCGTGCATATCCGATTCAAGAGTGAACACTGCACCGAGATTGACGACAAGAAGCACACAGTCGAACGCGGAGATAAGGGTCAGGTCGAGCCGTCGCAGAACTACCGCAAAGCTGTTTAACCGTGAGAACGGACTTTCCCAGAATCAGTGTTGGCGACTCACGGTACAATATTTAGAAAATAGAAAAGCGGCATAGTAAGGCTCACTCATGCCGTTCGGGCATGACGGAAGGCCAGGAACATTCCTCTCAGCACGCTTCCAGAATCTCTTGCAAGAATTTTGCAGGAGCATACTCCGAAAGAACTTGTTGGTGCGAGTCAACGATACCAGCTCGCCTGGTTGGAGGTGACAAACAATCTACAGCGGAATGAGATCCTCGACGCATGTGATTCTCGCAATCTCACCTCCATGAACACTTCGGTTGGCAAATTCATGACATTTTTCAAACCTCCACGCGCGACACGGCGAGACGGTTTGTCCACAACTGGAGCATATGTTCGCGAGGATCGAAGTCGCTTTGTGCCAGGAGTTAGGGCCTCTTTTTGCTCGGGTGAGACGTCAGGAGAGTCTATGAGAGTGTCTCAAAGGATCAAAAGTGCACTTGTGAGCCATCAGTAGAGTCGCACACACCAGCTTGCTCGCAGTGCGTTGCAGTACCTATACGAGCACGTGAGTTATGCAATGAGCGGGGTTCCCAGGGGCAAACTCACGAGTGCAAGGTTCACTCGTGGCACTAGAACTGTAGCGAAGTGCTGAGACACAAATGAAGCTTGGTTCGCTATTCGTGTGCCTACCTTGTATATTTCCGCCTCATAGTTGGTAGAAGAAAGAGTGTGGCGTTCGTGGCACCAACCCAACCGGATTCAATTGCGGGTTCGCCCCTGAGCAGCCAAACAAAGATCGACGAACCGTGTCATATTGAACATAGACCTCCGGGCTATGATGCCCGAACAAGTTGCCGTTGAACGAGAGATATTATTTCATACCGTAGGTGACACCGACAATTTTGAAAATTTAAGATATAAAAATGGTCGCGAAATAGCAACGTATTATCAAGACGGATCCATGCCTAAACGGTGCTCATTGGAGCGCCACCCTTCTCATGCATCGCCTTCTCATGTGCTCTCACATCGCGTCGCCTCATAACAATCGTGAAAAGCGGGATCGTCACCATGCTGAGTGCGCACCAGCCCAACATCACTCCAGCATTCAGGCCGAGGTGGTTCTTCGTATCGAATAAAATTGTTCGAACCGCTTGTACGTTGTTACTATAAATATGGTTAATCAATACTTGGATTAACAAATCCCAAAATAGCGTCAACTCACAAGACCGGGAATGCATGGCCATACTCGTAGAACCAGGGCAACAGATCAAATGGCATCGTCGCCACAGATACATTGGAGATGATCAGGGGGATCAGGAAGAATGCCATGAACCGCGGCGTCAGTATCGTCACCATCGCCTCAGTCGCCAGTCCCAGCGCCCCCATACCCATGTACGTATACGCAAAGTACAGGAAGAACCCGCCACCGTACGTGTATTTCGACCCAAACGGGCGTCGAAAGGCAGAGATACCATGGCGAAGGCAAGTGAAAGAGGAAGGTATAATGCAAGGGGGCCGAGAACGCGGAGGTAAAGGTAGGAGCGAAGATTGAGGAAAGGGCCAATAACGCCACGAGCGGCGTCATTCGCCATCGTCTGATAGAATAGCTCAGCGCATATAGGCGCTCAATGAAAGGCGTAGGACGTACTACGATGAATGCAAAGATACAGAGATAAATCTGTCCAACGAGCATAATCGCGGTCGCAACTGGGGCACTAAATAATCGAAGCTAGGTCAACGCTCGCACTATCGCGGCCCACTTTCTTCAGCTCACGTGTATGGCCGGAGGTTCTGGGTTGTCCACCATGCTCCGTTGGTGACTGTCTGAGGCGCAGATACCAGGGCCTGGAGTGCAGTAGAATTACCAGATACAGAGGTCAAGTATGCGGAAGCCGACTTGGAGTTGTAGTCCTGCAGGATCTGGACGTCAAGCTAGAGGTCAGGTTTCAAACCATGATCCCGTCAGCAGATACCCACCTGAGTCAGAGCGGCAGTAGTCAGCGGGTTCACATATGTGCCCGTAGCCTGCTCGTTTCGGGCCTGAGCATAGTAGAATGTGATTGCGGAGCTCGGGCTGTACGAGGAGTCACCCGAAGCACGTGCGGCGACAAGCTTTGCAGTAGCACCAGGGTTGACTGTAGCATTGTTTATTACCAAAATCCGGTAAAATATGAGCAAACTGAACCTACCGACTACAGCACCCCACGCTTGTTCGTCCACAATCGCTGCACCGACATCTTCGATTTGGTCAGCGTCAATCTGTATCCAGCCAAGATGTTGCTTTGTACCGCTCTGGGCATACACCTATTAGCTTTTGCATCATCCGACGACAACTATGTGGATTATACCCGAGTAGTCGCAAGCAGACCCTGAACTACAGCCCGACCGAGTTCGGCTCCGTCTCGGTCTATCACCCAGGCCTTGAGAGATGGTGCATGAGAAGGAGTCCGTGTGAGTGAGCCCCTGCAATCGGATGTATCAGAGTCGAAACAGGTCTAAGCCCGTGACAACTACTCACCAGTAGACAGGCAAGCATATCCACATCATGACGACAGTGAGAACAAGCGTCATTCCCATAATCTTGACGTATATACTTCGTAAATGGGCGATTTTCGGATCGAACACTGTCATTCGTTTCAGCAAGAGCCATATATTCGTTATGGGGGGATGGGCTAACCATCGTGGGCAAACTTCTCCAGCTCAGGTGATCTCGCTTCAGCGCCTTGAGCCGGTCGCAAAACGTCGGCGTTCTCTGCTTGATATTCTGTTTGTTTTTCAACGGTCGTATCGTACGATACCATAGTATCTGTTTGGGGAAATAATGCGTTCGGCCGTGATGGGTTCAGCGGTGCATTACGGAGGGTTGAGCGGGGCGATTGAACATCAGACATGTATTGCAAGTCCTCGGAGGGTGCGTGGTAACTAGATCGGGTCCGAGCGGAGAGGTTTTGTAGGCGAAGGCCGCAAGACCTGCGGGCTTGCATCGGGGGCTGAAGGTACAAATAGTTGAGGCTCCCGAGGTGCGAATATACAGCCGCGCGCCATCAATGAGTAATTGAATGAGAGTATACGCATTACGTGGGACCCGATTCGTGGTCGATGTCCAAGTCATGGATGGTTATTAACAGCAGCCGTTCGGCTGCGACCTCGAGCCAATCCCTGTAGGTGTGATTTTCAGGATTTCATTGAAGCAGCTGAAATCCCTGGGCTATCAATTATATTGTGAACGTCAAAGAGGTTAGAGGTGGCGGGGTCATGGTGGTACAGCTCAAGGATGGAGCTCGGTGGCGCATGTTGATGCAAGCCATGCAGTATTACGTCAGCCCACCCCACCAATGCTTCGGTCGTAATGTGCTTCCCCGTTCATGGTACGGATGGATGTTGCCTCTATATGCCCATATGATGCTAATATTATTACAATTTATTTCTTCACATAATTCTCTCTCGCGATGAAGAGGCTCAGGAATGATGCGTAATGGGGTCGGCTGTAAGGGAGCTAGCGGACGCGCCCTTCATGGGCAGAACATACAGCGGTCTCAACGTGACCACACATATATGTCTTGATATCAAATGCACTCGATCTCATTTGTCCATTGTGTGGACTGTCCACTACGTGCTACCAAACGTGAAACCCGCGTGTATCCTAAGTAGTGGACCAAAAGATATTGATAAATTCCTGAGGTAAAATGGAGGATATTAGAGGACGACAGGAAGTCTTTCGACCGGGGAGTAGAGCATGAGATGCGTTGCTGCTGAAGCTCATTCGAATTTCTACCATGTTCCATGGTCAACGCTTATTCAAACGCACGGGCATAAGCACATAATAAATGGCAGACATCTTCATATTGCTAGACCGTGATGAGTTCGGTCCACCCAAAGCAATGGGCAATGAAAATACCTCGGCTACCTGCTGGCCCAGGTTCTAGAGAATAGGATGATTCTGGTGCCCTTTAGGATCCAAGTTACACTGTCGTGCTCTAACTTGTAGGTGCAATGCCAACTAAGAAAGGTGCACAAATCTCAGTCACTTGCATTCGTCATGACCCTGAATGTCGATCAAATAACCGAAAGAAGTACCAGCTGATGTGGCTGCGCAAGCCAACTGCTTGGAATCAACCCTGGGATTACACAACACTTGTCCAGTTTCGTGCACTCGACCATCACCGCCTCGGTCTATCATGTTCACCACGTATAAATCCACAACAAAAAACCAAACATCTGCCAATATCAAATCGTCGGAGACCCAATGGACATCGGATGCTGGCCATACAGCTCAATCGACGTATGCGATGCGCTTGTGCCACTAGATATACTGCTGGGCGGGAGTGGTCGCATCCCCCATTTCTGGGTTTGTCTACCACAGTCGATAGAGAGCTCTGCTGCTGAGATACATACCACCGCAACTTGCGTCGTACACCATGTCTATTATACTCACCGCTCACGTCTCAGCCAACAAAACCGCCACCGCCACGGTCGTCTCATCCGTGGCTCCTAAGCCTTGCGCACCACATATGCTCGCTCGTCAGCTTCCGCTTTCCGCGTCTGAGCTCAGCTACGTGCTGCTAGCTGCGTTCCCGATCCCGACAGAAGATGTGCGATACCTGTGCTCACTCGTCCTCGAGTCCACTTATCACTATTTGGTCGGCGACCGGTCCAAGTATTTTCGTAGCTACTGTCGTCGCCCGCAGCCTGAAGAAATGTGGGTGTGGGACGAGGACATATTTAGGATCGCAGGACCGAAAGAGTGCCCGCTTGTGATTCAGCTGGCGGCGCATCAAGGAGTGAACCTCAAAGATGCGCGAGTCGTGAAGGGAATCTCGGTAGGAGGGGAGATAGAAGCGATGTACCACGACATCGTGTACAAGGTTGTGGAGTGGGTGCTGGAACGCTGGGTAAGTCGTAAAGCATCGGCACGGAAAGCAAGACACTAACTTATATTAAAGCCCGATCGAGAGCAAGTGGTGCGGATTCTGAGCAGGACACTGCAGCGTGCCTTGTACAACCTGCACCGGGCGGAGACACCCGACCTGCAGTACGAAACAGCAATGACGGCACGTGCACTGGGGATCAAGTACAACACAAACCCGACGCTGTGGAGACATAACAAGGGGATGGAGGACGTGATAGCGCCATACCGACCGGGAATAGTGGAGAGGGCGAGGAACCGAGTGAGGCGAGCGAACAAGGCAAGGAAGGAAGATAAGGCCCGGCGGCGACTGGAGAAGATACTAGCGCCACCAAAGCGTAAAGGCAGGCGTTACTGAAGGGAAGGAAGGGATAGGAGGGGAAGGTAGAGATCGGTTTGATCATGGTCACTTTTTTTGAGTTTAATTCTGGGGGTTTCGGCTCTGTCTGTTTTAGTCAGCTCTCTCGTCCCACGCTCCTTTTCGCCTTGGAATTAGGTTTCGGTCACGGTCCTTGTGACACCACACTCTTTTTGGCTTGACCCCCTACAAATCGGTGAATCATTACAGATTTTTGAACCCATGTTGAATATCTCTCTGTTTCTGCCTTTTTGCTCGGACATACATTTGTTCATTTAAGTGTTGGTATTACTAATAGTATTTCTGGTTTGCTATATGCTGGAACAATGATTTGAGGAATGCTTCATCTACACTATTGGTCTCATTTTCATCAAGTGCAATTCTCACCCCAGACAAGGGTGAATGATGAAGAAAGTGGATACTGGGGACGAATATATTCAGGCCATCGTTATCCATGTGAATGCATGCATTAGATTCGGGCTACACGATTCAGGTAAACTGAAACCCGCTAGCTTTAGGAGCGTGATTAGAATAAAGAAGGGAGAACCTCAGAATAGAGTATATCCGGGTTCACTGAAAGCCAGTAAAACCCCCTTTGCATGCTGGATGATCTACAGCATAAGACATCCTGTGAGAGCTTTGTGAAACTATCGCAGCGATGATCATGTGGTATTTGTCCCTGCAATTCAACATGATTGAGACCTTACCTGTGCTTTCCATACACCAGACCATTAAACCCACCACAGGGACATGAATTCATAAGTAGAAATTGACAAATAAATGTACACTGGGTGACAAAAGTCTTGCAGCACTTGTGTTATGGCTCTGGGCAGTCAGGAGTGAAGGCAAAGCACAACCTTTTGTATGACATATGTAGGGTACTGTCTAATACATATATTTCAACACTTTGTGAGCATCTGGAGTGCATACACAGTGCATGAGGGGAGATGTGGCACAGGGGTGGTTTTTAAGGTCATTGTTCCAGGCATCCCCAAGCTTAGCTGTAGTAGTAGGCATGATAGTGCTGAGCTTTGAGATTTCAATGAGTATCTGAGCTTTTGTGTGCATGCCCCCGTTATTGAGCAATGGTGGCCCAAAGTTGGCAATTTTGGTGCCTTTTGGCCAAAAACACCCAAAAACAGTACTTTCAGTTGCCCATATCTCTGCAATGGTGGCACACACACAAAAGCCCAGATGCCTGTTGCAGTTGCAAGGCTCAGCACTATAATACCTACTACTACAGCTAAGCTCAGGGACACCTGGAACAATGACATTAAAAACCACCCCTGTGCCACATCTCCCCTCATGCCCTGTGTATGCACTCCAGATTCTCACAAAGTGTTGCAGTATATGTATTAGACGGTACCCTACATATGTCATACAAAAAGTTGTGCTTTGCCTTTGCTCCTGACTGCCCAGAGCTGTAACACAAGTGCTGCAAGACTTTTGTCACCCAGTGTAAGTGATGCAACAGGTATAAACAAAGCCATATAAAACCTCGGAAACCAAAAGATATATTTTAGCTGTAGTCAAGAAAACACCAAGACTCAGCAGTAAGACAGCAACGAGATAGTGAAGAAGGAAAGATACAACACGAAAACTTCTAAGAGCTAACAAATTAAAACCCGGAGAAAGGGGCAGAAACACGAGGAGAACAGACCGAGACGGGGGAAAAATTTGAGGACCAAAATATAACAACGGGAAAGCTAGGTAGAGCTAAAGGAGAGAGTGCCGAAACAAATGTAACGAAGTCAGGAAAGAAGAAAGCAGCTCATAATGGTGTTATGCGCACCTCGATTTATTATGGCATAGCCGTGAGAGTGTGTGTCCGTAGCCCATGGCTTTGAACCTCGTAATTGGTATGAGGATAGGTGACGTTGGCCAATTGATTGCTGGCGAGCGGCGAGGATGACAACAGGGACAAGGAAGTAAACAACGAGAACGATGGACGCTAAACGGGCTAAGGAGATCTTTTGTTTTACCTGAGCAGACGGGGAATCCGGTCACCAGGCCTTCTGATCCCCAGCATCGTCGTCCCCAAGCGATATCGACCGCCCCTCGCGCAGACTGGGGCAAGCAAAATGCGTGAGTGGCCCTGGGCGATTGATTCCACCGGAATGCACATACGGGTTCACATCTGGAGCTGGGTGACCGTGGCGTATGCTCGAGTTGGATGGGATATGGGGGGGAGGGGTATGCTGTTAACATGAAATCGTCTCGTCGATGTCGATGCTATTTGCAGAGTCCCCTTGCCGTCCTACGCCTCGCCGGTTCCTTCATCTCGCCTTCGCCCTCTTCTTTCCTTTCCGTCTATCCCTGCTAGTTTTCGCCCCCAACAACTCCTTCAACTCCGGCTTTCTGGCGGCCTTGAGACAGGGGTGAACGGGCGCCAGGGCTTTTTTTTTAACGACCGTTTTCCATCCCCCTCCGTCGCTTTCGATAGACACGGAGCCCAGAGACTCCGGGGCAGGAGAGAAAGGGAAGTTGACTGCCAGAGGCAAGTCCCTGCCACCATTTGATAGTGGAACAATCGCGGAGTATACGGCCGAATCGGATGAGGATGCATCGCTCGGAATCGTAGACAGTGCAGCGAGGGGCAACAGTCTGGCCTGCTCAAGGCCTGGGGATGCTGTGAAGTTTGCCAAGCCGACGGTCGAACGGAAATGGTTTGTCCCGCCCGAGCCATTGGAATTCGATGCAATGTTGCCCCGGCTGGGTCTCGTTGCGCCACCCATATCCTTGGACCATAACCCGCCGTCGTCGGCCAAGGGAATACTTGCTGCATTGGCTGTGGCGACCTCGGGTTCGGCAACCGACCCCCCCTTCCATTTTCTGTTTTTCCGCTTCATCGGGTGGGGCTTCGAGTTGATATCCCGAGGGGTGATCTTGGGGACAGCGGATGAGGCGGCAGGGGGGTCAGATTTCTGGAGAGGGCTGGGAGAGGCATGTAGAATGATGTCAGATGAGGGATAGATGAAGTCAGGGGGAGCCTCTCGGAACCAGATACACTGTCCTGGAAATCAGGCTGTGAAGTGAATGAAGCCCGGTCCGGTGAATCGTAAGTATGAAAAACACCATAAAATGCTAACCAACATACCGCATATACTCAGTATAACGCACACTAACGTTGCAAATATCCGACTAGTCCAGCTGTGAACCCACACAATAATGCCTGTATGACCAACATCCACGTAAGCTTCAGAGTGGAGATGCAGCTCAATAACCCATAACTCACCATACAGCACACGAACGGTCTATGCAGTAATTTGGTAGACTGGTAGGTAGACCGCGGCTATTGTTAAAGCGGCCGGAGCTACTTTCTGTACACGCTGGTGTCTAGATTGGGACAGTGACTTACCAGAGATTATATGACGATACGAGTGAGTGGTGAGACAACCGCCATCGAAACTGCCGGCTGATACGGGCGGCGGTTTGAGGTATGCAGCCAGCGCGCAGCTGTAGTCGGCGCATAGGGGAGACTTGTAGATTACGAAAAAACTTCACGGGTCCTTGGGTTCCTCCAGTTCGTCCAATATGATATCGTCTAGTAATCTCGGGGAATGAACGAATTCAGATGTTGGTTCTTCATTATAGTCAGTGGTGAGCACGGCATGACCCCGACTAGGTAGCAAGCGGCAAGGCGTACATTGTCCCAGAACAACGACCACCGACGTTGACCGTGAGCCTGTGGGCGGGGAAGCAGGAAGCGGGAGGGGCTCCTGAGGCTGAGGTGGTCCGACAAGCGGATGGTGTCAACCGTTCAGGGAGAGATGGCAGAGGAGAGAGGATATGGGTCTCAAACGCTGGCTGGGGATGGGGGTAAGCAAGGGAGGATCGATTGCCGTAACTGTCGAAATAGTTCATCCGACTCAGAGCGGATTATGTATGAACTGTATAGCGGTTCTCCGATCTTACCAAATTGCCAATGAATCAGTAGACGAGCGCGGGCTCGAGATTGGTGATACTCGGCGTGATCATAATTACAGTCTTGATCATGGCGTCGAGGGTGGGAACGCTCGAGTCCCATACGGCGACGACGACCTGCATTGCATACAGCGCCAGGTCTGTGGCAGTGACTGGGATGGGTGCTGGCAAGGACCAGCCGACCGGCAGCTGGATCCCAGAGCGGCCCAGTCCGAGGTACCTAAAAAGGAAACTGTGAGGGCGGGACGTCGGGCAGTCGACGGGCGGGTACCCACGTGGCCAGATGGGCGCTACGGATGGCCAACATCGACCGAGGGCAATAGTCAGAGAAGCGGCCACGTTGTCGCTAGAGATAGCGACGAATAACAGGGGCCGGAGAAAGCCAGAAGTGAGCGCAAGAGGACAGGGAGGTACATCTTGAGCTCGCTGAGGGGGATTCATGTCTTTCCCCCAGTAATCTTATAATCTGGCCAAGAGTTCCCCTGCTCACAGTGACTCTGGGCGTATCTGATGGGATTATCCAAAATTATTGTTTGGACCATCGCTCGGCGTGTGGTGAACGGCGGAAGGTTTGGCTCCGTCGCTAGTCAGGTGACACGAACCCAGGTTCACGAGACGTCATCGTACGGCAGGTTTCAGAACGCCTCAGCGATTTTATTCGACACCTAATTTCGGGGGACACACTGCAGCATACCACGAACTCTGCGCTTGGCGAGGAAAGAGCGGCAGAACACCACGTGACGTGGCAGCGGTTCTGTTTGGTCACTTCAAGTCACGTGAAGCCATTTTTTTTTTTGCATTCAATTTTAGCGTGCTACATGAACACAGGGTCAAACCGCACGACCGAGTCCAGAGAGAAGAACAAATGAGACAGCCACAAGGGCGGGGGACATCAATGAGAAGGAGGAGAGAAAGAACAGGGGCGTATACAGGGGGGGGGTAAAGAGTAGGGCCCGAAGGCGAGCGAAAACTAACTAAATGACCAAGCCGTCATTGTAAGTAATTTTACGGAAGCAATGGGAGAGCTGTATGAAATGAGAAAGAGCGGACAGGCCCTTGACGGAGCCGAAGAGATCGGCGAGGAGCACGGGCTTTGACGCCCTGCGTAAAATGAGCGACCTATAGATGTCATGCAACGGACACTCCTGAATCACGTGTGCAATCATCTGTTTGGTCTGATGGTCACATTGGCACTTGGCCATGTTCTGGGTGTCCTTGGTGAGGTTGAATCGGGCATAGTACTCCCCAAAGAACCTGTGCCCGAGAATGATCTGAATGAGACGGCAATGTCTCTCCCTGTCAATGTTGATGCTCTGGTGGTATGGGTGGAGTTTCCATGCTGGTGGACGATTGAGTGACACTGTCGACAACAACAAGTCAGGCGACAAGGAAAATAGTAAGAAAACAAAAGAACTTGTATTCGACGAGAGGTCAAGTTCTTGAGGAGTCCTCTGCGAACTTGACCTGGTTTATATACATAGTACGAGCCACATCATAACAAACAAGTCCGTACAGTGAGTCACGACAGATAAGAGATAGAAGCAGTAGAAGCAACTGCGGAACTGCAGAATTTCACATCAGAGTTGAAATACATCTTGGTTACTGGTCCGGAACATTCCCTGAGTCACATGACACAGATATACCATAAAAGGCAGGTATGTTTTGAAGATGATCTCATAAAATGTAGTAAATTGAGAAAATACTGTAGAGTGGATGTATGCGTGTCAGTTCGTGACACTTCCCCCCTTTAAGGCACAGGGGTCCTGGGGTGCCTTTGGGTACGACTTGACATAGTCAGCGATGAGTTCTGGTGTGTTCACCAGGTCATCATAGGTTAACCATTGTTGCTCGTCATAGCCGAGCCACTTGACATAGTATTCGAAGACGTTAGATCTTTTGTTGTATTGTGACTTTATGATCTGTTCTACTTTGAACTCTTCTTCCCCTTCAGGAGTTACCACAGGTGGTGGTGGGGGAACCTGACGGCCATAGGGGTCGTCTTTATATTTGGTCAGGAGTGAGACATGAAACACTGGGTGTATTTTCATGGTTATCGGTAGGTCCAATTTGTAGGCATGTGTGCCATGTTGTGCTACCACCTTGAATGGTCCAACTCTTTTGTGGGCCAGTTTCCTGGAGGCCTGCTGTGTCTGTATGTTTTTGGTATCAAGCCAGACTTTGTCTCCAACCTTAATAGCTTCAGGAGTCCGATGCTTCTGGTCGTAGTATTCCTTGATCCTCTGGTTTGCTATTTCCAGGGCTGCCTTAAGTTCGTCATGGCCCTTTTGGAGCCATTCTGCGTGGTTGTCCGCTAGAGGGAGTTCTGGTTCCTCCCTGTCCCCGACTGCTAGCCTTGGGTGGAAACCGTAGTTTGCAAAGAATGGTGATTTGCCAGTTGAGGCGTTGACACCATTATTGTAGGCAAATTCAGCTAATGGTAGGAGTGAGACCCAGTCGTCTTGTCTGTCTGATACATAGTGTCTGATGTACCCTTCCACTACTTGGTTGGCCTGTTCGGACTGGCCATCTGTCTGAGGGTGGTATGCTGTGGAGTAGGAGGGTTTTATATCCAGTCATTTGTATAAGTGCCTTAAGAATTTGGATGCGAAGTTGGGGCCACGGTCTGAGATTGTTTTCCGTGGTAACCCATGGAGTTTCCATACATATGTTAGGAACAGGTTGGTGCAATCCATAGCACTGGCTTCCGATTGACATGGAATAAAGTGGACCATTTTTGTCAGGCGGTCAACAACTGTAAATATGGCATCAAATCCCTCCGACAGGGGTAGCCTGGTGATCAGATCATAAGTAATTTCCTCCCAAGGTTTTTCTGGTGCAGGTATTGGGTTTAAGAGCCCTGGGGGAACTTGGTTGCTGTGCTTGTTCCTGATGCATGACTCGCAGTGTGTGACATATTCATTGACTGATTTTTTCATTGATAACCACGTGTATTTGCAATTTAACAATTCATATGTTCTGAACTGTCCTGGGTGTCCTGCTGCTGGGCTGTCGTGACAGCTTTCAATGACCAGTTTGCGAAGTTCTTTGTTATTTGGGATGTAGATTCTGCCCTTGCGTCGTAAGAGTCCTTCGTCCCATTCCCAATCTTTGACCTTCTCATTGTCATCTAGGGCTTTTAGGACTTTTGATAGGTGTTCGTCCCCTGGGATAGCATCCCTAATGAGTTGTTCTAGGTCATTGTCTGGCATGATTGCTTGCAGGCATAGTGATTTCAGCTCCAAAAATTGGTTTTGCACAAGCAGAGCTTGGCTCTCACCCCCCTCTTTAGGGATGTGTCTTGACAGCCTAGAGAGTATGTCTGCCCGGCCATTCTTCGCCCCTTCAATATATAGAATCTTGAATTCGAACCTGGATAAGAACTCATGCCACCGTGTGACCCGACCGTTCAGTGGCCGATTTGTCTTCCAATACTCCAAATTCTTGTGGTCACAAACAATGTTTACTGGGTGTTCGGCCCCTTCTAGCAAATGACACCAGTGTTTGAGGGCCTTTATAATTGCCAGCATTTCTTTGTTGTAGATATCATAATTCCTTTCTGCTGGGACCATTGCCTTGGAGTAATAGGAAATTGGGTGGAGCATTCCGTCCTCTCCATATTGCAATAATACAGTGCCTGTGGCATAGCCTGAGGCGTCAGTTTCCAAAATGAATGGTTTGTTGGGCTCTGGCTGAATTAGGAGGGGGGCTTCTTTTAATTTTTGCTTCAGCAGATTCCATGCCTGATCCCTTTCTTCTGTCCATTCCCATTTTACATCCTTCTTGACAAGTTCATAAAGACATCTTGTAATTTTCGAAAAGTCTTTTATGAAGTGCCTCAACCAATTTGCAAACCCCAACCCTTCCAGGACTTTGGTTGGGTTGGTGGGGGTTGGCCATTCAACAGCCTTTTCAACCTTGGCTGGGTCTACTTTAATTCCCTGGGGAGTCACTACTATTCCCAGGTAATCGACTTCAGTGACATCGAAAACGCATTTCTCCAGGGCGCAGTATAGGCCAGCTTTTTGAAGGCGATGTAAGACTTCCTTGACATGTTCATCATGTTCTTCCTGGTTTTTGGAGAATACTAATATGTCATCCATATAGATTACCACATAAATGCCCTCGATGTCTTGGAACTCTTCCCGGATCATGGCCATGAAGGTTCCTGGTGCGTTCTTTTGACCAAATTGCATGACTAAGGGCTCGTACAGCCCATATTTGGTCTTAAAAGCTGCTTTCCATTCGTCCCCTTCCTGAATTCGTATGAGGTTGAAGCCCCACTTTAGATCAAACTTGGTGAATATCTTTGCCCCACGCAGCGTCTCCACAATATCATTGATGCGTGGGAGTGGGTACACATTAGAGACTGTCATTTTGTTTAGTCGCTGGTAGTCGATGCACATGCACAGCTTCCCATTCTTTTTTTTGACAAATATGACTGGAGATGCCATTGGTGACCTTGAGGGTCTGATATGCCCTGCTTTCAGTTGGCGCTCCAAGGTTTTGCACAATTCTGCATCTTCCTTGACACCCACACTATATATGGGGCCATGCCTTGGCTTGGCATCTGGTTTTAAATCTATTTCCATATCCCACTTCCTATGGGGTGGTAACGGCTGGATGTCGTCTTCTTCAGTGAATATTTTCTTGAACTCCCTGTATTTGGTTGGGAGGGAATCTAAAGAGTCCAACTGGAGCTCCTTGGGTTCGTTTGCTTGCACATGTAGGGGTTTTGTAATGCAGTGTTTCAAGCATATTGGCAAGTTGAACTTCATATCTTTCCCCTCCCAATCAATGTCTGGGTTATGGAATTTGAGCCACAACATGCCCAGAACTAGATCATTTTTGCCAACATTCACAACATAGGCACTGAGGATCTCTCGGTGCTCTTGAATACACAACTCAAAGGTGCAGTAATGGGTCACAGACCCAGAGTCTATCTCCCTTCCATTGATTACCCTCAGTTTCTTGGGTGTTTTTAGGACGACGGTAGGAATACGGTATTGTTTAACCAAATCTTCATGTATAAATACTGACATGGCCCCTGAGTCAATCATGGCCCATCCGTTAAATTTTTTCATGTTATATGCAGATTTGCGTTTGGGGGTTATGCACAGGTGTCATGACCCTCTGGAGGCTCCCTGGTGGAGCACTTAAGTAGTGGCTACGTTGACGGTTTGGTGCTATGCAGTATGTATTGAGTGTTCTAGTTACAGTGTTTTGCTATGGTCTATGGTGGTTGACGAGATAAAGCAAGCTGAGGCGTCCAGTCTTGCTTTATCCTCCTTATATATACCTGTGGCTGCAGTGGCTGCGGACGTATTATCTAAGCACACTCCGCAGTAGGGGTAGGTTATGTATAGTACTATGGGTTAGGTAATTGTTTGTCTTAAGTTTGTGTGGCTCCGAATCTTATAGAGCCGCGCGAGGTCCAAGGGGTAGGCGCTGAGGTCACGTGATCCTGCCGTAAGCGCCGAGATCACGTGACAACTCGCTCCTCGCTCCAAGTAACATGGGAGAGAAATGCTGGAGCGAGTTCAGGGTAACAACCATAAGCGCTGAGGTCATGTGATCATGCTGTAAGCGCCAAGATCACGTGATAACTCGCTCCTCGCTCCAAGTAACAAGGGAGAGAAATGCTGGAGCGAGTTCAGGGTAACCACTGTAGGCGCTGAGGTCACATGATCATGCTGTAAGCGCCAAGATCACGTGATAACTCGCTCCTCGCTCCAAGTAACAAGGGAGAGAAATGCTGGAGCGAGTTCAGGGTAACCACCGTAGGCGCTGAGGTCACGTGATCCTGCCGTAAGCACTGAGATCACGTGACAACTCGCTCCTCGCTCCAAGTAACAATGGAGAGAAATGCTGGAGCGAGTTCAGGGTAACCACCGTAAGCGCCGGCTAAGCGCCGAGGTCACGTGACCTTGTTTATGGCTTGTTCCGCTTAGGAAAAATGCCATAAATCTGTAGAAATATTTGGTTGTTTTGTTATGTCCGTTTGACAGGTCATAACAGCAGGGGAAATGCATGAAAGAAAAATTGTAGTTGTGATTGGTTTCCTAACGACATACATTCCATTTCCATATTTTTATTTTCATTATGCGCATTTTGTAACATAGCGCCCAAGACCGCCCCCTGGCACGGTTTGAGCTCATTCTTTTACCAACTCATCATTGGTTGTTTCTATATCCTCAACCACTGCCTTGTATCCTGACATCTTGGCTGAGGGACATTTGGCAGCGATATGGCCCTGTCCTCCACAGTTATAGCAGGTGTTTGTTCCCTTCCCTTTTCCTGCGCTATCCAGATCCATTGCGTCTGGATCCTTTGCCTTGGGGACCGCCAGTGGATGATTATCCTTCTTTATGTCCTTGAAGGATTCTTGTACATTGGCATTGCTGCCATCGTAGCAGACAGTTGGGACTGTGAAACCCTTCGCATTGGGCCCAATGGCCACAATCTGACCTTTTACAGCTTTCCCGTCCTTAATCTTGTATATCCGTTCCCCGTTTTTGAATTTCTCCTTTTGGGAAGTGCCTTGGGGGTTATTTGTTGGCCTACTGGACAAGGCATTGCTGCTGGACTTGTTACCCCCATGAGACATTCATTTGCTACTGAACGAGATGAGGTGGCAGTCAATTTCCAGGGCTTGCTGAGTGAGTTGGGCAAAAGTTTTGGTGCGGGGGTCATAGTTTTGGGCCACCATGCTATCTGTTATGTCTGATGATAGACCATCATAGAACTGATCACACATGGCGGCATCATTGTAGTTGAGGCCTGTGGAATATAGGTTGAATAGGGTGAGATAGTCCTGAACCGTCTTGGATTGTTTCAATTTCCGCCACTTGTCGCAGTTATTTTCGGTGCAGTTCAGGTCCCCATAACAGGTAGTGAATTCTTGCCAGAACAGATTGGCATCGTGAAGCCAGGGGATCGCAGTTCCAGGGTTTAAAATTTCAAATTCTTCATACGAGTTGACCCATTCAGCTGCTGACCCTTCAAGGTAAGAGGTGATGAAGGCAACCACTTGATCAGCTGAATGCCCACTCATGTTTGTATTAATGTATCAGGCACATGCTATTCTGAATGAGATGGTGTCTTCTCATTTTGTGCCATCAAACTTCTGAGGGGCAGCCATCTTAACCTTTGCAGTCGACCCACCAGAGGGAGTCGGTGCTGTTGTTGGTGGTTGGGATACACTGGAGGGAGCTGGTACTTGAGCAGCGCCTGAGCCTCCTGTGGAAGTGTGGATTTGCGCTTCGATGCATGTGATAGTGGTCTGGAGAATGGCTAACATCCCCACTAGATTGTTGACATTGGTGGCTAATCCAGCCACGTCTGCGTCTATTTTTGTCTGATTGGTAATAAGTTTGGCCTCAAGTGAGTCCGTGTAAGTTTTATTATTGTGTTCAACATCTCCAATATCATTTTGGAGATTGTTGGTTCGTTCTCGTAATTCATCCATTGACTGGAGCATATAGATGACCTTTTCCCCATCAGACATATTTGCCCAAGCAGGGGCAGAGGGTTGTGACGCCATTTCAGAGAGGGTTTGATAAAATTCTAGAGGCAACGGAGACAATAAGGAAGTACAGGGAATTGGGAATTGTTTTGATAATAAAGGATTTCTGTTCCCCGCACAAGTCTATAAACTTCAAAGTTTCTGATTCCCGCAAACCTTAACCAAGTATTGTCCAAGTCCCAACTTTTGGTGTCTTGGCAACAATATGGGCACTCCACCCTCTTTAGTTTAGTTTGGTCCTGAAGGAGTGCTTCCCTGGGGAGAATTGATTTCGGCTGCTGGAAGGGGTGCTTCTTCCTGAATTGGTGAGCCCGTGCCACTTAGAAAGGTGGGGTGAGGGAGGTCTGATGGCGTTGAGAAGACGGGGAAGGCGTACTCATGGGGTTCAATTGTTTCTCGGACTATAGCTTCTAGTCTGAGATGGTCTTGGATGAGGGATAGGTAGTCCTCCTGGTGTTCGCGCAACCGCTTGGTTAAGTATGCACAACGGGCCTCAGCTTCGTGAAGTTTTTCACAGGTTTCTTCGTACTTATTCTGGTAATAACGGTACCTGTCTTGGAAATTTTTGATAGTGTTTAGCAGGTGACGAAGAAGCTGTTGGCCGAGGTTCTCCAGCTTATAGCTGGTTGCGAGGGATGGTGTAGTAATAAAGGAACTTGTCCTTCTTAGGACAATAAGGGCAGCGCGCTGGGAAGGTGGCTCTGTTTGCCCAATGGCAAATTTTGCACTTGGGGGCACCTGGCTCAGTGACAAAGGCTTGTTGGGCACGTCCGACTCTTTGGGGGTGGACTTTGATGATTACTACTCAGTTGAAATCGATGTGCCCAGCTTCTTCAAGGATACTTTCGACTGAGTTAAGGGTGAAGCAGTGGATCGACAGGTGTCCGAACCACCCACACTGACGGCAGCACTGGTCTTCTGTAAAAGGTTGTGCCACTTGAGGGCCATGTGTTCCGTCAGAGATGTACTCGAGCAAGAGCAAGATAAAAGGAAAAATAGACCCTTTCCCAAGTCTATTGGAATAGGAAGGTGACCTCCGTTGCTCAGCTACTTAAGGGCAATGAGCGACCCCACCTCTTGTTGACAAGAGAGATTAGAGAACCAAAGCTTGTTACAACGTGTGAGGGACCTGGCTATGCAAGGTTTCACAGAGGCGCGTATAGGGCAACAATATCTTGTGGCTGTGGATAGGTGGAGTAGGATTTGGGAAGGCAACGAGGAGTTATCTCAAGACGATGCCAACAGCGTTTCAGATGTATCCCAGACGACACTGAGACTTACGATTGTCAAGAACTTGACCTGATGTTGACGATGACAAGTCAGGTGACAAGGAAAATAGTAAGAAAACGAAAGAACTTGTATTCGACAAGAGGTCAAGTTCTTGAGGAGTCCTCTGCGAACTTGACCTGGTTTATATACATAGTACAAGCCACATCATAACAAACAAGTCCATACAGTGAGTCACAACAGATAAGAGATAGAAGCAGTAGAAGCAACTGCGGAACTGCGGAATTTCACATCAGAGTTGAAATACATCTCGGTTACTGGTCTGGAACATTCCCTGAGTCACATGACACAGATATACCATAAAAGGCAGGTATGTTTTGAAGATGATCTCATAAAATGTAGTAAATCGAGAAAATATTGTAGAGTGGATGTATGCATGTCAGTTCATGACAGACACACACACATGGTCTGAGTGAGGCTCGGAGTCCCACTTTTGTCTCCAGGTGCGGATAGCCCTTGTCTTGGCTCTTGCCTTGGCCCAGGATATGGTGTGGTTAAAGATGGGTGTGGGTGTGAGGGAGGAGGCCTTCAGGGTGAGGGTGTTGGTGCACTTGTTGCCAGCTATCTGATTGTGGCCTTTGACCCATTGGACTGTGATTGACAGGTCAGGGTGTGACCACAGGAGGTTGTCAATGCAGTTCCTGAAGATGATGGACGCAGCCTGAGCAGAGTGGGGTGACAAGTCAGAGATCATTTGGACTGCAGCCAAGTTGTCAGACAAGAATAGGATGTGGACAGGCATGCCGTGTGAGGGAGAGTTGGCCAATGTGGTGACACGCTTTGCCATGATAGCACATCAGCAAAAATGGTTTTTCCATGCAAGAGCTTTGGGAAAACAATACTTAATAACAGAGCTTGAAAGACAAGCAAAGACTCTGTGAGTTGTTGAAATAGCTTTAAAGATACTGCAATACATGCCCATGTTTTGGATGTCTTGAAATTTGGTCAAATGTCTTGAAGTGTCTTTGAGTGTCTTTGAATGTCTTTAGGTGTCTTTGAGCATCTTTGAGCATCTCTGAGTGTCTTTGAGTGTCTTTACAAAGGTCAAGTGTCTTCAGGTGAATGGACCACAATATCCTGACTATCTATAACAGGTTGTGATTACTCCTCTTTTGGCCAATTTCAAATTTACCATATATGGAAATCCAAAAATTAATGATTTTTGTAATTTTTGTGGCTACAACTTTCCTTTTTGGGGAAATTTCAAATTTGCCAAATAAGGTAAGTATACCCCAAATCTGTCATCAGAATGATCAATCTCCTCATCCAACCATCCATTTTGTGTCCCCTTGTTACCAAAGCCACTATATGCTATAAAATACCCCTGAGTGATGAGCAGTGTGCCCTTCTCATGCATGTGCTACATCACAACTAAGAGCTGAGACTTGTTGTGTCAGCAAGTCAGCATGATTACATAAGTCAAGCCCAGGGTTGTTTGAAATTGGTTTCAAGCTGTTATTGTGTGCTTGCAAGGTATTGCAAAGCATTCCAAGATTAAGTATACTGACTTGAGGGATCCCAGTTGGTTTTCAAGACACTCAAAGATGCTTAAAGACACCTCAAGACGTTCAAAGACGCTCAAAGACATCTCAAGACAGGCCATGTTTTGAAAGAGCTTTAAAAGGGGGTATAGGTATTTGGTGTCTTTAGTGTCTTTAAGGTCTTTAAACATCTTTGAGGGCCTTTAAAGGAAATTTCATTTTTGCTGATGTGGAGGCCACTATTGCCTGGGTCATTGCTTGTAGGAGGGTGAGGGCTCTGTTTTGGCAGTTGGATTTGGACTGGTACTCTGTTAAACTCGAGGTAGCGGGCAGGCTACATGGTGGTTAGGTGAAATCTCTCTCTCTTGTAAAATTTTCTACTGCGATGCCTAAATACACTGATACGAATCACATGACTCAATGCGTGCAGCCACGTGTGACATCCAACACACCCCCTCAAACGTGGGTGTAAGCAGAAAAGAGAGAACAGAAAGAAAACAGAAGAAAATGTACAGTCTTAGCAAAAATGACAAAATAAAAACGAAAATAGGAACAATGGGAACTTGGTCAAAAGAACTCAGCATAGGACAGGCTACTCGCCTCATGGGCGCCACTCCTTCACTCCACTGGATCTGCGCTCCACTACATCGTTCAGGGACCAGAACACCCATGGCTCAGCGGCGCTTACAGGGATCAAATCTACAGTTTAACAAATCTAAGCAGTCTTGCGTCTGTTGTTCATGGACATTGAAGGGTTATCCTTCTGTTCTTGACCCTTGCCTTGGTGTTTGCTTGTCAAGTTCGTCCAAAAAGCTCAGAGATGAGCATCGAATGCGCTGCATTGACCTTGCGCTTCAAGAGTATACCAACTCAGTCCGTCGGTTCGATGACCAATACATTTAGCCTTGCCAGGCTTCGAATTGGCATCTTCAGATTGTCCGCATATATCGCCGTCTTGCACCCTAGGCAACCCTCGGTAGGTCTGACCATCCGTTGCCTGTTTGTGTGCCAAAATCCGAGCAAAAAGACTCAGCCTACAAGTCGCACCCATGCATCATCGATAGCCCAATCGACATGTAGCACCCCCACACTCGCTAATGCATGCCCTCTCACACCCGCCTCGAGTGGAGTCTGCACACTCGCCCTATCACGGCTCGTCCTGCCTCAGTTGTCCATCCCTGTGAGCAACCCCTGCTCCAGCCTTGGATCATCGGGTCTTCTGGATAGTCACGTGACTTCATTGGCGAAAATTTTCAGCAATTTCTGCTGTCCCCCCGCCTTGAGCATTCATCCAGCCTTTTACCCCATCGTAGCGCCGATGTGCCCAGGTGGTCTGGTACTCCGTTAGCTTTGGGTAGGTTCGCAGTTTGCTGACCTTGCTCTTTCGAGCCTTTGGAGAGAGCGCCGCGCATTGCGCCATGGCTTTGACCATTCGCCTTCACCACCGCTCTGCCCCTTGGTCCTCCTTGTCTGTCTCCACTACTGCTCCTGAACGGATGCCTGTCTATGCCAAGTGCCACATATGGCAAAATGTCGCTCCACATACAGATACAGATGTTGTCGACTAGAGTGCATACAATGACAGAAAAGAATGAACGGGTCTTCGAGTGAGATATGAGTGAGGAATAAGCGCAAGTAGAACAGGCTGTCAGGGCTCATAACCTGTTAAACTCGAGGTAGTGGGCAGGCTACATGGTGGTTAGGTGAAATCTCTCTCTCTTGTAAAATTTTCTACTGCGATGCCTAAATACACTGATACGAATCACATGACTCAATGCGTGCAGCCACGTGTGACATCCAACATACTCCTCTGGGAGGGGTGTGGCCTTGAGAGCCTGGGTGAACACATCAACCCACCTCTCAAAGTTTTCCTTGTTGTCAATGATTTTGAATTGGTACAATTTCTGAGGGGGCTCGAAATTGGGCTCTTCGTGAAGGCTGAGGGTCCAGACGATCGCGTTGTGATCAGATTCCAGACTGAGTACCTGGTTGCTGTCCCATTTGGAGATCAGGTCAGTATCCCGTCCAGGCCTGTTGGTCAGGGTGAGGTCAATCATGGAGTTGCACTGTCCACCTTGCCTGCGTTGTGTTGGCATGTTGGCGCTGTTCAAAATGGTGATATCATTAGTAATGATCCATTCAGCTAGGTCACTCGCCAGCCCTGAGGTGGTGCCAGGAACTCCGTCCTGGAGGGACCACAGTTCGTGGTGGAGGTTGAAGTCCCCAGTGTATATGCTAGGGGTTTCAAGATCAGGGGGGGTGTCTAGTAAAGTGGCGAGTCCTTCTTTGGCCAAGGAGCCATGGAAGTAAAGGTTAGTAACAGTGCAATGCAAGCTGTAAATAAGGAAGTCGAGAGCGAGGATGTGGAGAGAGGAGACATAGTGGGCCGAGAAGGAAAAGTCCAACCAATCAAGGCCCTTGCACACATAGGTGATGACAGAGGGGCCAACAGCTAGGTGTGGCATGCTGTGGTGGGCACACCACCATTCGCCGCTGTTAACAGTGCCATAAATAATGGATGAGGACATGTGATCGTCCCCTACACAGCCCCACCAGGGGTCCTGAATAAGCAGAATAGAAAACTCAGAATAGGTGTCACTGTTGAGAATGGCGTGTGTATGGGTGTTTGATTTGGCAATGTTGAGTTGTAGTACTCAAATGTGTTTGCCTTGTGACAATCCATTGTCACTCATTCAATCTCTTGTTCGATGGTGGCCTGAGACATTGGGATGATTTCAACAGAGGGAGCAGGCTCAACCTCCATTTCCATCTGATCCATGGTCTCTTGTGGGGTGTTTCAGGCCTCAGCCAGGCTTGCAGGGTGGGCAACCTGGGCAGTGGGGGGTGCGGAGTCAGTGATTGCATTGGGGGTGATCAGCTGTGGGATCAGGATGCAGAAACGTTTGTGGGCCAGGCATTTGTGGGAGAGCACCTGGTGGGTGCTGTTGCAGTTTGCGCACTTGTACGGGTGGGGGCACTTGGCTTTGGGGTCGGTCTTGTCAGTTTTGCAATGTTGGCAGTGGTAGCGGTGGTTTTTGGTATCATGGTTGAGGCCACAGTCACCACATCGAATGCATTCTTTGCAGGTGCGAGCACTGTGGTCGAGTCACTGGCAATTAGTGCAGCCTTTGAGGAGGGGCTTCTCCTTCCATTCCTCAACCATGACCTTGCTACCAAACATGAAAGTGATGTTAGTGCATACATCACAGGTCTGGATGTCATCTTCAAGCTGAAAGGCAAACATAATGGAGGAGTGAGAGCTCTCCATCTTTTCAGCCTTAGTAATCCATTGCAGGTTGCATGTGATTGTGATGAGCTCAGTGATCAGGTTGTTGTGTTTGAGTTCATCAAGTAGTTGGATTTTGTTGAAGCAGCAAGTGCAGCTGTTGCCAAGGCCAGTTGGGACTCAGTGGATGATTACCTTGCCCCATGGCCTGTCCCTATTGGCTATGGAGCCTTTTGGGAGACCACATGTGTCTGTGATTTCATTTTCGACTTTTTGGAACTCCTCGATGCATGACCCAGGCTTGAATTGGAGGATAAGATTGCCTTTAACATTGAATTTGGCTCCCACAATCCTCAGGCTGGGGGCCTTGGTCTCACATATGATGCTGATGTTCTTGTACATAATGTAGGAGCCGAGCCTGCAGAAGGGGCCTTTATCCTGCAAGAAGAAGACATAGCAATCAAATTCCTTGATTTGCATCTTGGGTGCTGTTTTGGAGGCGGCTGTGGGTTGGGGTTTGTTCTTGGCTGCAGCAGCTACTGCGGCAAAGGAGACTTTGGCCTTGCCCTTGTCTAGAACCACCTGATCCGTGTTAGGGCTGTGGGTGGCGGCTTTTGGTGCAGCGGGCATTTGGTTAGGCTTGGGTGCTTTTGCTTCAGCCTCAAGGGCCTTGACTACAGCAGCCTTGGTCTGCCTGGCTAACCTCTTGGCTCACTTCACCTGGTTTTTGGAGATGGTGATTGGCTCTGGGGCTGGCGTGGCTGGCGTGGTGGCGGTGTGCAGTTGTGTCTCAGGCCATTCCTCTGGTTTGGGCATGTGGGTAGAGGTGCTCGTTCCGAAGAATTCGTCGCTGTCCTCCATCATCGATTTGTACCCTTCAAGGTCTTCAGGGCCCGGTTGAGAGATGATTGTGGGCATATTGGCCAGGGGGTTGGGGGTCAGGTTCCAGTCTGCGTCAAGAGCCCCAGGTTCCCAGGCAACACCTGGAATGGGAACCCTCATCTCAAGGTTGGATAAGCGTTCATTCATGTCAAGCATGGTGTCATAGACAAGTTGCAGGGTGGCTGGGGTGCCAACCCACTTTACCTTGGTCTCATTGACCTTGTATTCTTTGTCGAAGAGGCTGCAGCCCCGGTTGGAGGCCTTGATGGCTGTGTCTAGCAGTGCCTCCGCGTGGCGGGTAACCATGAGGCAATAGTCCTCGAGGAGTTGGAAATTGTTCTCGAAGACCTTGGCCGTGGGGTTGAGGTCTTTGTCGTGGAGGTAGTCAGTGAAGTGACCTTCGAGTCAATCGAGCAACGTCCCTAGGACGCCGAGGACAGTGTTGTTGGTGGGGTGGGTATTGATCTTTGTATGCGCTACCAAACCTGCCCTATAGACGTAGTCGAGTAGCCCATTGTGGAGGCCTAGGTTGGGGAGTTGAGAGAGGCGAAGTTTGCTTTCAGTCCAGTTGCGGCATGGGTCGCTTGGGTGGGTTGCGGTGGGACCCAGAACTGGGGAGTTCATGGTGCTACCCATGATGCTAGCTTTGGGGGTAGGGGTATTGTCACAGTTAGTAGGGTTGCGGGCAGTGAAAGTAAAGTCATCCGATCCAGCGCGCGAACCAGTTCGCGACCGTACAGACATATGGGAATCAGAGCCAGAATCAGAGTCACTTAAGTTAGAAGAGAGGCTGCGTCGAGTCTTTTCTGGGTTTTTGGCGTTATGAACAGCAATACGAGAGGAAGAAACGGAGACAGCGCACTCGCATATTTCGCAGGTGCGTTTACGAGTGACAGGGCCAGACGAGAGGGGGCTCGAGAGATCAAATTTGAAGCTGGAGAGTGCTGGGACGTCGATAATACCTTTGCCTAGGTTGTCGGTCATGGTGGTCGTCGTCACGTGAAGCCATTCCTCCCCGGCAAAAATGGTCCTGCCTTAGCGCAAGCTGAGCACAGCCGAGGTATTTTTCGACTGATAAGGAATGTACAAGGGACCCAATACTCGATCTGATGTGCTGGCTCACCACTAGCGTTCGACTCGCCTGTATGCACAGAGACACAACGTCATAGGGGATCGCAGGACCCCGAATTCAACCTTGGAGGGCGAATCAATCACCTACCCCAACGTCTTTGTAGTTGATGTGAGTTTCACGTGAGAATTATGAAGCCAATACAAATATAACGAATTTTGTTGTGCTCGGACATAACCCACAAAGTGCTGAAATTACATTGAGGTGGTCCATATGCGGCTTACTTGCAGAGAATACTAATGGCAAATTGTGGAAGCCCTTCTCGGTTTCTCTATTTTCTTCATCACCCATGAACATACGCTCCGGACAACCTGCCGTTGAGTGAATCCATCGAACTTCTCTTGAGCCTTTGAGACAAGTGGGCTGTCTATTTTTGTATCGATCAATAGTGCAGCTGATCGTACATAAAATCATAGCTCCCGTTCCAACACACGATGATAGCAAAACCGTATCCCGGCCACGAGTACGACGCTGTGACAACTGGGCCATGATATTGACTGGTTTAAATCCCGCTATTAGGGCAATTAGATGAACGCTAAAGAATTATGACGTATCTTGACACATAGTTCTAACCAGCTCATTGTTCTGGACCGTCCAGTCAGTTCCGTCACAGGTCAGCTCGAATGCGGGGGTATGAATAGTGAGCTCAGTTTGCCTCAACGCTAACGTTAAATGTATTTAAATGTAATTCCTCCTTCGAAAGAGGAGGTTTCACCGTGGTCCACCATGCCAATTATTTATAAAATACACTTAAGCAGCTGCCTGCCCTTTTCGCATTCATCTGCGTTGTGGTGGGGAATGTAAACGAAACGAAGCTAGATTGAGAGAGTCCCTATCTGATAAGATCTTGTTTACCCAAGACACAAATATTTGTGCCGAATATGTCACGCCTCACAGCCATGTAATTTGTTTCCTTTCAACGTGGACACTAATACCTTTGTCAGACATTACAATGTTACCGCACTCACAGTCTTATATATTGACTCACCAGTGTCCACGGCGTCGCTCTTAGACATTTCCTCAATATTCTTGAGATCTACTTAGAATGCCACACGGTGCATATCTCTCAAGAATTCTTGCACCAACAGCCAACATCGTACGAGAGGTCGGCAACCAACTCAAAGAAATTGAAGAAATCCTACGTAACTCAAAATATTTACTCAAATGCAACAAAAACGTATTCTCGCCCGTGCAGTACGAGAACTTGAAGGCAAAGTATGCATGGTGAGTCTATTCTTATGGAAATAGCTCGTGAAACGCTCGGTAAACCATTGGATGAATATCGTAGCTACACCACGACCTTTGTGGGTGAATCCCCAGCAATATCGTGCGGATGTCCTGATCCAGCGCAGCAGAGTTCTGTCTCAGCTATACGAAGGCAGAACCCCTCCTGGTGAGAGAGTAATAGAGTTGCGATTCCAGGTCGAGACGTTTCAGCATGATATCATAGTATGTCAGGTTTTCCATATCTTTCTGCACTCGTCAATGGCTCACTATGGAAAACCCTGTCTAGACGGCCAGTCAACGGGCAAGATGCACCAGCAATGTGGCCCCTTTTCCCGACGAACTGGAGGAAATTTTCGTGTCTACCTCAAAGGAGATGTTCAATAGCTTGGTAACCGACTCTTCTCATGCTATATCCTTGCCTTCACGCCGCTACACTCTTCCAGTTATCAAGCTGGTTCGGCTCTTGGTTGTCTTCACCTCATCATGATCCTCCCAAAGATGTCCCCAATCTTGACTCTGGAACGGCTGGGGTGCAAGTCCCCCAGCGCATAGTTGTCAATGGTATGTCGCCCCATCTTCTGTTGCAGTAATTTCTCGCCCACACGTGTCAGCGCAGAGGGCCAATTCTTCATTAGAATCACAGAGTTTGGCCAACCCGATGACAAGCCGTCAAACGACACCAATGAGCTTTATCGGCGTATTATTGTGCTGGAGAATGCTACAAAGCGCATAGAGATAATAGCTATGAATAGACTACAGCCGAACCATGAGAACAAGAGCTGAAGTGAACGTCTCAAGACCCTCAACACTACGTGATATTATCCCCTGACGAGGTTGAGGATTGTGAATACATCCGCCCCATAGATATGAATTCTGCTGCTAAATCTGATCCCCTAGCCGATGTACGTCTCCTACAGGCGGAAGAGATAGGAAAGAAGTGGTTGGTTGGGCAGCAGGTGGCGATGTGGGTTCATTGTTCTTGTTTCTCGCGAAGCGTGTTGATATATTTCAGACCCAGTGATGGGCATGCACAACTTACTGGGGGGGGGGGAATAGGATTCCATAGACTCAGTGGCTAGCAATGCGGAACACACACACACTCGGACCCCAGACGGAGGTGATGAATACGCCCATACAGGCCGCATTTAATGTCAGACTTTCTTATACCTCTTTGTATTTCTATTGCATTATGAAGCACAGTATTTTATAATACGGGGGCGTTTGAAGATCCTCAAAGGTGTTCTCTGGACACAGCGCTCGACGTCGATTGATGTTAACGTCTGGCATCCTCGGAAGCGGAAGAGACTACGAAACCATACTAAACCTACCACTAAACTTACTTCGCAGAAGCGTGGGGTGATAGTTAAATGACAGGTGTTGGTTTCTGCAGTAAATTGGCTATTGTTCAAAACCCTGTTGCAGAAGCATAAAGCCCACCCTCATCAATATTTGACTAATTCCTTTGCAAATTGGGATATCGTGGATACCGAGACGTTTCAGTCGATTCCGCATATGAACACTCCGAGGGATTATGTGAATTGTACAGCAGATTTATATTCTAGACGTCAAGAAAGCGCGGAAGATCTCCATCTACGTCCACGAATGATATCCGGTGGCACGAGCCCGAAGACTGGTCCAGGATCTCGGTTTGGCCTATACATGGGATCCTTGATCGAGCTTCTTAGCTGGGGCCCCATGCAATCTACCACCCGAGCATTATTCTTCCATTCTCTAAACCAAGCCAGAACCTCAATGCCGCTAAAGGAAAAGAAGACTCAGGTCGTTTCAGCCCAAGAGTAATTTAACGCCGGCCGCTTCTTCAGCGCTCACATAGAACTATAAAATATGCTAGGTGGTAGTCGGTGTTCGCCATCAACTCACACCTTCTCTCACAGTCGCTCACTCACACATCTACCACACACTCTTTCACACTCTATCACCATGATCGCGTTCACTCGTCTTACCAGTTTCCTCTTGTTTGTGTTTTCTCTTGGCTTGTTGACTTGCGCTCTGCCCACTCCCGCGAATGCCGGGTCAGGCGAGCTCACGACTCGCAACGTCAACGCTTTGGTCGATGCATGCGCAGCCTTGGAGATCAGTGTCAACGCCCATGTCTCCGTCCTGGGTCAGTCATACTCTATTTGCTCAGATTGAATAACCAATATTAATGCCATGTTTCCTTTAGCACAAGCTGCCACCGAGGTCGAGGCTCGTGCCGCGATCGTCGATATCGTGGCTGACATCAAGGTTGCTGCCGAGGCCGTGGCTGCGATCGGTGTCAAACTTGATCTGGATGCTTCGGTCCAAGCAGAGATCGTTCTCAAGATTGCTGCTATCATCTCCGTAAGTCTTGTGATGATGCATTTCCCACTTGAAAACCTGACCGTTCGCGTCAGGCTATCGTCCAAGCCTGCTTGAGTGTCTCGGTCAAGCTTGGCCTTGCCGTTGTTGTCAGCATCTGCGCTCAGCTGGATATTGCCATCCGGTGCTTGCTTGTCAACCTTGGCTTGTGCATCGAGGGCTTTGTTGGACTCCTCGTGAACGCGTAAGTGCATTTGCGGGCTGTTTCTACCTTTGGTTTTCTGAATCCGATATGTCTATAGTCTTGTCCAAGTTGATATTCAGGCTATCCTCAAGCTGAACCTCGGTTTGTGCATCAACATCCTTGGGCTTGTTGGAATTTCGCTCTAAGGGAATGTCGTCGGGTGATATCATTGGGTTTTATAGATTTAGTACATTTGGGCTTGTTATGGACTACGTTAGATCAACATTGGTTTTCAGTTCTTACCAGTGCGCCAGCCTACGATCAAGTTTTAGGAACTTCTGGGGGGAAATCTTGAGACGGTATCGGCAGTGGATATGCTCTCGGAGAGTCTCAGTTGCCTATAAATCGTTTTTGATCAACGATAGGTACTATTTGCCCTACCCGAATGATCGTGACCGGTCCACGACGCCCATGGAAGGCCCACTGTGCCACATAGGACCCTCCGTGGGACATGTTGGTATTCATGCTACATCGGGTTTGTCACATCGTCGACAAATCGGCGAATCGGATCATGTTACATGCCTGAGCATTTGCCAGCTCGTTTGAATGCATGATATGGCTTTCGGTAGAGTGTCTGCAGCTCCGTAGGGAGTGCGCCCCGTAGTTGAAACACACAGATTAGTTGAAACGTACAGATATAATTATTGTCCAAACATGACCTGTCGATTTGGATCTTTAGATATAATTGGGTTCAGGTGTAGCATATTTCGGCTCCATTCCATCTGGTCGAATCTGAAGGAGTTGGACTCGAAGTGCAGCTGGAGACACGCCAAACATAACATGTATTCGTCGTGCGCCATGTCGCATCAAACGCTATGTGTCCAATCTCCTCAATGAGATCTCGGAAAGCCTAATTTCGGCTATTATATGTAACTATTAACAAGACGCTATTCATTTAATCTACACGCCTAAACAAGGTTTCAGCTGGTGGACATGGTGGGTGGAAACTACATTGTTGGAATTCTGGAACCCGCTAATGACGTAATCCGCTCCCGCGCTCATAACCGCCGACACCCGTCCTTTGTCCGACACGCGTTCTTGCCGTTGTCTGCTATGACACCAAGCAACCACTATCCGGAATAAAGCGGCGTGTGTCTATTTCATCGCTTGTGCTCTCAACCACATTATCCTAGTCGACATCGAGGGCTGGTAGGGCACCCGACCGCATGCCCCGCGATGTGGGCGAGACGTTCTTCCAATGGATCCTAGCCTTTCTCATCCCCGGCTATCGCACTTTCCTCAATCGCCGTGCAGAACTCAAACGCATCGAGTATGTCCTCGACCAAATCGGGTTTGATATAGACATGGTGTCGAGGTCGCTGGATGTCTTCCAGCCGGTCCTTAGCCGAGTGGATCACGCTGCGCTGACCGCCAAGTATAGCAAGTGAGTCTCCAGATGGTCTCTCAAACTGGAGATGTAGAACTTATGGCCGACGCGCTGGTAGGCTTCAGCTCAGGGTGGCATCCGAACTCGCATTCCAACGCAGGTGCAAGCGACGGCTCGGTCCTGGTAGCCAAGCGGAAATCGATCGAGCATGGGCTGATCTGAAGTCGCACGAGGAGTATGTGCTACAACTGTTCGATGCGGTACGGACATTTTATGACCAGGTGCAGGTAACCAATCCCCTTTTTTGTGTCATCTATTTCTCCGGCCGCTAAAGGAAGGTTTCATCCAGAAAGTCTGCGAGGAGGCAATGAAAGAGGAGATGGCCATGTACGGAGGAGGGCGAAGGCCACAGGTAGAAAGGCTAACGCGACCTCCGTTCATGAGCACCCCAGCTCTCTGGTGCATTGGACCCGAATTGATCGCATCGACGCTCACAGTAGGTTGGCCCTCATTTGCCAGCTACAAAGTTGAACTTAGTCGCCCATAGCTCGCGTTTGCCTCTACTCTGCTGAGCACGTTTACGTACGGAAGTGGATCTGGCCTAGTTCGTCAGATTGTCTTTAGAGGTACGTCATTTTGTTCTCCATGCTTCGGAAACAACTCGAACCAGTGGACAGATGAGGACCATACGGTTATTGGCCTGACCTGTGCTCCTCCCGAACCTTTGCATTTCATTGAAGCTAACGCGGGTGCCCAAGCACCAGCCCACCATCCAGGCAAAACATACCAAATAACGATTACTCTCCATTTTCCGGGTACCCATAATTGGGTGACGTGTACGCATCGCATGGGTGATATTGCTCACCAGAAATTGACCATTACCCATTTGTATAGTGCCATTTGACAGAGGTATGAATGGGGTCATAAATGACCTTCAAAGATGTACGTAGTTTCCGAACCTGTTGGTTCGAGCGGATCAAGTGTAACCGAGTCATCGCCCACCAGTTTCGGCCGTGGCTCCGCGTCGGTCAAACCCCAAGAAAGAGACTGAAGGAGCCAAGAGGTGTGCGACGCGATTACTCCAATCTCTTTGATTAATCTGGTTTTGAATCTCCAGTCTCGACACGTCTGAAGTTCAGCAACAAACCAACCGTTCGGGCAAGGCGCACAAAGGGTTTTACAGGCCCTTGCCTGGCGCATATGACGTGTGTTGTTTGGATCATTTTTATTATTCGTCCTCCAAATTTTGGAAGACCAATTTTCTACCGTTGCTTTTGGGTCGATCCTCTGTCGCATCCTGAGTTTTGTATTTGCTCTTTATTTTATTTTAACATGTGGAGCAAACTAGCGTACACTGACGGCCAGATGTCAACGTTTTCCATGTTCCTCAAGCATAACTCTCTTCCTAAGGTATTTTTTTGATTGGAAGTATGGTCGGGCATGACAAGCGGGGAGACTGCGCCGTCTCATGTATTGTGGGTACGATTGCGAGAGATTGACACAGGCAGGATTCCGGTTCTTGACCATCGACTTGCCAGTTGCCCCCGTTCTGACTAGTTAATAAGCCATGCTGGTATCTGGCATTGATATTACCCCTTCATTTGGCGCATCTAATCAGCCACTGAGCTCCCCCGTATGTCCATTATGTTCAGTTTTTGGGGAGCACACGGGTCGGCACCGTTTGAGATCATAGTTGCGATTTACAGGGTTTTGCAGAATGCCGTGCACTCTAGGCACCTCTACACGGTTTAGCTCCACACGCTGACGCAGTGATCGAAACTGTACACAAACCAAAAACCAACTCTGTGACTAGGGGGGGTAAATGCGGCATATCTCAGCGACGAAATGTGGATTAAAAAGACAAAATAACAATTGCACGCGCATCGGCAGAGTGAACAGGCACATATAGCTACCTCAGCGTGAAGTATGGTCATAGGGTTACGTCAATCCTGAATAATGTTCTAAGCAGAGTCCATATGGCTTATATGACATCATAAAAGCCAAAGATATATAGTAGCTCCATACACTTGAGTTTTAGGTCTGTTTCAAATTCTGAAAGGTGTAATGTCAACCTTCTGTCACTTGGAGATGGCCGCTGCCTGTCCAGTACCAGAGTATCAAGCGACCTAGCTAGAGACTGTTCGCGCTGGCCACGCACTCAACAGCATTGTATTTATATATATATTGTTTTTTTAATCCACATTTCATCGCTGAGATATGGAGCATTTATCCCCGAGGCACAGCGTTAGTTTTTGGTTAGTGTACAGTTTTGATCGCTACGTCAACGTGTGGAGCTAAACCGTGTAGAGTGGGGATCGGCACGCTTCACGTGCCGTTCCTGCGCGTCACGTGCTGGATTCGAGGCGAATTGATGGCACCAAAAAACAGGTCCTCAGTTCTTTACGGCGCAGTCGTTTCAGGGCATCTAAACAATGTAGTGGTAGATATAATTGTATTTTAAGACGAACCTTAAGAAAAAAATCAATATATTCAACATGTGCAAGAAGATAGACTATGTAGCAATGCATAAAGTGTTCAAAATACTGGGTTTAGCAATATTCTGGTCTTAACAAAGTTCTTGCCCTTGTACGAATGGATGATTCGTCAACTAAAAATGGTGCTTATGGCACAAGCGATGGAGAATTCAAGTCTTTAGCATGCGACTCTATGTGCTTGCAGTTGTTTGGCTATCCTGGATTAGTAATGCCCATCATCCTGCCGTCATTGGCTGTTTCCTAGCCTTCCACCCCGTGGCTAAACATCGCCTTCTTCAAATCTATATTAGGTAGTGCAAAATGGGCCCTAAGTCATCTGCGACACCAAAACAAGGCAAAGGGCAAAGAACTGCTTGCCAGAAGGCTGCTCTAACGCACAGAAGGTGTCAACGTCTTGATGACACTGGGGAATATGTTAGTTTAATGTGTACCGAGGAAAATCATTACTTAAATTTACTTTATGATAATAAGACACTCAAATCGAATCAAGCTGCTTGCTCTCTACGGGCTAAGGACTCCAAGGTCTATAAAAAGCTTGCAGCTCGAGGCCAAATTCTTGATGCCCAAAACCTGCGCTTATGTGCCCAAAAGCGTAACCTAATGAAAGCTGCAAAGCGAGCTAAGTGTAAAGTTGCTATCTTGACTAAACGCAACATACAGCAACATGGCGAAATTCGGCGTCTGAACGTTCAACTACAAAAGGAACAAGTGGCTTTGGGTATTGAAACTAGGCTTTGCAAAACCAAAGCTGAGCGATACAAGCAATCAAAATTATCCTGGAAAAAAAGAGTACATGCAGCAGAGGAGTCTCACCGCTATATGCGCACAAAAAAGTCAAAAAATAGTCGAGTCTCAGCTTCTTTTTTAACCAAATCATCTTGCGTATATACCCCACACATTTGAAGCCTTTCACGCCGACTCGTTATGTCGGGAGTATCTGCCACCCAGGTAGAGGTGCTGTGCCAGGCTCCTGCAGCCAGAACTTGCCAGAATTCTGGCTAAAATTCCAGCAAATTCCGGCGTGCCAGTTGCCAGTGCAGGTGCCAGAATAGCCTCAAGGGTGCCAGAGTCCTAGGCGGAGTCCTGCAGTACTGGCATACCTGCATACCTGCATACCTGAATACTGGCACATTGTCACCTGTACACGACCACCACGGATTGCATATATTAAGCACTCATAAAATGCGCAAAATTCAGCGGATCAAATTGTACTTTACTTGATTACAAACGGTTAAGAAATGAGCAGTATCGGCGCAGAATCGTCTAAGAAAAATATTCAGGGGGATGCGCAGATGTTCAAGCTTGCTATCCTGAGCTCTAATTGGGGCGATATACATACTAATCGACTTGTCTCACTGAGAGGAATCGAATGCACATATTTTCATAATAAACGAACGCTTTTATTGAAAGTTATCAGTGATATAAAGGGGGAAACCCCTGAACAGCGCCACAAGCGCTAGTGAAACCAGCCGTGCAAACCTCGCTCCCTTGCGCGGAGTCGATGCGCATTATCATAAGGACTCTATATACCAAAAACCAGCCTGATTGAAGGTGTTTTAGCTGGTGAAACTGGGGGAACAGCGCCCCTGATGCTGAAAACCCCCTGAAATGCGCCATGGACACCCACACAGTGCTATTCTGGCTTTCTTAGTATCACAGACAGATTCAGGGATGCTTATTGCCCTATCTCAGGTACCTGAAACATCTGGAACAAGCTTATAACATAAATTTCCGACCATGTGCAGTGATTCTGCTGGGTTGACAGTGAGGTTGCCTGCACACACCCCGGTTCATAGTTATCCAGTCAATGTATTTACTAGATATAATGTCAGTAGGGGTTTTTCAAGCTCAGGAGAAAGGCTAGCTGGTCGGATAAGCTTCAAACAGCTTTCTTTGTGGTGAAATAGCATGTGCGCATTTCCCAGAATATTTCCTGAGCATCAATTTGGAGCGAACTATGCGTTATCGAATTTTTTGCGCGGAGCAAATGACATATCTGTGATCTCCTGATTTTTGCGCATTCAATGAGCTACTTTGCGAGAGATTGTGGTGAGGTTTATGGCCCTGGAAATGTTGGCCACAAAGACCTGAACAAAAGAACTGCGTAAAATTTGCCAGAATGAATTTCGTATGAAACGTGCTCTATATCATTGGAATGCTCTCTCTTCTGCGCATCTAATGAGCTATTACACAACTTGATGTGGTGAGTTCTGACCATAGCCAGTTGCAGGAGTCCCGGGATTCTGGCATGCTCCTGCACCTGCCAGAATTCTGGCACGGACTCTGGCAACTGGCGAGCCAGTGCCAGTGCCAGTGCCAGAATGGCCAAAAAGCGCAGGAGTCCTGCTGCAGGTGCTGGAGTCCTGCAAAATTCTGGCACAGCTTCTCTATACCCAGGTACCAAATGTAATTCAAATGTGTGTGACTACTTTTGGAGTCAAGATTGGTTGCCTACCTTCGCCTCGATCAATTGGGCGGTTTATAATAGAGGGAGGCGTCGGCGCGAAAATTCAAGCAGGTAGTATCCTAGCTGCTGCACAAGGTATGCTCATTTCTTTATACTCAATCTGGAAAGTCGACTTAGATTTCTGTAGGTGTCACAACAAGCATGGATTCAACATTGCAGCGCAGCATCAATTTTAGCAGTATGCATATAATGGCCAATACAGGAAGCAAGCATAAGCAGCTCTATCTTGCTGTTGAATCTACACCAGATCATACTAGTAAAACACAAGTTACCGTGCTGCAGAACTCACTTGAGTCTGTATGCGATACCATGAAGCGTGCTCCCAAGTGTTCTTCTAGCCACAATGCCTCACTAACGACTTTGGACATCGCACGAAAGCTATGTGGTGCCAATGGCGACCATGCTAATGATCAGCTGAAGGTAGCTGAGCTAGAGCAGCAGTGGAAACTTGACTCCTGGGTTAACTATCTGGGTAACCTGGCACTTTTATATCTTGGAACTGCCGAGGCTGAGCTTGTCTACCAAGAGATACAGACTTGATCTGAAATCACTGCTGGGGGTGTCGATATATTTGATAGTCTAACTCCTGATGCTCAAGAGTGTCTATATGCGGCTGAGTATGAGCGATATGTTACAGAACTGGGCAATGTAGATTTCCATAAAAGCTTGCCAAGTACTCAGCTTGATCGCTCTTGTATAATACGAGGCGGGTGTTGCGCCCATAAAGATATGAATGCTGTAAAAGGTGGTACTGCTGGATTACAGACATTTTGGAAGGAAAACAAACAACTTACCCCACCAATAATCCTTTTCAACAAAGATAACGATGCCACAGTCTTGCTTAATGCGTCGTCTTCTCATATAACGCCAGCTACACAGCGAGCAGTTGCAGTTTCCGAAGCTGGGGCAATCAAGTTATGTAGCTTAGCCGGAGCTGTATTCAACCACAAAGACGACAAGAAAGGCCACCAAGACAGCCATACATATTGGTTTGAGAAGAACTACCATTGTTCTCGCCGCTTTCCAGATACCAGCAACGTGCGCTATAGCTCTTATATTGATGCTGCGATGGAGTTGTGTGTTTTTCATGCAGCATATATTCAGTACATGGAGCACTGTCGACACAAAAAAGGGTCTGGGACACTGAACCATATGGAAAGTAATATACTCAAGGCTCTAAACTGCCTGTCGACGCTGGCTGAGTTGCTTGTCATCGCACTCTATGGATAAATTATATCCAAGCCTTATATGAAACTCATTCGAACAGCAACTATTGCTGGCAAAGGACTTGCCAATTTAGCCCCCTTACATGCGCAGGTCAAGCACCACCTTGAGTCTATTATTGAAGATCCTATGCTAGTACTTGGCTCTGACGCTCTCGCATCAACTGCAACGCTTGATAGGTGCGAATGGGATGAGCCAAAGGTGCTATTGGCAGTCCTAAAACATAAGGCAGAACTCCCATTTCTTATGGATCTTTTTGTTGCGTTCTGTCGTGGTACTTTGAAGACATGGGCTCGCTTTACGGATGAGTTTGAACTAGATGCGCCATTGGCTGCTCTGTCCACCGAACAGCGTACTTTGGCATTCATGCCTCCCACTAATGACGCAAATGAAGGCGCACTTGGGACCTGGCGAGTTTGGGCACAGCAATATCCACGCCTCACTCTACATAAGTACAACGCATTGATGGCAAATCGGACAAATCATACAGAGAAGTATATGGAGGACAATTTTACCACAGATCATTATACATGGGCTCAAAGAGAGGCGATACGCATTGATACATCAAAAGTAGAAGAAAACCGAAAGGCGCAGTTGGTACTGGCCGAGGAACAAGCCACAGAGACGAATCAAGAGCTACACAAGAAGCGCGAAGAGAAGAGACTGAAGAAGCAGGAATATGTCACTGGTATTCAAATCGAGCTCAACCAGGAGGCGATAGCAAAGATGACGGTACAGGAGCTGAATGATCAGCTCAAACTATATCGACAAATCCTTGCCAATCAACCAGGTTTCCCAAGCACAAGTAAGCTTAGGGTGGCGGATAAGAAGCTTTTGGTATCGAATCTGGCTTTAAAGTATGTACAAGCGCATTCAATTCTTCAAACAGCCTCGATGTAACACTGTACACCTTACCCTATTTGGTATGTGATCCTCAACCTACTTTCTTCACATGGTCAATCGATTTAACTACTCAAACATATGTAGTACATCTTATATTACCACAATGACTAGTTTTGGCCTCTAAAATACATGAATCACAGGCTCAAACGAGTCTGAGTTATTAGTGCCACTTTTTGCTCGAAATCCGATTATGTAAGCCTCAGGACCGGCACGCTTCGCGTGCCGATCCCCATGTAGAGGCGCGCAGAGTGTACGGCATTCTGCGAAACATTGTAAGCCTTGGAGCACGCACTAGACCCAGTGTAGCACCAGCGCCTCGCCTTATCAGGGCCTAGTGGGTACCCTGTAGCTTGCGTTGACGGTGACGGGCTACCGCGGGCTGGCTAGAAATTCGAGGATTTGTAGGGGTGGATCCCCACTAACACGATCTTCAGCATCTCAAGGACTAGACTGTAGGATAGACGATTGGATTTGACCGAGCTTAGATCGCGGTGAGTTCATTTCTTGTTCGTTCCCGAGACATGAATTGATTCTGGTAAATCAAAGTGCGCCCATAGGTCGCAGCCTACAGGGACACGATGGGGTACACCCAGCCGCCGTTCACAAGACTGTGCCAAATCAGCTAGCGCTGACGAGAGAACTATGTGTTCTTATGTGATAACTATTATCAGTACAAATCACAAGTGCTCATGACCCCAGGCTGATTTCGTAGAGGAGGCGTGACGGTCACGTACTGAATTGTGCATCTGTTTTCTGGTTCTGCGACTCGTGTGGTTTGAGCTTGCATTCATGTATCAAGTTAAACTTATATAGAGAAGAAAGCGGCAGTAAAGTGCTACGATTGTCATCGTTTTTCTCACCTCGACCACGCCTAAGTCCCATTCGTACAAGACATCTCGTTGTCTGGGTACCCCACTGATATGGGATATATTCCTCGCACCCATTTTCTGCATTTTCAGATTTTTTGCCCCACCCTCCCCACCGCTTCTGGTGGATCAGGATTTACCGCCGCGACCCGCTCAGCCAAACCCCGAAAATCTAGCTAGCATGTACTAGCTCCACAGGTCTAAGTATGCTTTCGAGCACTCGATAGATCCGAAGTAGCACGGGCTACCGGCGCTATCAGCATCTGGTTAGCGCTCAGAAACATACTTAGACAGTGGGGCATTATCACGTGCCAACTAGATTTTCAGGGATTGGCCGAGCGGCCACACATCCGTGAGGCGCCTTTGGCGCCTCTCAGATCCCCCACCCTACTACGCCCTGCTCTTTCACCTAGGTTAGAACTACTAATTATATTATCTTTCGTTTTAATATTTCCGCCTGGCTCTTCGTGAAGCAAGGCTGAATTCAGTCTACATTTGCATACACTTGGCGTCCCTGCACTGAATTGTTTTTCGGCCTTAGCGGGAGAGGATATAAAGGTCGAACGCAACCTACCTCCAGGATTCATCTCTTGTATCCCCTCGACCCCAGTCATTATTTGATATATCAAGCTAAACCAATTGGCGGTTTCATTGCTGCGAACATGCTTGTACTCACACGCATAACTATTTTTGCTTTCCTTGTTCTATCTTTGGCCTTTCTGGTCTCCGCCAATGATATATCAAGCCCGGTGCCCCGTCCACCCCCAAGATTGGCCGCTCGTACAGGCCCCGGACGTGCCTTACTTGCTATTCTCGCGCAGTTGTATATCGACATCAAAGTTCATCTAGATATTCTTGGTAAACGAGCCCGTATAGCGTGGAACGATTAACTAACAAAGGAAATGCAATGATACCAGTGGCAGCCAAGGCTCTCGCTGATGTGAAGGTCGCGTTAGCCGCTTTGGTGGCCGTCATCCAGGCATCAATAGATGCCGTTGTGAAGCTCGGCGTTATTGCCAACAATGACCTCTCTCTCAAGCTTGATATTGCTGATCAGGTTGCCGTCATCATCATTGTTTGTATATTCACCCTCGTACTCGAAAAATCAGCTCACCCCTTCCCTATCCAGGCTATTGTCAAGGTCTGTGTCACCCTCTCTCTGAAATTCGGCCTGGCGGTTTTCCTCGACCTGTTAGTGGAGCTCCAAGCTTGCGTACAGCTTCTCCTCGTCAAGCTGGACGTGTGCATTGAGGGAATTGTAGCTTTGGTTGCCAAAGCGTGAGTTACTACTTTGTAACTCTATCACAGGAATTTACGTACCCGTTCAACAGTATTATTGACGTTGAAGTGGTCACCTTCATTCAGCTGCACCTGAGCGTTCTGGCGAAGGTCCTTGGCTTCATCCAAGTGTAACTTTGTGTGGCGCATTGCGCTACCGTTTGTATGTCATTTCTTTCAACAAGATGTATACACATAGCCAATGGGTATATCAATCCTTGTTGTTGCTCTTGGTTATTGCCACCATTCATGACATAAATTCACCACCTCGTAGACTTTAGTGTTTGAATCCTTGAACCGGCCGCCTCATCCCTCCAATGTTCGTTTTGAGAAGTTGACCCAGCTCCGCTAGCCCCACCTGATGAGTTAGTTGATGACATATATGCGCGTCTTGTGATATTGTGGCCCACGCGCATGAGCAATAGGAGTACCATTAATCACACATGTTTGCCCCGATTCAGCCTATGACTGCGCCATGGTGGGGAAAGCTCCATTGTATTTTGGATACATGAATGCTACCTGGTGTTTGAAAAGGAGCAATCAAAATCACAATACCGACACACATAAACGAAGCGACCGGAGAGACCGAAACCCATGGTCGCGCATACCAATCGCTGGACGTGCAGGAACTGATATGCCAGGGCACTAAATGTACGAGAGATGGCTTGTAGGCCAGGTAACCGACTTCCTTTTTTTTGAATCCAGTTGATTCTGTCTGTTCAGCTGGCGGCTGTGTAAGACAGTTTCTACGCTACAGGAATGAAAAGATAGTGCCCTCTCCTCCGTCCCATCGTCGGCCCCAAAGCCCCTGATCCTCTCCGCCCTCGGCAATGCCCATCAGACGAGCCTACGCCCCTCGAATGTCCAATTGATCTCGACTGTTTTAGGGCCTCCAGGCATTCCCTGCGTTTTGCATTTCGCTCAGGGATTCTCTGTTACCGGCGTACTATGTTGGTGCTGCATGGCGGTTCAAGTGAAAGGAGAGAAAAGGATCAGGGTATATGCAATATGATATGGTATCTGTTCGCTCAAAAGGTGCGTCACTATTCTGACGTCATAGGTGAATTATAATTTCACCTTGTGGTGGCCCTCTGCTTCCTCGCATATTGCCCACTTTCAGCACCCCAACCTCCAGGTATCACATCAAGGAGGTATCCAGCTTAATTTCTTATGTTCGAGTTGAGCTTGGCGTGTGCGGAGACAATTCTCATGGAGAAACAAGGGCACTTGCGAAAAGCGACGGCAGAGAACGATGTATCAAGCTAGCGCCAAAGGAGCCTACATATCAGAGCCTAACATCAGTAAAACCGTCAAAAGGTTACGACTCCATGGATTGATCTGTTAAATTCCCCAAGCGCATGTTGCAACTTGCAATACTCTCGCAATGTGATTAGAGCAGGTGGCAACAGGATTGTAGGCGCTTGCAATCGATTCTGGATTTCGGCAGATCATTTCATGGGGTTGCAGTTTCTGCACCCTTTTGCCAATGAAAGTCTAAGGTTTTGTGTTCAAAGAAATAAAGTAATCATAACACCAGACACCATACTCGATTGGTTCGATCAGGTATAACATAGAGCGAGCGACGCAATAACATATCACCTTCCGTGCCTCCGCTTTCTATATCTGCGAATTAGCTTATTATTTGATCCGCTACGGGCAAGACATCGACAGCAGCTATCGTACAAAACAAGCAGAAAGTTAAATTTACTCGAAATTCTGACGAACACTCGCAACCTTTCTCCGCAAGCCGCTGGGGGGACACAATGGATCTGATGCCAGCCTTCTAGTTTTTGAATCTGTCCACAGAACGCGATTGTGAAACTTCTGGATAAGCATCAATAACGCTACCCCCCAGCGTCTAAAGCCTTTACCCGGACAAACCTTTGCATACTTTCGCAGCCGTTTCTTATGTTTATTGATCCGCTATGCTCTTTCTGGTAGCTTTTGCATTCTATACTAATCAAATTCCTCATATGCCATCCCTGGTGCTAGGTAGCGTCATCCCGAGAGCTGGATTTTGTAGAGCATTCATAACACAAAACCATCGGGCAGTCATTCATACCCATTTGGATCCGTTCCGAAATACACCATTAGAGTCGATTTACCTCCTTCCACGCGAGTTTGTGCCGGCCAACACCATGGCGCCTTGCACCATGAGAGGTTTCGTTCCATGCGTAGTACATACCGTATTCTCAACACGCAAAAACTAGGGGATTTTGTGAGTTCTTTTGATCACACAGAATTGAGATAATCGACTGGCCTTAATTTTCGCAAGTTTCTTTGTAATTTTCAGACATGCTTGCCCTCACACCTTGCCGACTGCCATATAGCCGCTGTAGCAGTTCAGCGCTGGTTATTTGATCTTCGAGACAGTGTTGCTGATGCAAGAGCATACATCGTTCTCCAAAGATAGTGCACAGACATGAATAGGGTGTGGACATTGGCTTGTTGGAGGGTTGGACGGAAATGGAGGGTCAGCTTCGTCACACTTGTCTTGAGGAATATTGGCATCTGTGGATTTTAGCGCCGAGCCTGGCATATCTTGGCATCGACTTCCATGTGTGTCTACAGGATGCCGAAGTCAACGCAAAAGAGTGCTCAGAAGGTTAGCCACGACCGAGTGTGAGCGAGTGAGCCGCTGCAAGAGCCCAAGTTAGAGCGGTAATGGTATAATCTAAATTACCTTTTGCCTTATCGAACACGGGTTAAGGCGCTGACTCGGTCGCCTCAAAGTCGATCAAACTTCTTTGTTTAGAAAAACATAAAAGCTTACGCCTCGGTGTCCAATTCTTGGTCGTTTAATCGCAATCCCGATTGGCCAGAACAATCACGGCCGTAGAACACAAGATAAATATATCGAACTTACTGGAAGTATCCAGCAATCGCATGACTCGCGTAGAATATACTCTGAGCTTACCCGAATGTTCTGCGATGTGCTAGAATGGCCGTTTACATGTGTACAAGGAGCGCATGCCGGCTCCGTAGTTGTCTATCCTCGTAGCTAATATATCATATTTTACACCGTCCTAAACACACGGCGCTAGGCGCATATATTGCGTGATATACAGCATCGATTTCTATGACAGCCGCCAGCCAGAAGACACCGCCGATGCCAACTGGCGCTGCAGAATACTACCTGTATGCGCCAGTTGCTTTCGCGACCCGACAGAGCGGAAACAATTCTGGTTGATACAACCTAGTTAAGAGCCTCCCTCGTACAATTGGGGTAGCTAGCGGCTTCCTAGACGTCGCTGCTTATCTGAGGCGCCGGTGCTATACACTGATGCCGTGTGTATTCCAATGATCTAAAGCGAGCTCGGTTGGAGAGATGGGTTGTTCATCGCTTGTGAATATTCGCATTCTCGCTATATCGTGACTTGGCTGTACGTTTGTCGATACTATGGATACTAACCCTGATTATTGGTGTTCATATCCAACGACGCTAGTCGGATATGGCGGGTGCACCATTCAAATCGGTTGGTCTGGTGTTGCATCAACTCGTGCTAATACCTATTTCTCCAGAAAATTTGTTATTATGGGGATATTGGGTAGGGTGGGTTGTTGTTTATTCTTGGCTGCTATTCGGGGCGTTAGAGCGAGCCACGTGACCTTATGCATACTGCACATTAGCGTCCTCCACTCGCTGAGCGGTTTACGAGAGTAGAATGTAAATATTGGATGGGTGACTCAGAAAGAGGAGCAAGAAGTCAGGACGAGCGCGGGAATGAAGTAAAGGAGTGGATTCAAAATAGGGTTTGGCAGCGGAACATCAGCAAACGAACTTCAGTGGAGCTCAAGTGGGATATTGTATAACATTTCTACGTTATGCAACGATACACATGCGTGCCGGAGGGCTTAAGATGTAAAATAGGTACCTTACCCTTCGCAGAGGTCCTATCACATCCACCCGAAAGCCTATTCCTCACCTCCAGAAGGGCTAATGTTATTGCTGCGTGTTGAAGTACATACCTTAGGGTCACTAGCACCCGTACTGACTTTTTCAATTTGGCTGTCGAACGCTAGGAAAGCACGTAAGAGGATATATACCCGATGTTCCAATTGTTGTGTGACTATCGGATTCGATCCCAGCGAAAGCGACTGCCAAAACGCGAATGAGCAAAGTTTCTTGGGCTCTGAAGCAGCGCAAGGTTAGCTCGCTCACCTCTCATCAGCAGGCTCTACATTTGCAATGGGCGGTGCAACGCTCGGTTGGACTGGCGTCGGGAGGATACACTGCGGTAGATAAGGTCTGAACGGAGTAGTAAAGTACCCACATACTTGCTCACATACCCGGCTAGCTGAGTCTGGGAGCCGGGACAGTGAAGCTGATAGAAGTCTGAGCAACATTCACCTCAGACGGCATTGCACCTCGCGTCCCAACGCCAGCTCGTTGTGTATCAAAGGCGAAAAGCAGTGAATGGATGTGCAGAGAACAAAGAGTAAGCAGCCTGTCCGCGTGACATAGGGAACGTAGAATGGGATAGGTGCGACTGCTGCACAAAGCTAATGTGAAAAGGTAGGCAGCCAGCCAAAACGGTGCATCTATTAGCCTTTTTAGCATATCTAGGACACTGTTGCCGCTTGATCCCTCCATACCCCACCCACGTCGTTAAGGTTACGGCTGGGCTTATTTTCTCTGAGCAATCGCAGTGGGTGAATGAGACTGGCTTTGGTGGGTGGGGCGAAGCGAATGAACATAAGTGAAAGCAGGGTTTTAGTGATACGAACGTTAGCTGGTTACTCGGGCACGAACGGTGACAGGCGCAAATCATCAGAACAAATGCTGCAACTGTCCCACAAATGTGATGAACCATATAGTCAACAGATTGCTTACAAGTGGGTCGCCTGGTGTAGCGGAGCACAGAAACAACCCTTCCCACCAGGAACGAAATGAAAAAGAAGGATTGAGATTAAACAAAGGGCAGCGATTCAGGCTTGCATCTCCGGGAAGGCGCGTCGTGATGAAAGGTGGTGGTTGGTTTCTCAACATCGATCCGGATGAAAGCACGGATACAAACGCTGCGCAATCGAGCATGTCCTCATTCAGGAAAAGTTAACTCTGAACTAACCAGGTGGCATGCCATAACAACCTTTGTGGGTTTGAGTTGTTATGTCTTTGCTCTGGGTGATTTTCAGGACGCTCCTAGGGACAACACCCGACCGCAGCTCATCATGATACTGGTTTATGTTACAGTCACACCACAACACTAACTCCGTCATTCATGATTTCCCAACGCGCGTAGATGTGTACGTACGATGACCTAGTTGTTAGGGAAACAGAGGTCTATACGAGTACCCAGAAATCCGAGGGCTCGGCGCCGAAAGCCCGGGTAGCCCGGGTGTATCAGCATGGTGAATGATCTCCTCATTTGTGCAATCCTCCAGTGGCCACCCATCAACAGCGCCTATTAGACCGGCAACAATGATGGAAACAATGTAAAATTTTCATAGCTTAAATAAGTTATATGTTACTATTATGCAGTGCGTGGGGTTTAACGAAACGGAGTTCTCAATCAATCAATATCTCTAACGAAGAGAGATTAGCTCTGAATCCCCAAAACGTGCAACCAATGCTCACCTCCTCAAAATTTCATAGTACCAATCTCTGACGAGGTCTTGTAGGGCAAGATGTTCCATAGGGGCTGGAGTCAGATAATATATAAGCATTCGATTTCACGCCTGAACGGCTACGAGACACGCACTAAGAACAATTTCCTCGCTCTCTAGCTCATAGAGTCGGTCATCTACGAGGAGATAAATGCAAAAAGTTATGAGATTCTTGTATTGGATTTGTCCACGACGAACATACCAGGTATAGCTATGATCTGATCGTGATGTCTGAAAAGAATATATCGTGCGTAAGCCCTCAACGAAGGTTTGGAGGCCTTGACATGTGGCTGAAGAAGATGTGCGACACTTGTCATGCAATTTGGATCTATAACCAAGTGTTTTTAGAGTGGCTTGCGTTGAAATCATGGAATTCGCTAACCTTCTATTATCCTGCGTAGAGCAGCCTTGAATTCCAAAGGAATGTCAGGATCAGCAAGGCCTTCAAGTATTTTGGACGCCCATTCGACCCCTGAGAATCTTAAATTTCAGCCTGAAACAAAAGTTCAAAATGAAGCTATTCACCGAATTGGATAGACGAAGGTCCCACTGACCGCGAAGATTTGCTCTGGGTAGAAGGATTAGGAGTGGACGAACGTGTTGGAACGGTAGATGTTGTAGATGAAGTGTCAGACATTTCAACGTCTTCAGCTTCATCTGGAAATGCCCGTCGAGTCGCAAGAGAAGCTCGGCTACTAGCTTCCTGCGAGGTAGTCTTAGCCCCCGAATCCAAGCCTAAAAGGGAAGGATTAAGGGCTCACAATAACTCTGTCTTGAAAGTTTTCGACTACGGTAAGCAGATCGAGAGCTCGTGCTCTGACTTCCTCTCTTGTCTCCGAGGTCTGAGATGGGACTCTCCCATGTCTAATAAGGGCGGCATTGAAGTTCCGTTGAAGCTTTTCTTCTAGCTGCACTTGCACATCGAATCTGTTACGCATTTGAACGGTCAGCAGATGCCTGGGAATGCACAATGCAGGGCGTAAAACTACCTCCTATGTTGTGCTTTGAAGCTTTCATACTCATCCTTAGGGAGAACACTCTGGTGCTCGTCGAGCGTCGCTCTTGTTTTGTTCAATATCTTGTTCACCTCGGTCAATAGGACGTCGGCGTCCCTCTCGCCAAAAGAGCGAGTAAACTGTTCACGAATGGCATTCAACCACCCCAGTCCGAGCATCGTTTTGAGGGTAAGGGTAGTGGGAAAAGGTGAGGCTTGCGGACGTTAGATTAGCATGCTTTCGAGTCGGTTACCGTTTTGAAAGACAAACCTGGCAGACAGAGAGCGCTGGGTGGTACCTTGATTGGGTCGAGCGCAGGTCAGGAAGCCAAGTGGGGACTGAGAACGAGGACAAGGGCCGGAGATGATCTTGAGATCAGGAGAGACGAACGGGGTTAAGCTCATTCTGCAGCATGTATGTGCCTATGTAAGTATGAAAGATATTGACAAAGGGGGTTATTGAGAGGTTGCGTGGAAGTTCCTTCGAAAAGGCAGAATTTACGGAACACACAGCGGCTCGGACGGCGGATCTTTGGCGGAAACAGAAATTGAACATCTGCTGTCACGTTTGATCGAATAACAATTCGGCCCTGGGGGAGAATCCTAAGCTTTGTTGTCGCCCAATCTGTGTTAGTTGGTGTTCCTGTCAGCGTGTTATTTGGATGAGGCCACGAGCCAACCGGACCTAGCTGTGTTTGAGATTTATCATGCATTGACCAAAACGAGTAGATATACGGTAATATTCACGACCGCAGTATCGAATGCTCTCAAGGCGTTTTGTTGTGAAGTTCAGAATGTGAGGTTTGTGGCGCCTGGTGGATCAGTAGCGTGGTAACCCTATCTCGGCGTGACAATTTCCCGAATCTCGGATTTCTAACCAGATTTGCATTACCCTATGAGAGTGTTCGCCCATCATCTTTGTTCGATGGCTAGACTTGAATGTGAAAGGGGAGTGGTTCGAAACATTTATGACTTGCGGTTTTGTCGGACAAAGCGCCAATAGCGCTTGCTATTTTTTGAAGCTGACCTCGTTCTACTATCGCCCTTCCGATGTCGACCTCACCTACCCAGCTATCCCTCAACATCGGCGCTGGCTCGCACATTCCTGAAGAGCGATCTGATGCTGAGAAACGATGGGTATCGTTCCAGCCCTATCTTTTATCGAAAGGCTACGAGCTACGTCCCCGATACCGACCAGATTGGGTGCCCTCTTGGACCATCACGGGTGTTGAGCCATCTAAGTGCGAGGATTATCTGGACGTGCTGGTGAGCCATGTCGCCTCACTACAATTCTGGGACAATGCTCATTCCTCCTACGCTAGCCTCTACGTACACTTGATGCTACTAGAGTGCGAGATAAACTCCAGGTTATTATAAAGATGGTGGTACCATCTGACACTGACCGGGAGGGCGAACAAGAACTCGAGATATTGCAACACTTCTCTTCTCCGCCCTACAAAGATCAGCCGGCTAACCATGTTGTGCCCTGCCTCGACTGCTTCGCGATACCCGACGTCGATGGCGGGATGTTTTATGTTATGCCGCTCCTCAGCAAATACAAGAATCCTCCGTTCTACAACTTATCTGAGATACATGATTTCTTGACTCAGATATTTGAGGTAGGCGTGATCTGTTAGTACATTGCATTTTATCCAATGTCCTCTCACAGGGACTCGAGTTTTTGCATGAGCATGGCGTGGCGCATTGGTAGGATGACCAGTTCGATTACTTGTTGCACCTATCGTTAACGAACCCTGACGTTCAGTGATATCGCTCCAGCAAACATCATGATGGATAAGCAGCCACTCTACGACGAACCCTTTCACCCGTTCTTTCAGCATCGTGCTCTGGATGGCCTACGCCCACTTCCTCAAAAATATACTCGATCACAAAAACGTGTCCGGTACTACTACATTGACTTCGGCTATTCAAAATGGTTCAAAGACCCGTCGGATTCCCGGACTGTGACAGGAATCCACGCCAAGGAAGCGGCCCCAGAACAAGTGGAAGGGGCTGTCTACGATCCATTTAGAGTCGATATTTATCAACTTGGTGCTCTTCTCAGGAGAGATCTTATTCCTGTGCGTGCGCGCGTTTGACCCTCCTAGGCTATTGTTCTTTCGGCTAACACTTCGTACCAGAAATATGAGCACTTGAGCTTTCTCCTTCCCCTCGCTCGCGACATGACACGTTCGAATCCTCTGAAAAGACCCGCTCTGCAAACAGCCCGGCAGACCATGCATACCCACTTCGCCGGTCTTGCGGGATGGCAAACTAGATGGCCACTCATACCCCCCGAAGCGTCATTCACGCAAAAAATTGTTTTTGTGTTGTCAGGGGTTACAGCCGAGGTGGTGGCATTCTTGAGGCGGGTTCTTGGTCTGTTGTTCGTCCAACTACCATAACCCCCTGAACCAGATGGATACAATTTTTTGTATCAATTCGATTTACTGCGGATGGCGCTTGCTGACACGTGATTCACCACGATACCCCAACTAAGCTCCCAAGGAAGATGAAATGCTACATAATTTACGCACAACGTTTTTTCAACGATCGCAGACACGGAATTCTGCGTTTCCATCCGGAACTCCTAGTATCTTACTCCAAATTTAAATGTATTCCCCGCTCTTGTGAGAATGGATGTTGTTCAACCAGGTCCTCAGGAACGAGAAAGCGATGTCGGGATTGCGCATAGGAACACCTGGAGTTCTCGTAAGATTCCAGCTGTTACAGGTGAGAGCTCGCGCTTGTTTGAAGCCTCCGCAACTCGAGAGGCAAACGCCCGATCTAGTCATGGAACACAAGAAGTATTCCCGAAGGATGGCCGTAATGTGACAGCATTCTAACTCAGTTCCGTCATGCCAGTAAAAGCGGAACCCAAGCTGTGAGTATTTGTAATTGAGGTTTTATCGGTGGAGAAGCGATAGATAGACGACAATCGCGAGTTGAAGCGTGAAGCACTATTTCCGATATAAAAGGCAGACTCAACGTTCCCCTAACCCGACGAGCTCAGCACGTATCAAGATTTTGTCATGAAATAGTCAAGTGGCGGTAGATTTCCCAGTCAAACCTGTCGCAAGTCCCTCTGCAAGTCGGGGATACCATGATTTTGACGCCACGCGACTAGGTTAGCCACCTAATTAAGATGCATGCATTCTCTAGCGAGCTTGTTCAGTCAAATGCGAAAGGAATGCGCCTCCTCAATCCCACCATCCCTACTCTTTTATACACGGACAAAGAATAATAGAGGTCCGAGCACGGCCAAGGTGGCAACCACTTGACCGTATTACGTGAGATGGCCAAACAATCAGCGGACTTTTAATTCTGGTACCCTCTGCCACTTTTGTCGCACTGTTGGTACTGTGTAGATCTCTGCATATATTGTGCATATTATCATAATATATCGTACCTCTCAGAGCGAGTGGATAATCCACATAACGTTACAAATGATACCCGGAAATACAATCAAGAGGCGCGCATCACCATCAGCAACCAACAAGTAGCCGAAACGCGCTCTGAAGTATATGCACAATTTCAGACCTGATACCTATCCAGTAGAATATGATACGCTGTTTCATCGACGCGTCGGGTCGGATGATTGGCCATCTCTTCCTCCACCCACTCAGACTGCCAAATTGAGTATTGATCGCGCGACGAGCGACGGCAAGAGAAGGGCGCTTGGAGGGTTCTTCTTCAGTCATCTGGCGCACTATAGGTAGAAGGAAGGTCAAGGAGGTGTTTGACTATAGTGGCGCTGCGTCAACAATGGAAGAATAGGTCGGGGGAAATACCCACTGGAATAAGATCCCTCCTGAGGATGGCACCAAGCTGATATATGTCTGCCTTGAATGGATCGTATGGCTCACCCTCCACCTGCTCGGGAGCTTGTTCTCTCGCCTTCCAGCCGGATAAAATCTTCTCTTCGCCCTCCTTGAAGCGCTTCGAGTAGCCAAAGTCGATGTAGTAGTATCGGACAGGCTTCTGCGACCGTACATATCGCGGGTAGAGTGGGGTCCGACTATCAAGAGCCTTGAACTCGTGATATGGATGAAAGGGCTTGGTGAAAAGAGGTCGAACATCTAGCATGATATTCGAGGATGCGATGTCACTGTACAAGGTGAGCGTCAGCTGTAAGAGCAGTATGTTTAAAGCCGTACCAGTGAGCCACATTGTGCTTGTGAAGATACTCGAGTCCCTACAACCCCGATTAAGAATATGTCCCATAAACGTAATGCCAGGCTCACCTCGAAGATCTGGTCGATGAAATCCTGAATCTCGCCAAGATCCCAAAAGGGTGGGTAATTATAGTCAACCAACAGGGGAGTAACGATGAAAGTCCCGTTTGGTATGTCAGGTACAGGGAACGTATCGAGACACGGCAGGACGTGGTTGTCTGGATCAGACCTGCGCTCGTCGCTTGAAAAATACTTTAGGATCTCGACTTCTTCTAAACCGTTTCGATCCTCGGGTGATGGAGAGAGTATTTTAATCGCCACCTGCTGGTTGTCTGATATTCGAGTCGCGTCGAGTATGTTTAGGGCCTAGCGCCCTTAGGTGAGATACTTGTACGACCTTGGGAGCGGGGCTTACTAGTGTGTCAGGCCGGTCTTCACACTCATAGGGCCATTTCCCGGTGGCACGCCAGGACGGAACCCAACCGTGCCTATAGCGCGGACGGAGTTGATATCCTTTGGATAGGAGGTATGGCTGATAGGAGACCCAACGCATCTCGGCGGATGTGCGCTCCTCGGGACCAGACGAGGTGATACCGAGGGCGAAAACGCGAGGGGCAAAGTCTGGCATGGTTGGTCAAAGGGCTTCGAGCCGATGAGTCTAAATTTCGCAGCCAACTTGAGGTGCTGTGGAATGGGGAATATGTTACAGCGCAGTTTGTACGCTGTTGATTGAACCCAAGATATCCAGATAGCGAGGGCAGGTGTTTGTGCCCCAGGACTGGTTAAAGATATATAACAATGGTCGTGGGGTGAAGCAAGCGATAAAATGTGTCTGGACAATAAAACGCTGTCCCCATCTGCCTCAGTTGGCGGTAGTCAAAGATAAGCATAGACAGATCTATGATCAGATTTGGGCACGTGGCGCTGAGCCTTTGTTTCGACAACCATGGCCACACATCCCAATTCTGTCTGTCCCGACATTTTGTCTGGTGCTGTGTCGCCCTTTGTCGAGATGCGTTACCCCTCATACAAGCAGGTATGCTATTTCTGTCCTTTACAGCAACCGGGTTGACATATATATTCTGTATCCCCCTCCGTCGGCTACACAAACATATTTTACACCCGCTCTTCGAACTCCGCTCAACACTGCGCCTTCTAATTGATCTATCGTGACCGCAAACTCTCACCCAGCTTATATCCTAATCAAAAACAATGCCCGACTGGTTCGCGATCACTGGCGCCGTCGCCAATGTTGCCACCGCCTTCGATCTTGGTTATCGTTACGGCCCCGAGAATATGCACCAAGATGCGGGCAATATCCTCCAGAAGGTTGACGAAATTCTCAAGCATTCGAATACAGTTCTAGAAAACCACAAGGACATCATGGATGACACAGTGTATTCAGAACTGAAGGACAAGTATCGGCAGTAGGTAGCCACCCCGCTTGCCCTTGTTCCAGGTGCTTAACCTCTCTAAAGGCTCCACTGGCAAATGGCAGACGAGAGTCAAGGCGATCGTGCCATTCGGGATGAGATCATTCGCCAAAGCCGCATTCTTTCCCAGCTTTATGCTTCAAGAGAGTCCCGGTACGACCGTGCCAAGGAACTCCAAAAGACAGCGGAAAAATATCATACAAGTGTTTTGGTACGCGCAACCACACACTCGGCGGTTCGCTGGCTAATTTTATGTTCAGTCTGCCAGCGAACTGGCTCATCTCAAGAAGAAAGGCAGAAGTCTAGCCATGTTCCCAGATGTTCAGACCCCGTCCTGCGATGCATCGCCCAAGTCCTATACATCATGGTTCTCCGTCTTTGGCAGGCGCAAGTTAGGTCTACCTCTGGGCGGTATGTCTCACACTGTATGGATACTGTTACCTGTGCTGAAACCGCCGTAGATGTCGAAAGTGCCGGATCGTCCGAGAACTCGAGCGTGACACCTCCGACTCGACCTGCAAGCCTCAGCAGTGCTTCAACCCTACAAGGCAAGTCCACATTCTCTATGCCGACTCTACATGTAGCTCATATCTTCCACAGAAGGATATATCGTTGCTGTGACTCATGTGCAGGACCTGACAGCTCAGCCCGCCGACGGCCAAACCGGAACGATGTACCGCCGTATGATCTCCTTTGAAGGCGCCGGCAAAAGGATTGATATCATCGGTCAATTCATCTCACTGACGTGTGGGCAAAGAATATAAACTAATACGAGCGTGTACAGATCCTAGGCATCACACATTGTCTGAGAATGCTGAGTTCATCGGTTCGTATTTTGTTGACCCACCTCTGGAACAACCGCAACTCATGGTTCAAACAGATAGTAATTCGCTCAGGGATATGACATTGTTGGGTGAACAACTTCTCAGTGGCGAGGTGTAGGTCTCGCATACCCGATCGTCAGATTATGGTTAACACATCTTGTCGTTAGACCCCAATCTAGTGTTGACATTACGGAAGCCAGCGCAACCCCAGGCAGGACACTCGAATCCGCAATCGCTAACTTCAGGAGAATGTCGGTTGCCCAGTGAAGCGTGAATCGGATTTGGATAATTTTGTGTTGCTCACAACTCAGCATTGCCGTTTGTTACTTTACTTTCCCTGTATTAGTTTTTGTAATAGGATTGGAGTTTTCATGATCAGCAAAGTGGGACGTCGTTTGCACCTTGAATGGGTGGGTGGCCAACTCGGCTGTATCGGAAATTAAGCCTGGAAGCCGGGTTTGAGGCCCAGAAAAATAAGCGTTGCGCGTTGAAAAGACTTCGGCTAGGGCCGAACAATACAAGTACGCCTCTAGAAAAGGATAAGGCTATATATATGCGTGAGTTGACACAAAGGCGCCAACCTGTTAGTTTGGCTGCTCCCTCCTAAGTACCATGCGATATACGCATATAGCGAACAAACCATCGCCCGAACACATGAGCCAAGGCCCATCCCCGATCTCATTACCGAAGCCTGGCTCCTCCATCGCCTTTGTCTCGTTCAGATGAATAAAAATTCCATCCTAGAAATATGTTGCTATGCAAACAATATGTTTCCCCATTGAGCCAGCTTGGGTTCTCGATTTTGACTGCCCCAATTTCCGAGACACGTAAGATGCATGGGAGGTTCTGATGGCCCAATGCACCGCATTCAGGGCTCTGAGGCGGCTATTTGACCGCACGGAGCAAAATAAATGGCCGACTAGTGTCGCAGGCATAGGAGGCGCTAGATATTCAAATAGGGAGCGAGAACCGCTGTGGATCGTTTCAATACCACGGCGAATCCCCCGCAGAAAGAACCATGTGACGAGAAGAAAGGATCATACCTAGCGGAGATTGGCTTGGGATTGCCATGAAGTAAATAGGCCATGTCTGTAGCGTGAATTCGATGTTGCTTGGACCAAAGGCAGCCCAACCAGAAGTGGACCATGATTCCAAAGAAAGTGAATATTAAGTATAATGAGCCAGTATACGAGAAGCCCCATTGCTAGTACGAAGAGCATCATGGACCCAGCAGGAACTACGTTCTTTCGCATATCTCCTAGTTTCAGTCAACTTATACATATAATCAGAGCCAGGATAATAGTTGAGCCAAAGATTTGTCCATGATGAGTGAATGTCGGCATCCCAGTCGGGTGATCGAACTCATAAGATCAAAGCTAAAGACACGCTAGAACGAGTCACTCGCCCCACAAGATTTCCAGATCGCCCTCCGCAGCCATTCGGTCAGGTTGAGAGCAGGTCGCGGGACAGTGCCCAGCTCATCCTTGCTTTATACCCGGCCAGAGATCGTGTGGCAACAGTTTGATCGGCGGGTCACGTGGGATGGCCCAAACAATTAGCGGACTTTCAATCTCAGGCCTTCCCCACCTTTGTAGGGGTGATCTTCACCAGTGGTGCTGTGCAGATCTCTGCATATATCGCATAATATCATAATATGGTCTAGGTGAGGGACTAAGCAAATGTGTTAAACATGAGATAAAAGCGCTAACAAATACAAATACGGCCCGCATATTGCGATTATTGACCCCCCGACTACAGAAACATGTTCTGGAGAATATTAAGGTTGAGGTCTAATACATATCAATTATGGTATTCCTCGTCAAGGGATTCGGTGGGATAATCGGTCGCTTCCTCACACGTACTTAGAAGAGCAGGCTGCGTTGATGGTTTGTCTTGTTCAAGGATAAATTTAGATATTTACAGTGTTCTTCTTCAGTGATTAGGCACGCTATGGCTAGAACAGAGGTTAAGGTAGCGTAAGAACCGAGTGGCGCTGTATTTAGTGATGGGAAAAGCGCCAGAGGAACATGTGCACCGGGGTTGGGACCACACCATATGCGCCACCAAGTCACATCCCACCAGGTCACGTGACAGGTTCTGCGCGGGAGTTGAACAAAAGTTGAGCACACAATTGCTCCCCCCTACATGCGTTTCGCGTCCTATCGAAACTGTACAAACTGGTTTAGCCACATTTATATTCTAATAGAAATCCTCAAAATCCTGATACAACTAGCGCATGTACCAGGAATTAGAATGTCCGTAGGATCTCTAGATGTCGGCTGTGAATCAGCTATATGGGTCTCTATCGACTTGTTCAGGCACCTTTTACCTTCCTTTCTGTATTATAAAAATTCTGAACATCTAGTTCGAACAAATGAGTTGCGCTGGCCTAATTGGGCTGTGAGGCATGCACAAAATGCAGAGTAGCCTATGCCATCGGCAGTCCAGGATCTTATGAACACCCAAAAGCCTACACACCAAGGAGGAATTGATTGCAAGCTTCCTAAGGTATACTATAATAGCTTTTGTGGCAAATCTTAGTTAAATATCCAGTCTGAAACGGTACCTAACGGGGATTTCGTTACAGCCGGTTGGTGGTAAACCCACCCTATACACCCCTTGGACGTATTTTGATGGCTTCAATATTATTGTTTGAACCATTGTTCAACTTGATTTAGAAAATTCTAATACCTCTCAAGGATGTGGTTATTGATGACCAGTTAAGCCTATTCAGTATTGGAATTCGTGTGGCTCGTTCGAGAGAGCCTTTGCTGAGCTCTGGCGATTCGTGCCGCCCCCACATTGCAGGGGAAAAAATGGGAACCATCACCAGTATTGAAGTTTCATCCTAAAATCCCTTGAACTAAACTATAGCCTCATGGGGTTGAAATGAAATCTAAGCTAAATACATGCCTATACCCCGACAATAGGAAATCTATGGGGTACACTAAAAATACCATATGATAATCGAAACCTTGCTCAGTGCCTTTCTAGACGACCGATTTCCGAACGGAAGAACGTGTATTTCGGGTGATTTTGATTGTTGCTAATTTCTTGTAGAGCCTCTTTGAACAACCTGATAGCATTGTCCTTGTCCCGTTGAACTTGTTGCACGCCGTGGCGATGGGACGACCGATATCTCTTCGAATATGCATATGCCAAATTATCCAAACAATCAAGCCTGCGCCGACTTCCCGGCGGTGTCTGAGCAAGCGCTTGTTGGTGTAACATGACGGCATAATTGATCAACTCGAACTCTTCCACGACTCGGTATTTGGACATGAACGCTTTACCAAGTTGACCGGTCACACGAGCATGTTCCGGGCTACTAAACGGTGTCTCCTCGACGGACCTTTTGAAAAAGTCTATTGCTCTATCGAGGTCCTCGACGTTCCGCCCGAGATCTTTGTACTTGACATGGTAGGCTACTGCGAGACTGCTCTGGACTTCTGGTATGGCCGTGCTTTCCGGCTGGAGGAGGGTGAGAGCCTGTTCCTGGGTCTCAATCGCAGTTTGGACGTCCTCGGGATTCTTTTGGTCTTTAAACCGGGCGATCAGTGCATCTCCATATGTACGCAGCCGTTTGGGTCGCTCGGGACTCGCAGCAGGAGTAAGGGCGATCGCACTCTCGAGGTGCTGAACCGCCTCGTTGATATGAGCTGGGTTCTGCGAGCGTTCGAATTTAGCCAAAAGCGCCTTGCCATAAGTACCCGCGAGTGGGGCTCGGGCCGGTGAGTCGGCCGGTAAGACTTGAATTGCCTGTTGGCAACTATCAAGCGCTTGGTCGAGATCTGCGTCGCTTTCCATGTGCATATACCGAGCAAGTTTGGCTTTAGCCATATCACCAAGGATCGCGGGACGAGCGGGACTATCTTGAGGTATAGTATTGAGCGCCTGCTGCAAGTTGTCCACCGCTGCACGAGCATCTTCAGGATCGCCTGTATGCTCAAACTGCAGAGTCATGGTCTTTCCTAGCCCCTTGAAACTTTCTGCCTGAAGCTCGGCCTTGAGAACCGGGTCGGTCGTCCGAGCAGCGATTTCAGCAATCTTGACCTGAGAATCAACGGCCTCTTCGATATTGTCGACGTCCCCAAAATGGTCAAAGCGATCGATTAGGACTTTACTCAGTTTATTGACGACTTCTGCTTGTTTTTCGATCGGAATCTCTTGACGAGGGTCGTTCTTCGCCGCTTCGAGGATCCTCTTGTACGTTTCGATCGCCTCGTTGGCTGCTTCGATGCTCCCAGACTCGAAAAAGGCATCGGCGGCGACATCCGCTATTACTTCGGGTTCGGGGTTGGGGTTAGGCTGGGGGGTGAAGGTCTGAGGTGGTACAGGCATAGGGGTAACCGGACGGGAGGGGACAGGCGTCCCATTGAGAGTGGGCCGGGTGTCCTCGGAGCTGGGTTCGGGAGGCAGGAGAATGACCGGCGTCGCGGGTCGGATAGCCGGCGTGCGTGGCCTCGATCCAGGTGTTGCGGGTCGGATAGCTGGCGTGCGTTGGCGTTGAACAGGTGTGGAAGGGCGAGGTGCTGCTATGTGGATAGGAGTAGTAGATCGGGTCGCGGGTTCCGCCTCTAATGGGACGGCTTGAGGATCTGGGGTAGGAGCGGTGCTGGGTTCAGGGGGAGTAGACGGCATGGAAGTAGGTTCTTCTTCGATTGGGTCGAGATTAGGGTTGTGTAGTTCTCCGACGATGGGTGGTGATTCCGAGTCTGGTGAAGATATGGCAGGCAACGCTATGCCGGAGGCTTCAGCTGGTTGAATATCGGCTCCAGTCGTATTGAATAGAACTCCTAGTGATTTTGTGAGGGTCTAATCGTTTCTCAAGTAAACCACTCACCCTCTCCGTGAGGTCCGGATGGCTGGTCATCCACAGAGGAAATATCTGGGCCGGGCAATAGTACATTTTGTTGTTCTGGCACCGTGGCGTCGGTAGATGGAAGGGAAACCATTGAAGTGGGTCGAGAGGAGGCCGTTATAACTGCATTTAGCAAATTCGGTTAGTGAGCTGCGGCAGGGGGCAAACGAATGCTTACCATCGAGTGCCTCCTGAGGAATTGGGGTACCATCAGGTTCGCCAACGAGAACCTGTTGAATTGTAGGGTCCTCAGGCTCGATGTGACGTTCTGGGACACCCGCCTCCGCCGCTACGTTGGGCGTTGGATTGGTACCATCAGACGGCACATGGTGAATCATTGAATCTGGGGTAGAGGCGCGGGTTGGAAATGCAACATTTTGTTGACCCGCTAACACCTGGGTATCAAATTCGGCTGTTGTACTTGGGGCGGGCTCGTCGACAGGTTCTGCGGGTGGAGGTGGCGTCGGTGGCTGTTCCTGTGGCTCTCGTGATGGAGCCCCAAACTGAAATCCTCCCGGCATCCAAAGGGGCTCTATTTGCCAATGTCATGATTGTCATCATCAAAACTAATCTAACAGACCGTCATCGATGGTGCTTCTCCTTGATGGGGGTGGTGGTCGCCCAGACATGGCTTGTGATTATAATAAAGGTTCTTGATCTGAGCTCTCCTGGCAAAGTCTAGTATTTATGGAAGCACCGGGTAGGGAGAACCAAGCGTCAGTTGCTCATCGGCGGCTATTTCGTGTATCTGCGGAGGGTCGCTGCTCATCCCGTGAAGTTCTACCTACTTTATCATTCAAATTGTGGAAGAGGAGCAAAGAAACCTTGTCTACTGAAGAGGGGAAAAAAAGCTTGCGCGCCGATGGGGAGAAGAACAGGGTACGGGTGGGCTATCGAAAAACTGGCGACTTTCGGTCGGAGATCAAGCTGCTCATCACCTCGTGTATGCAGCGCCGTTTCAGCTTCAGCGTGCGCCTCGAGTGAGGTCATCGATAACGTCACCCCTGGTACACACGACGTGTGTCTGCTCTATAAGTCTTTTGTGTGCCCATGGATCATCGTGTGGTGGATAGGTGCGCACGATATACAACTAGATAAGTGGTATGTGCTTGGCTAAGTCAGTATATCACACTAGTCACACACGAGCCAGGCGCCTTGCATCGGAGCTGAGATGTGGGCTCACCAACCCTGGGCGCTTCTCCGGAAGCACCATCCGACGAAGTCCGGGGTACAATTAGGCGCCAGCAGACAGGCAAACATGGAGCGTCTTACTGGCGCTTACCAACCTCCATCATCATCTACCCGTGCCGGACAAGCTTGTCACTGCATCACAGAGTTTTGTCGACTTTTTATCGACAGCTTAAATTCAATTATTTTAAAGCGCTGAACAGCGTCCTTGCTGCGTGCATTCCATGTTCTGCAGCACGCCACATCCACGAGGATCCTCTCCTAGAAGCACACTTACAATGGATAATACGGTTTCGGAGCTGAAATCTCAGGCACTTTTGACCCTCTTTCTGGATCCTTCACCAGAAGACCCGTCACGATTGTGTCTTGCGCAGCCGTCCCTCCCTCTTGCCCACATACGATCTGTTGGGCGTAGCCCGCTTGCTTACTCCAGCTCTTTCATTCGCGGCCTGATTAGCAGTCGGGTCTGCTGGCTCACGCAATGACGGGTTTGGCCTCCGACCACTCCCACCCTCAGATGGCATCGCCTGATTGTACCGATGAGCGTCCTTTACCCACCCAGACTACCCCCAGAAAGAGCATCTTCGTCTTCTGCGACGGAACGGGGAAAGATGGAACCAAGGCCATACGTGAGCCATCTCCCCACGATTAAAGGTAGCATTAAACTAAAATCTGATCATATCTAGAGGCAAAACAAACTAATATATATCGACTTTGTAAGTTTTTGGTACTTGGCTCCGTGGGCTGCCGCCTGATCGTAAACAGTTAAGCTTGTTAAAGAGGCGGGATTTCAAGACCAATCGGGGCGCTCTGTAGGACCGGATGGGCATGTTAAATTGACATTCTACGTCCCTGGTATTGGCGCTGGTTCACTCTTGAACCTAGGCAATATATTGGCTCGTGTTTTCGGCGCTACCATAGGTAAGAACAATATCGATTGTCGTGAAATAATTCTCGAGGGATTTATCTAATCATTTTGCTCTAGTCGAATCTATCGTCAAAACGTATTTCCTTATTGCGGAGAATTACATCGAGGGGGACATCATCTAGTAATTCTTTTACCGTTGTATCTCAGGCGCGGGTGACTTACGGGCATCACAGCTTGTTTGGATATTCGAGAGGAGCATTCGTTGCTCGAAAAGTGGCCTCATTAATCGTACGTGCCATTGTGCCCATCGACGTAATCCGAAGTTTGTAAAACGCTCCATCCTAGTATCGCGTTGGTCTTGGGGTGAAAGACAGGGAGGCTCTTATGAAGCGCTGGAGCCAGTATGAAAAGCCAGTGCCGTGGAACCTGCCGCCTACGGAAAACGCGGGAGCACATGTTCGAATCAGGTAAGCGCGAGTTCAAAAATGCTTTCGGAGGACTCACCGAGAACGTACTAGATACTTGGTTGCATGGGATACAGTGGGTAAGAAATTTACCCTGTTTTTCAAGACAATCATACTCAGGTTAGAAATACAGCCGCTGTTTTTAAAAAGCCGTGCCTTCCCGAAAAAAACTTGATGGGGATGCCAGATGAGGAGTACGCTCAACTTTTTGCGGTCTGAAAGAAAATAGAACTGATAATCTCACAGACTCCCGCCCAACGTGGAACACGCTTTGCATGCTATGGCGTTTCACGAGAATCGGCGCTTCTTTCGCGCCACCCTTTTTGATAACAAGGACAACAAGACAACCAAAAAACTCAAGGAGGTGTGTTCACCTAGTTCCGTGCGTGCTATATTATGGACCAATCACTTTATTAGGTCTGGTTTCCGGGGGCGCACGCCGACGTGGGAGGAGGGGATGATGAATCACCAACAACGTTGCCGAACATTAGCCTTCTATGGGTTATTGTGCGTATAATGATTATGAACTCGGGATGTGAACACTCAGGATCGAATAGGGGGAGATGGCTCAATTCATGAAAGTCATCACGAGGGCATCGAGTACCCAGATCTCAACACCGTAACTCCTACGGACGCATACGAGCGTACCTCCACGGCGCGTCGTGCATTGGACTCGTGCGAGACACGGCTGGAAAGCAAGCTGCTACGTGAGAATTCACTCATTCACGAGAGCGTGGCACATCTCCGCAACTTTCCCGCGAGCTCCTTGGACCCACGACCGAAAAAGCCTTCACGTCTCCTTACTATCGGCGACCTCACCTCCATCAACTGGAACATCAAGGCTTATCTAGTTGCTTGTAACACTCTGGAAGCATTAATACGTTCGGAGTCGGTCGTAAGTCGATACTCATGCTGACGGTCACTTGCTCATCCACTCACCCACAGAACAAACGAATGAACCGAATTCGCACCCGGGTATCCTCCTCCATTCGGAGTTCTGTGGCTAATTTGCCAGGCCGTACACCTCGTCCTTCGAACGCCCCCCTCCCCCCAACGACGCTTCGCGAGACAACCACGCCCCGGGTCCATTCGTCTAGCTTCTCTCTGCCCCAAACGCGCCAGGATATGCAAGCACCTGAATACGTGCCCCGACGAGCAGTTCTCGTCATCGGGGTGATTCGACAGCCTCGCGTCGACCGGCTGATGTCGCGACACCTCGTCAAGCAACGGATTTGAACACGCCTACTCAACCAGTGGATTCGACCGTTCCTCGCCAGCAGGCAGGTTCGACTGCGTCCTGTCGGCCAACAGATTCGGTTGCTTCTCGCCGACCAACGGAATCGGTTGCGTCTCGTCGACCAACGGAATCGGCTGTGTCTCGTCAACCAACGGCGCCGGACGCGTCCCGTCAGCAGCCCGACTCGCTTGGGTCCCATCAACGAGCCGATTCAACTGTGTCTCGACACCGGAGTGGCTCCACTGCCTCTCGTCAGCGGAACGATTCCAGTATGTCTCGTCAGCGTATTGATTCCGGCGTGTTCTACCAACGAACAGAGTCGACAGGCTCTCGTTCGCGAACCGAGTCGGGCCTCTCCTGTCTAAAGGCTGATTCGATCGCTTCTCGTCTTCATTCTGTACCGGAGGAACTTGTCCCTTGGTCCCAGCTGGCAGGCCATTGGGGCAGTAGTCAGCTGGCTCCGCCACCCTCTGAGCGCTCAAGACGGGTATCAACTCGATTGAAGCAAGCACCAATTTACATGCCTGCACCACCTGTGCCTGTGCCGACGAATTTTGAGCGGACGAGCAGGCACCACAGCAGGGCAGGGAGTCGAATTGCCGTGCCTATCTAATGCTCTGTATACGCGCCGTTAGCATCGGCCTCTTTCTATATTTGTTCGTCCCCCATTGTTAATTTATAATGTTTTCTATGTATTCGGTGTATTGTATCCTGTGATTAGCTCTTGTAATTGAATGTTCGTTTTTGCTTGTGCCTCTTAGAGCTTAGCGATGGCCATCGAGTTCGACTAGCGCCACGAGGGAGCTCACAGGAGCCAGGGTAGTCCTGCTTTTGCGTCATCCCCTCGTGTTGCGCCACGTTGCCTGGCGTCTGTCGGCAGGGGTTAGCGCTCCGGTTGGTGCCATGTCTGCTGATCGGAGGGTGATGAGCCCGGATAAGCCAGCAGTTACCGCGCTTCAGGCGAACCGAGTTAAGTTCTTTCTGAGCAAATTCCGCCATTGAACATCCACCAGCGTGCCCAATCAGGTCCAGACTTCATCTCCGATGCACCAACCCCGTCGATCAGCTTGTTCATCGGCCACCACACAAAAGCGACTCAACACGCGGCGGCCGCTCCACCCTGCCGTCCCTCCCCCTCTTTTCTCCCCCTTTCTCCCCTGGCGATGGACCTCTTGTGGCCGAGCCGACCTTCACCCGCAGAAAAGGAGCCGATTGATATTCTGGTGTTTTGCGATGGGACTGGCAAGAACGGACGGGTGGACGAATGTTTGTTTTTTTCGTAAAGTTGTACGTTGAAGATCACTAACTGAACTTGGATACACAGCTCAAACCAATGTTTACCGACTCTGTAAGGCCTCTTTCGTGCCCGTTTGAGAATACCGGACGCTACAACTTGATTTTCTAGACTCGTATTTGGGGCATATGCCCACTCGGAAACGGTCCGACCAGCATCGGCGAAGAAGGAAACTACTATACATTCCGGGAGTAGGAGCAGAGTCCAAGGGCATTCCAAAGTATCTTGCTCAAGTTTTCGGAAAAACTATAGGTGCGCCGCTGGACTGTTCGCCTCGCGTAGGGTGGCCACTGAACGCACCGTCAACACGTTACAGTCGAGATGGTCATCAAGGCTTACATGTATATTTCTCAACACTACCAGCCGGGGGATAATGTTTGGTAACTATCTGGCTGCTTCAGGTCGTAGGACAGGTGACTGATGGTGCAATGTTAGTTTGTTTGGGTATTCGAGAGGCGCATTTGTTGCTCGAAAGGTGGCCGGACTGTTGGTACGTTGGTGATGCGCATAAATCACGCCGTCCTTGACCTGACTTTTCTTTCACGTTTAGCACCGAATTGGAGTTGTAGGCAACGAAGAGGAATTGTTGGATCAATGGAAACGTCGTGAGAAACCGGTTCCATGGGATCAATTCAAGGACACGGCCAAATCAGTGCCAGTCAGGTTGGTGAATGTTCAAGTCGATCACAAGGGAAGGATTCTGATGTGTGTTTAGATGTATTGGTGTATGGGATACAGTCGGTCAGTACTGTAGACCAGCGACGTGAATATGTGCCGACTTTTCCCGAAGCAGGAGCAATATATAGTAGCCCAGAATGCGAGGTCAAGGATTTGTTGGGAATACCTGATAGCGAGTGAGTTCCAACTGGTGCTTTATCATAAGCCCATGGACTGACCGTTTGCAGACTTTCTCCCAATATTCAATTGGCACTTCACGTGTGCGCGTTTCACGAGAATCGAAAGCGGTTCCGCGTGACTCTGTTTGAGCCTAACAAAACAACCGAGCTAAAGGAGATCTGGTTCCCGGGAGCTCATTCGGATGTTGGTGGAGGAGGCGAAAAACCAACTCATATGCCGAAAATAAGCCTTATATGGATGATTGTATGTGTGTACCGACCTAGGATTCAATGCTAATCACGTTTCTGTAGGGAGAGCTCAGGGAGTTTTTGGATATCGCAGACGAGAAACTCAAGTATCCGTTACTGGCCGAGGAAAAGCCGCTGGACGCATATAGCGACTCTCCTGCGTGGAAGCGCATGGTCGACAAATGCGAGAATCGGCTAGAGAGTCAAGCATTAACCCAAGCTCAATGGTGCACCAAACAGTGCATGACATGGACGCAAAGGTCAAAGCGGAAAGTCCCACGGGCAATCACGCGCTTCTGACTCTTGGCAAACTCATCACGTCGATCCGATGGGACCTTAATTCATGTTTGGTCGTTTGCAATAGTCTCGAATCTCGAAAGCGATCGATGACCATGGTGAGTGAGAATCCATGTGGTGCATTCGTGAAACTGATGATATTTACGTATACGTGTTGTCATTTAGGAGATGGAGAAACACAAACAGAACGAAGTACATCAGCGGCGCCGGCGTGCATCGCTTCCAGCCAACATGTCAGAGTCTTCGTTCCCAACTCGGTCGACTTATGCATCTAGCTCATCGAAATCTGCTCTGGCGAATCACCGTCAGTCGAAAATGTCGATGGTTTCGTCGCCCATCACTAGTTCGCCCCGGGTTTACGGATCCAATCTGCCGTCAGCAGTCCATGCATCCAGTTCTTCTCTGGTCACAACGCATACGTCCAGTTTGTCTGTGTCAAGCCGCGCGTCACATTCGACCGCAACTACTTATGCAACTAACGAATCGAGCCCATCCCTACCTTCGTATGCCTTCCCTCCACCCTATTCGCCTCTTCCACCCCCAACTCGCAAACTCTCGAAACTCGCTATCCCTGAGAACACGTATCCTACCTTATCGGGTAGGTTTTTCAGACCTGACAGCCCCACACGATCGGTACGCTGACACTTTTTGTTGTTATTCGATCCAGAATCCCCAGTTACGGCAAGCCCGATGGGGATCAAAAGCGCGGACAGACCCCGACTCCACAGGGGCAATGCCCGGTCCAATATTCGGACCAATACCATTTCGTGAATGTGTCGTATTTAATACGTTAAATTCTTCGAGTGTGTTTCTTTTTCTCTTGGGTCTTTTTGTAATTTTGCCTCTGTTAAAGTATGAACCCAGTATAATGATGGTTGAATATGATCATTTGGTTTTTATGCCGTTAAAGTCGCTGATTGGCCTGGCGCTAGGAGTGTGTCGAGTGACCACGTGATTCAGTGAAGAGCGAGCTCAACAACCCTCCCCTGGCTAGCGACACTTCAAAATGTTCACATCGAGTCATGGGCTCAAGTCAGTGACAACGCGTGCGAGCGTGCAAAATATTCGGCACGGTTGACCGGTAGCTCTTATCTGTGCTCCTCAACACGGTGCTCGCAAATTAAACTTTTGATGATGTACGAACGCGTGGCCGGACTTTTATGGGAATGCCATTTCGCTTAATGGATGCCCCACTGGGACCATGGGAGAGCTTGGCGCCCTTCTGCGGTATGCTCGGGAATGGCGGAAGCGAGTTTCGTTTTAGGCTCGGCAGCGCCTGGCTCATCCTGCCAAACTAGGCTCTCCTCTGATGGGCAGGTGCTTTGCAGGTCCTGACTAGGTCTCACCTGGCCTAGATATATGCTGGCGTTGAGCTGTCGAGTTCCTCATCTCCTTGTCATGTGGGGCGAGTACGAACCGGTCATTGTTTCAGAGCCAGCGTGCCGGCGTGCTAGGTACATCTTTGCTCTCTGCGATGGCAGCGGAAAGGACGGTCGCACGGATAGTAAGCCCACCACTCTGCGATACGTACTCGTTCTTATGCACAAGTGCAGAGCACAAAACGAACGTGTACCGACTTTGTACGTGGAGAATTTTAGGTTATGAATCATGCTATGCTGACTGGAACGAATCGTAGATGAGAGAATCTCGGAAGCGTCGCCAGAGGGTTCGACCGTCGTAGATGGGGTTGAATACGAAGTCGTGTCTAGGTATTTTCCCGGTATAGGCTGTGATTCTACCGCAGCACCTGGTTTATTGTCGAAAGTCTGTGGTTCGGGCATTGGTGTGTTCTCTAGGCTCGGTTTTATTTGTGTGCTAAAGCCATTTCTAGTCAAAATAGTGGCCGAGGTTTACATATTTCTCCTTGAGTACTATCGGCCTGGTGATAATATTTGGTAAATGATCACCCCGATCCTCTTGTACGACTACTAAAGGTACATTTAGTATATTCGGCTATTCCCGGGGAGCTTTCATTGCACGTAAAGTCGCAAGCTTACTGGTTAGTTCACGAGTATCTTTTCAAAGTGAATTCAACCTCATGCCAATAATTAGTCCCATATTGGCCGCTCCGTCAGCAGCAAGGACGAACTTTTGGAGCAGTGGAAACATCGTGAAAACGGCGTTCCTTGGGCCGAAAAGCGTCGTAGGAATACCATTCCAGTCAAGTAAGCAAAAAATTCCGGCCATTATCGTAAAACAAGTCTGACAATGCAATCGTTAGATATTTGGGAGTTTGGGACACTGTTGGTACGTTTTTAGTCTGAAGGAAGCATGTTATTATTTACTGAGACGCACCCACGATGATCGTAGCATCCCTCTACACACTCCCCAAGCTCAAGCCAGTCAAAGATTTAATTGGTATAAGCGACGAAGAGTGAGTGTGCACACAATTTAGTGCTACAAATGACCATTGACTCGTGAAAAGAATACCCGTGGGGGTCGAGAACGCGTTGCACGCCGTTGCATTTCACGAAAACCGCAGGCATTTCCGTGTCACTTTATTCGAGAACAAAAACTCAGATGCGGAGGTGCAAGAGGTAAAATTCATTTTTTGCTACACGATAGACGTTGCTTTCTTATGACATATCACAGGTTTGGTTTACAGGAGCTCATTCGGACGTTGGCGGCGGTGGACACAAGGAGACACAGTTATCAGACATTACTTTAAATTGGATGATCGTACGTATTTTACACCCAATCCTGTTTGAATCTTATCCTTAATGGTTCGTAACAGGGCCAAGTCGGTGCCCTGTCTCACCTCAAACTCGCCAAAGTTGATTACAACAATGTCGATAAGCTAGCCCCGCTGAACGCATTTCAAGCCTACCACATCCCTGAGCGAGTTGTGGACCACAAAGAGACTCGGATAGATAGCCAATTGTTGACAGCCGACTCGAGGATACATCAGTCGGTACAGCATATAGAAAAGAAGCAGAAGGAAAGCCCGCATCGAGGGAACTCGAAGGTCGACTCCTCCTTGGCGACGCTGAAGAAATTGCGTGCAAAAACTGGGTGCGAACCTCATATAGTACGATGCCACATTTTGTCTCCGCCTACGCCAAGAACTCTGGTGAGCTACTATTTGCTTAGTATACTTGACCAATGCTGATGGACCCTCAGGCAAACCTGATGGTCTCATTCACAATTGTGCCCAATACCAATCAGATCCAGCCCCCGGTGCTCGTCACTCCTAAACCAAAGGGGAAGCAGCTGTCTCTCGGCTGGACACTAGTTTTTTAACAATCGCGGGTCGCCTCAAGATTCGACGAGCCGACCCGACGGCGCCCAATTTGTTTATTTAATTATTTATACGTTACACTTTGGTTGGTGTAATAGGACCGAAATCGTCTGATCATTCTGACGTGAATTTCCTTCGTGAGTTTGTGGGACGCGTATATTTCGCAGAGCAATTGCAAGCACCAGATATTTGTCCATGAACCCGGTGGATCTTGATTAGCCGAGATGAGAGATGCTGTGCTTCTGTCTACCATCAAAAGTCAGCTTCGACGCTTTGTATTGGCATAGTTCACAAGCTCGCAGGTGCGGATCATTGGAACACGTGCATTTATATCCATCAACGCCTCTTCCGAGCGAGAATGTTCATAAGCGATCCACGATAGGCATCAGGCAGCCTAAGCCTCTGGGGCTTAAAACGATGCGTATTTTTTTATACTGGTCGGCCCTACTGGTTCTTCTCTCTCGTCAGGTTGCTAGCCAGCCGGGGGGAAATATAACTGTAGACGACAGCTATTTGAACAGCTTCAATACTCGCAGTGGGATCCAATATTTTCCCTCGGAATCAAGCTGGCAGACGACTGCGCTTCCCGACTTGTCCCAACGATTCAACGGAACATTGCATTTGTCTAGTGCCAATTATACCAGAGTTGCGTTCTTTTTCCAGGGTAAGTAGAACTTAGATTGGAAGGATCTTTGGATTTTGAGGTATCAGGTTTTTTTTTTGTAGGGAGCGAGATCTATTACTATGGGGATAAAGGACCAGGGTACGGTTCGGTGTGGGTCAACATTGACGGAGAGCCGGATAGATATGACCTGGTCAACGCATCCTCGAGTGTTGTGCAATACCAGCAGTTGCTTTGGAGTAGAACAGGGCTTGGGCCGGGTGACCATCAGATCATTATCACCAAAAATAACTCCATAGCCGGGCCGATTTCGATGGACTTCTTCGAGTGCGTCCATCAAAATTTCTGGACTTGTTTGGGAGAGTCATAATTTATGAAAATTCCGCAGGATCACCCCATCTAATACTACGATAGTTCCCTCCTGGTCTGGGCCGTGAGTTGACCATCCTCATTCCACGCGTATTCCTTATGTCAGTCTAGGGGCGCGTATAATGTGCCAGACGAAGCGCTTTCAGTTGATAACACCGACATCCGCATTAAATACTCCGGAGATTGGGAGCTGATTGTGAGTGTTCGACAAGTCATCTAGTCGTACTCTGATCTCAACCTACATATTTCCAAATTAGCAAAACTCGGCAGATGCCATCTCCCCGCCAAACTCGATATTTTATAGAAACACTGTGCATCGCACCACAGTCCCAGGGGCGTTGCTACGTTTACATTCGCCGGTACAGCGGTCTGGTACTTCTCTGATATCGATGTCACGCATGGATATGTCGATATCAGCCTGGATGGAGGACCACCCGACTCGGTCAGCGGTTATCATGACCCGATTGTAGGCTCGATCGACAAAAGTTCTTAGATCACATAGGCTAAAGCATTTCATAGCTCTCCCAGAGGCACATCTGGTCGAAGACTGGCCTTCCCCCAGGGAATCACAACGTTACAATTACTCATAGAGGGACTCCAGTGCAGTATGCCACTCTCGACTTTTTTAGATATTTACCAAGGTCAGTCAATGAGGAACTTGTAAACTGCCCAAATTAAAACCCGCGTCCAACTTTCGGATTTGATGTCATCTCCAGCGATGCAAACGGCAAGAGTCCCACGGAATCCTCCCCGGGTGAGGGAGGTCAACATCGGGTTCGCATTGCACCTATCGTCGGAGGAGCTATTGCCGGCCTGGCTGGACTTGGTGTGGTTATCCTTGGATTATTCCTATTACACCGGCGTCACAATCGTAACGCCGTCCGCGCCCCTAACGGCTTTCTCAGGGCGGGACGACCTACTCCTGAGCCACCGCATAGGATCGAGCCTTATGAAGCTACGCCGTTTATTGCATCGCAGTATGAATATGGTATGGATCTGTTCTTTTCATTTTTACCATATGGTGATGATAGCCTGGTTCAGGGGCAGCACCCATACAAACACGAAGTGCTCATTCAAAGCCTTCCAACTACTTTGCATTGAATGAGGCTAATCGCACAGACTCCAGTACCTCTGAATTCAACTCCTACACGAGCTCAGGATCTTCGAGAGTTTATACAACCCACGACCACGACGAGCTGCCTCCATCATATCGGTGACTAATTTCGATCTTTGAGAAACTTTTGGCTGCTTTTTTGGGCTTTTCTTTCAAGACATGGATTACTGAAAATAGCTATGGTTTTTTCTGTACGCTGCTGCATTGCATATTTCATGCCTTATATATTCTTCATCTGTTGGATAACATTCATATGGTTGCGTAGGGACCGTCAATCCCGGCGATAAATGAACTGCTGTATTTAACCATTTTATATTATCCTTTCATAACCTCGCAAGACCACACATTGATATCGAATAATCCACGGTCAAACAACTGGTGTTCGAGTTGATTGTACGGGTGTCGATAATTTCAATCATTTTGAAAGTCGTATCACCCCTTGACTCGATTCTGAGCAAAGGCGACTGCAGCGCATGGGATAAGTAGAAATGTTATTCACCCGCATGTGTATACCCGAAAGACTCAGAACATGAATTCCAGAGCTGTCTCAGTTGGGGATGGCAAATCCCGGGACTGCAGAAGCGGTGTGTTGAGTGGCATAAAAAAGAATATAGACGGCGTCGAGTAAAATACTGAAATGCTAGTGAATCGAACCCAGTTCCGCAGTTCCCATACACAAGAAGTTGGGTATCGATAAAAGGACAAGAAATGAAGCAGGGGGGCGCAGATTGCGGAGGAAGCACAGCGCATGCTCAACCAACAAAGTGGGCTGGATAGCGCATGTTCAGAGGCTAGCGACGAGGTGCGCGTATGTGAGCGCTCGCATTGTTCCTAAAAGCCTCCAGCCTGCCGGTAATTAGACTCATATTAAATAATTGTGGTGCAAGTATACATCCAGATGATCAACTCCAGCGCTACCTACAATGTGTTCATCGGGTGATCCAGGCGGTTGCAGTCTAGGCGGTTCCGAGTCTCACTAAGTATACTGCGTGTGCAGAGATCACCTGCACCCAAACGTCCAGACCCATGTGCTACATGTTGTCCGCCAAGATGTATGCGTGTATATCTGGTGTCGACCCTGGGAAGCGCCCTTCGTCTATTGTTCGGTGCGTTCGGTGGTACTTTCAATATTATGTATTGATGAACGAATACCAAAAGCACTCAATAAAGCCGAATATGTGCACACTAGACAATCACCCTAATGAAGCCTCTCATACCCCGTCTCTAGACTTACAGACGTATCAACGCCGGCGATCGTAGGCGAATATAATTTTAGATCATCTCTGATGCTACCCTTTCCTGCAGAGTCCATTGAAATCAAACATTCTGCCGCGCCCACGAAAAGTCTAGCGAACAAAGCTATGCGTTCCGAGCGGTGCCGCGCGGTTGATAGAACACTAGGGATGAATCCGGCATCGCTCAGCCAGCGAAGGCTGCGCGTGTGACGGAGGGGCCGTTTACATGAGGTAGGGGAAACCAGGGAGTGCCAGCAACGTCAGGGCCGGAGAGTGAGTGAAACAAAGGGGGTGACTAATAGATTACACCTGCAAGGTAACCATACACAACTTTTCATCGACATGAGGCAGTTCAATGCTCATACCCAGATTAAATACGAGGTTGAATTAGGTATTGATATTCGATGGTTCGTCAGAGTAAAAACGTGCTGTGAGCACTCGAGACAGGTTGCCGTAGCACAGCATGAAGAAGCTCGCATTATGTTTGAAGCAGTGGGCCATCAGACGTGCTAAGATGAATGAAGAACTAAAATTCTATCGGAAGGTTTAGCACAAACAAACCAATGGATCTGTGAGCCGGCCCGAGCCGGCCCTCCCGGCTTAGAAAGCTCTCGTCTGGTCAACCACCCTGGTGACCGATTAGTTGATCGGCTCCTGGCACCAGCAAACATTCCAGATCAAATTATCGACGCACACCTCACCGATTCAGAAAGCGTAAAACAAACATTTCAGGCAGTGCGAAATCTCGATTGCTCTCGCGCAAACCAGGACAGGACTGTTGCCATGTGACCCTGACGAGCCAGTGACCGCTGGACCCCAAGTTGCTTTGTGCCTGAGGGTCAAGCCGTGCTCATGCCAATGATACAGCCAATTTCTAGCTCTCTCGTGCGACGCATTACCTTTCTCTCGGCTCGCTCAATTGAAGTGTAGCTATTTCAGAGACCCATCGCTTAAGTAGCTCACCACGCAAGCGAAATGCGAAGCGATCCATCATGTATTGTCTTGCTTACTGGGTAGCGTTGCTCGCTCTCCTTTCCGGTCCGGTTGCGGGTCAATCGCCAGGAACTGTGAAAGTAGACGACAGCTACTCGTATAGAATCGATAATCCCAGCGGGATTCAGTACTTGCCCTCGAAGGATAGCTGGCTCACTTCACCCGTGGATGCGTCTCAGAGATACAATGGCACCGTACACATGAGCACTGCAGGCAATGCACGGATTGTATTCTTTTTCCAAGGTATGCATTCATCGTGAAATCTAAATTTCTGAAGTTCTAAATTGCTATACAGGAACTGGTATATTCTACTACGGCGATAAAGGACCGGGATATGGGTCTGTGCAAATCAACGTTGATGGTCAGCGGGATGTTTATGGTTCTGTCAACGCATCATCGGACAAGATAGAATATCAACAACCTCTCTGGAATATTACCGGACTTGGACCAGGGGATCACCAGCTCGTCATAACTAGACAGGCCAACTCAGGAACAGGTCCGATTTCGCTCGACTACTTTAGGTACATCACTTTCTCATCTGTCGCAAGGCCATGTGTTAACGTTTCATAGCGTCGTGTCTTCTAACGACAAAATCATTCCCACGTTATCTGGGCCGTGAGTAGAAATGATTTCGTTATGGACCGGTCACTGAGTCTTCATTTTAGAGGCGCTTCGTCCGTTCCGGCTGAAGCATTAATAGTCGACAACACAGACAGCCGTGTTTTTTATTCTGGTGAATGGAACGTTGGAGTAAGTAAACATTGGAATATACTGTACGCAAGCCAATAATCTCGCCGTTTTCACAAACCAGCAATCCTCCGATGCGAACGCAGGATTCTATAACAACACTCTTCACGCTACCACAACTCGAGGTTCTATCGCCACATTCACGTTCAATGGCACAGCAGTCTGGTACTTTTCGGATATCGACGTAACCCATGGAATTATTGACATTAGTGTGGATGGCGGACCGCCAGAGTCGGTGAGCGGGTACCACGACCCTATTGTGAGTCTGAGCCTTGATCTGCCGACGAGTTCATAGGCTGACGGAAATTTCAGTTTTGTCAGCGCCCTGTTTGGTCGAAAGCCGGCCTTGCTCCTGGAGAGCACAGGGTGACTATCACTCATAACGATGACGTCAATAAATGGGCCACCGTTGACTTCTTTCGGTACCTACCCAAGTAAGTCTCCGTGATGCCATCTAAAATAGCTTATGCTCAAACTTGCGGCAACTCTAGTAATGCGACCGAAGGTTCTGGTTTGAGTGGGGGAAAAGGCTCGGCGCAGCCTTTGGACAAGACAAACAGCAAGGTTCCGATGGCAGCTATCATCGGAGGAGTCATTGGAGGGCTGGTTGGACTTGTTGGGATTCTCTACGCGGCATTCCTCGTCTACAGGCGCCGAGCGCGCGTTCGTAGAGGTGCCGATTGGGATATTGAACCTGCCCCAGAGATGGCAGATAGTATTCAGCCATACGAGTCTACACCCTTGGTTGCGTCGTATATGGAACGAGGTGCGCTACGAATGATCTTACTCTTAATAACATGATTCTGGTGGTTGACGTTGATCACCAGCGGCAGTACGCGTTCACGGTGCATCCGGAAAGTCGTCAAATCATGCAGTATTGGCCCGACATCATGCGGGGAACTCAACTGTCTCTGAAATGAGCACCTTTAGTAGTACGAGTCCTCCGAGGACCTCGGGAAGGTATAGTCGACAAGATCCGCCTCCATACCAATAATGAGCTTCTAGCATAGAAGGAATTTCTATATCCTGGGTTTCATAAATTATTTAGTTATGAGTGGCTGTATGTTATGGCTTTGGCCTTTGTATCGCGCGTTGCCTCGCCTTGTGCCTCTCCCTTGCGTTCATATGATACCCACAATATTCCGTTTGCAATAAAATGTTCGGAGGCGCACATACCAGAATTATTCCCTTTGTTCCTTGGCAAGTGATGTGAACCAACCTTGTCGTGTGTGCTGTACACAGCCTTTCATATCGAGTGTTTGGATAGAGAATGTTTGTTGATTAACGGCCATCTCGGACCAGTGACCAAACGGTATTAGTCATCGAATTGTTTGCTTGCATTCCTTTCACACCGCCACGACCCAGCCACCTGGCGAAATGTGTGAAGGAGTTTCTTGCCTGTGATGCTCATCTGGCTAGCTCACACCTTAAATCATGCTGTGGCCGTTCCCTGCGGTGAATCTGCGGCTGAGCATCACGACAACAAAGGCGTGAGGCATGCAACAATCAACCGCGCGCAACAGCTTCTAGACCGAGGAGCTATCCTATACGCCCCCTGATGATCCCGCTAGTTATATGCCACGGTCTCCTCATTGTTTATGCCCGCTATTTTACTCTTTCTGCTCGGTCACCATGTATCTCCCAGAGCCCATTCTTTCTTTACTCTTGCTCGGCTCACTCGCTTGTGCTCAGTCGGTAGACGGGAATATTGACGATAATTTTATGTTCAGTCCTGCAAACCCTGGTGGTATTCAGTTTTTTCCTCGGGGCGACTCTTGGTCGACGAGTGTGTCCACCGATGCGAGCCGGAGATACAACAATACCCTTCATTCGTCGTCCAAGCCCGGGTCACGCTTTGTACACTTTTTTCAAGGTTCGTTAGGTATGCCTCTCGATTTTGGATTTAGCTCAAAACTACTCTGTATAAAGGCGACAGCGTGTACTGGTATGGCGACAAGGGCCCAAGCGGAGGTGCTGCATACGTCAGTCTCGATGGCGGGTCCTTGGAGATGGTCAACACGACTGCCAACGCAACAGGATACCAGCAGATGCTGTGGTCGAAAACGGGGCTCGGAGGCGGCGACCATCAGCTCGTCGTCAGCCACGCGGACGACCAGCAGGCTGGTCCGATCACTTTAGATTATCTCCGGTATGTCCGTGTCAAGAACTTTTTCTGGATTTGGATATCAACATCAGGTTTGTTAGAATCGTGTCGTCGAATGATAGTATAGCGCCCTGGGGAGCCGGGCCGTAAGTGAAAAGGGAGACAGAGATGGGTTGAATCGTTTTGCTTATCACCCTTGGGATTCATTCAGCGGTTCATCAGCTGTCCCAGCCGGCGCCGTTATAGTCGATAACGCAGACAACAGGATCAGCTACGATGGAGGCTGGGAACCAGTTGTAAGTATCTTTATCCAGAGCCAAGGCTGGGCTAGACACGTAGTGCTGAACTCGTCAGAACGGCGCAGGTCCAATCACCGGAGCGGATGGTTTTTTCTACATGAATACGGTGCACCGGACAACGACTCCGGGCGCCATTTTGAAATTTACATTCACGGGAAGTGGGATCTGGTATTTTTCGGATGTCGACACAACGCATGCGTATGCCAGGATCAGTCTAGATGGTGGACCGGCGGAAGATGTCAGCGGATATCACAGTCCGCACGTACGTGCTCTTCATCGTTTCCGTAACGCGACTCTTACCCGAGTATTTTTCCCAGTTGGCTCAACGTTTGATTTGGGGCAGGAGTAACCTTACTTACGGCGAGCATACAGTCACAATCTCACACGGTGGAACGCCCGCCCAGTACACCACATTGGACTATTTTATGTATCTCCCCGCGTGAGTTGCTTGATTACTTTTCGTTTACTCGATCCATTGAACAATTGATGCTTCCTCGTAGAGTGAGTCGCTCACCCTCTGGGCCCGCATCGAATGGTTCGGACGGCCGAACTTCCAATAGTGCGATGACAATGTTACCACGCCTGGGCATGGGCTGGATATCTAAGCCCCTTTTTATTCTGGCTTTTGTCTCAGCTATTTAGTGGTTAGAGTTGTACAACTTGTGGGCGCTCGAGTTTTCTCTGATTTCTACACACTTCACTCTCATTACAGCAATCACAATATTTGTATGCATATACGAAGAAGAAATTTATCACAAATCGTCTTGTGAGTTAGTTTTCATTCGTCATTGATAAGAGGGTTCTGGCGCGTACGGAAATGAAGTGATTGTGAAATGGAAATAAATAAAATAACTAGCCTGTCATGGAGAGTTCCAATACCCCTCATCGGTCTGCGATGGCCGAAGGCCGAAGCCAATGCTCCGATCGGAATGGCAATTGGAGATCACGCGGGATGCATGACGAATTGTAATTGGGCACAATTCTATTTTCTAACGTAAAATGGAATAAATGGTGGCTGCGGCTGGTATCGAACCGATCCTCCCGGAATACGCATGCGTAAAGCCAGCGGTATAGTTCGCTGAGCCTCTCATTTCAAGGTGATTCTGCTCGGCCAAAAGCAAATTTGCTAGCTAGGGCTGGTTACGGCCCTGGTTGTACCTAAGCGGAATCGACGCCTAAGGTGGCTTGGATGAGTACGCGCAACTGACGTTTATTCTGCTTAGGTAGAATAGCCCTCAGTAGCGAATTGGATTTTGGCCGAGTGCCATGTGCTCATGACACCCACCGAAGGACTCAATTCAATCTCAACTGAATTAGCCTCGGTGCTTTTCGTTGATTCTGGAAAATTCCTCGGGGCTGGACAAGGTCTTAGAAGCTAGTTGCATGGATTACCGGTCATCTCGGTCGCTCCCTCGCTACCGCTTAAGTCTGAACAAGCCTGTGCATGGCTTTTTTGCATATTCGGTGGTATGTTTAGAGCGAGCGTGCCATTCTGAAACACCCTATTGGGCTACGCGTCTACTGTATGGTTGTACCACAGCAGATGAGCTACCAGTCAGCACTCCAACCTCTAATTCCGTAGTTTTTTATTTTTTATTTTTTATTTTTTATTTTGTTGGATTTATTGGGCCTGGTACTCATCCGATGACATCATCCACCCGCTATCCTAGCACCGAAAATGGAACACAATGGAGGCGCTGACCACCACTCATACTTGACAACCACGTCTACGACTGCCACTCTGTTCACGCACAGGAATATCTGATTCAGCGAACAGGCAATCTTGCTAGTGTTTCAGTCTGGCCATGAGCGCTACTAGCAACGACCGCGGCTTATCAGCTAAGCGGAGAAGAGGTTAGTACAAAATAGGTTGAAATACGGATTCCGCGCAATATCCTATCCAGATTCGAGCCCCACAAGATTAGGGGCGGGTCGTTCGGTAGCCAAACTAACGTTATTGCCACCTGAAATGATTCGTCAGGTCTGCAGCATGTGTTGCTAAGTACAACATGTGTCGCTCTAACTAGCCCGATCTACAGATTGCACTTAGTTTGGGTCCTGGTGACCTGCTAACACTAGCCCGAACATGCAGGCATTTGAGGAAGATGCTGATGAGTAAATCGTACGCCCCAATCTGGCAGGAGGCCGAGGAAATGACACCTAGGCTCCCTCGTCGTCCTTCCGAGCTTTCGAGCCCTCAGTATGCTGCTCTAGTATTCTCAAACTACTGCACGGTATGCCACCTATGTGATAAATGCTCCGCTCTTGGCTTGGCTAATCTAAGGTTAGCTATGTGGAGGCGATAAATCTGTCGAGCTCGAGGCAGCCTTACGGGTTCGACTTTGCCAATCTTGTCGTGTTTCTGAGTGAGTTCCGTTGACACTTCGGAAGGCGCATCCTAGATTATAGCTTGGCCTAGACTCGTTGATATCACTCGTATTAAAAACCTGCCGCGTCGGAGATTGACAGGCATGGTTCCTGTGACATATAGTACGTTTCGAAGTTGGACATTACCCAGAATAACTCACGTTATCACAATAGAAACGCGATTATTCCCGGGCAGTTCAGGTGATGATGATGTTATGAGTATTCCAATCCCTCACTGCCTTCGCAAGGATCTTCGGGATTTGATGAAAATCCAAAAGCACGAGAATAAAAGCTAGGGCTCCCGATGTCGTTGAGGGACATAGATCGGGTCACTTGGGTTGACGACTGTAACGTAGTAGGTATCCAGGCTGCGGCGCTGTCGTTGATTCTAACTGAATATTTTCCAGTTCCAAGAAATGTTGTAGAGGTTCTTGATATACCCCGACCTTACCGACTCGCAGAAACACTTGCGCGCTGACGGCTTAGATTGTGAACATGGGAGTTTTTACGACCTCCAGAATTTTCACGAGATAGTCGGCTGCTTCACGGATGAGGGAAGCGACGAAGCCGAAGAGGATAGTGAAGAGGAGGAAGTATAGTTGACATGGCCTTAGTTATGAAATCCTTTGGCTCATTTCTATTATTTCCTTCATGGCTAGCTGATTGACAATTGGTATTGAAGCGCACGTAACGTGTTCATTGGAGACATTGAAGTCTTAGCCCTAGTTCACAGAGATGAAGATAACTTGACCACATCGGCTCCACGACTTTTAGTCGAGAGACATCAGCTGGGGTATGGGTGTAAATAAGTCAGTTACTTAAACAAGGCCAGGAGTCAGAGCTGGGACACTTGTAGCTTCGTATACCCACAATATCCCAGTTTCTGGGAGCACGTGGGTGGGCGCATTTTGCTATTATGGCTGCATTTTAATCTACAGTAGAACCTCTTGATTTGCATCTTGTGCATTTGCATAGTGCGACAGCTGAATGAATTGCTGTAGACAACACCAACATCTCTATTACTCAGTTTTAGCTCAGGGAGCACGACTGTCAAGATGCAAATCAAGAGGTTCTACTGTATGTCTGTGTCGTCAAAAGTTAGACAGGCAGTGTGCAGCATGTCGCAATATTCTTTTGGCTGTGGCGCCTCGGTGCCAGCCACCATTTTGTCCATCTCCTTTTGGTATAGCTGACCCTGCATCTGCCCCACTCATGAAAATTAGCATTTTGTGGGACCATGGAGACTCTGAAATCTACTCTCTTCAGTATAAAAAAGCCCCATTGCAATATCCGCACATCTATTTATCCTATCATCGTTCGCACCTTGTTGAATACTTGCATCATATGCTCATAGAGCTATTTCTTGCGTCTCACGGTCAGGTATCAAGGTATTCGACCTTCGCGCCTTTCGTAGTATCACGTCTCAAAGCCATAATGGCGTATCTCATATCTCTTCATATACATTATCAGATGCTATAGAGAAACGTAAGGCGACGCATATACATGCATTGATGCAGGGAAACCAGGAAGAGCATTTCCTTTGACCTTGATGAAATCGATTCGGCAAGTACCAGGTGTTCGTGCTTCTACTGACGGACGTGCGGCAACAGGCTTCGAAGACTCAAGGGCAGGATACAGGCGACCCTTTCCAAACCAAGGCACCAGAGTCATTGACCTACAGGGCTCACTGACATAACCGCGAATCAAGGTGTGCACTCAGCCCGGGAAGAATCGGCAACATCTAAGAACTACCAGCATTGTTGCAAGATTCCTTTACGTTTCCGAGGTGACGGGACGGCTCTGTACGAAGGAAACCCGTTTCAGCCTTGGGATCGCCCCCGATGGGCCACCAATATAGCGGGCTTGCTAGCTTGCCGGCGCTAGTCCCTCATGTCTCCGGCAGGCAAGACTAAGATTTACAAACCGAAGATCAAATTTAGCCGTGTTGAAAATCAATCCGCTTAAAGACAACGGTCCCCAGCTTCAATGAGTGCACGATGGCCCTCCCCTACTATGACTGCGAGACCGAGGGGTTAGTATACCTTGTTACGCCTGGTGCTGAGAGCGATCTATACCATGACTCTTATTTCGAATCGGATTTGGAGTCTTCGTCGAGCGACACGACAATGCACACATCCACCACGATTGCGTCGGATGAGATTGGGGGTCAGTCTTTTGTCTGGTGTCGTCCAACAATTTTAACCTATGGTCGATAGCGTTCTTTCGCGAAGCGCACGGTCGCATGTATCCCATGGACGAGAACCTGCCGATGACATTCCCCGCAGACGAGGTCGAATTGCGGCGACATCAGATGAGACATGTCGTACTCAAGGCTCTTCTCCGTAGCAGCCATGTTGGGCCCGTCCAGCACGTGCTCCGACCACGGGCAGATGGGAGCAGGCCAAGGATACTGGACATAAGAACATGTTGTGGCACCTGGTGAGTATATGGTTTCGGGACCCCTGGGCTAATTACGTATTGGTTGCCCTCCACTTTACTTATTTGTCCACTCCGATCCAGGGCACAGGAAATGGCTACAGAGTTTCCACACTGTGATATTGTATCCGTAGATGTGGTCCCCACTACCCCGCACGTCCCCCGACCAAATATTGTGTTTGAGGTGTACGACTTGTACGAAGGACTGGTCGAGGACGACGAGAGCTTTGACTATATCTCATGTCGAAACGTTCAGCTAGCGGTGAGCACCTTTTCTCTCCCGTTGCAAGGTCGTGCCCCAGAGCTGCTGTTATGGGGTTTGCTAATAATACCCCCATAGGTTAAACAATACGATAGACTACTGCTTGACCTCCATCGTGTACTCAGGCCCGGCGGCTTGCTCTCTATAGGCGAGATTGAGCATCGATTATATGAAGTCGACAAACCTCCATACACAACCATTGCGACCAAATCGTTTCCTAGGGTGTGCAAAGGAATAGACCTCATGCGCAGCGCGATTGCCAATCAGGGCGTTGACTTGGAGGCCATTCATCAGATCGGAAATTGGCTCAAGCCACGGAGTGAGTGGTGGAAGCGAACGGGCGAAAGATACCAGTTGCGTCCACCCCTGTGTTGATGTGTCTACTTAGGATTAACGGCGTGATTGAATAGCATTCCACCAGAACAAATTGCTCAGGCGTCCACGGGAATCCACCCGATCCATTCTCAGGTTCTATTATTGCCTACCGGGCCGTGGCATCCAGACCCAATACTTGCTCAAGTCGGACTGCTAACAAATCGACTTTGCCAGCTTTCGTGGACTCAGGTTGCCGGGGTATTGGTCGAAAATGGATGGACGAGGACGCGGTAGAACGATTGTGTAAGAGCTGCGTTGACGAATGGGCCGAATCAGAACAGCTCGGGACTCAGAGTCTAATCAAGTATTGGATCTGGTGGGGACTCAAGCCGGATCTGGTCGCGAAAAAGTGATGGATAATTGAAGTTTTCCTTTTTGGGTTATTGGGATATGGAACGCATGTAATCTAGTGTATATCGGTCCAAGTGTTTTCGCATGTGTAATACGATTTCAGCATAGAGAATGGCTGTATTGGGATCGAAGAGTCTGAGTTAGTATATCATATTGCAGTGACGTAAAAGGATTGGATGGGCGAAGATATTTGTAAGATTCTGATACTACCCTTGTGTGACAGAGCACACCACGCCAGCTTTTCAGCCTCGGGAAGGTCGTTTACATTGCTTGGACTGAAACCCGAGTTATAGGAAAGCTGATGAACTATGGAGTTAGAATGTGCGTGGAAAAGGCCCGATGGATCAAGTGGTACCAGGGTGATCCAAGCGATGGCTTGCCTCTGCTATCATCATGGGACTAAGATGGCCTATTCGGGAATGAATATACTTATTCGTGCTTCACACGATGGTTTATGCGTGGAAACTTAATCAGTCTGCAGGGTCGGTCGGCTAAATCTAGTACAGAGGACAAGGGCGCCCGTGAGAATGAAATGAACACAAATTTTATCTTACGAGGAGGTTGCAGTGTAGATCGTGTAAAATGTCTTTGTTGTACATTTGGCAATGTGGACCAAAAAGCGCCCATCGTGGCGGAGTCTGAAGATTCAGAGCCCGGATCGCCACGTCTTTGTAGGCACATGCCTATCTTCTCTCCATTTAAACGTCGTTCTGTCCGAACAGCCATGCCTGGGTTTAAGCTCACAGATCCTTCTTACGTTGGGCTATTGGCGAATAGCCTACTCTAACCCCCCCCCCGCTTTCATCGCACCACGTTGGTGACGATATAATACGATGTTATACGACAAGGATGGTGGCGGGTTGTTCAACATTACAATATATTCTTCAGCCATTTGCAAGCCTTTACCCATGGGTGGCAAGACCCGGTCAACCACCAGTTGGATCCGAATAGCCTACCACTGATTTCGAGATGGACAAGCGCTTCCTATCTCAAATCCTAAGCTTATCATGCATGAAGTCGGGAAAGTGAGGGGCGTACGCATTACAAATGAATAGAATTTGTTGGTGCTGCTTTTTTCAACTGATAGTGTGCGAGAACTCCGTGCACGTATCAGATGACGATACTGTGCGGATCAGGTGTGTGTTCTGTCTGGCGTAAGATCGAACTCAACATGCACTGTATTTGTTATTGATAGAGTGAGTTTGCAATCAAAATTCTAGACCATTCATTTGCTTTCGTCGAGGTCATCAATTCTCCACGAGGCCTTGCCTGCATACAAACGCATGTTTCCGGGCAGATGATTTGGTCTGCTACACCCAACAATACACGTACCCTTCACTACATCAGCCAACTCGGTCGTTGCTTTTCTCATCCAAAAGGGCTAATATCATTTTCTTCTCAAGGGGAAGACTTTTGCTCAAATCAAAATAGGCCTGATAACTGAATTCTTCGGAGCCGCTGGTGGCAACTTCTGCTTGATCAGTGATAACATAGCAGAATGACACCCCGGATCCAAAGCGTTCATCGAGAGTTTCTGCGTCCAAGAGGTCCAGTAAACGGGCTAATGTTGAGCAGAAACCAGTTGGTCGAGATATTCTCGTATTTTGCGACAGCACCGAAAGATACGATGCCCAAGGCAAATAAATCAACCTTGGATGTGGGATCGTGATAATAGACTAACGAAGCTGTAGTGGAGGTTCATAGAGGTTCAAATGTATACCAGATGTGTGAGTCGGCATTCATAGATATTGAGCTTGCCTGATTGTACGTAGATCAACTTGCACAGCAAAAGCCTGCCCAAGGTCGGGCTAGGGTGACATTCTATGTTCCGAACATCGGTGCCACTCTGGCTGCGAAGAAGCCGCTAAGGCTTGCGCAGCTGTTTGAAAAAGCTTTAGGTGAGAGCTCCCATGCGTATTTCCAACATTGATACCTGCTTTCCTCTAAAATATAACATTCTAGCCGACACCATAGTCGCCATCTATTCCTACATAGCGAGAATACATCAACTAGGCGATCACTTATAGTAACTCTATTGTCTTTCTCTGTGCCACAAGCATATTCACAGCGATTCATCCAGCTTATTCGGGTACTCAAGGGGCGCGTTGGTTGTACAAAAATTGGCTTTTATAATCGTATGAAATCCCGTTGCAGGAAAGCGGCTATATGGACTTACATGATCAATAGTATCGCTTTGGACTAGGCATTCAGGATATTGATGCTCTTCTTGAAGGCCTAAATAACCCGGAAACACCAGTAGCCTGGAGTCCTGGTCCGTTCATAAGCGGTGGAAGGAGCATTTCCATCAAGTATGACAGTTGTATCACACGGTTCTGGCTTGCTGATTCGACATCTCTGTAGGTGCCTAGTTGCGTGGGATACCGTCGGTGAGTGGATTTGACACGAAGACTTTGCTTTCCCTTTATGGGTGAATTTAGGTACAAATTTCAGAAGGGGAGCCAGCCCTTCCGAAATTAACTTGTTTGGCATACCAGACTCGGAGCAAGTTTGATCGTATCACTACTGCATAGAGGTCATGGGATTTATTGATACATCATAGGATCCCACCAAACGTAGACCACGTCCTTCATGCTTTGGCGTTCCATGAAAACAGGGCGCTGTTTCGACCTAACCTCTTCGACCCAAATGGCCGCACAAAAATGAAGCAGGTAAGCCTAATTGAATAATCTAGCATGCTGACGCCGAAATTTAGAAAATTTAATAGGTATGGTTTCCCGGAAATCATACGGATATGGGAGGGGGCGGGATGCAAGCCCCAGGGCTCGCTGACCTCAGTCTACTTTGGGTCATTGTGAGCACGATGCTCAATCCAACTGATAACTAAGCTGAAACAACTCAGAGCGAGCTCTCGAAACTTATTAAATTCAGCCATACAGGTATCCGATACCCAGACCTTAATGCTATTATACCCATCGACGCATATAACGACATGCCTCCGGGGGACCGTGTGCAGGATGAGTGCGAGACGCGGCTAGCAGCTGGTCTGATAAAGCCCGATTCGCTCATTCACGAGAGTGTGGCATACATACACAACCTTCCTGCAAGTGAAATGCGATCTCCTAGGCGAACATCCCGATTTCTTTCCATGATGATCTCAGAGCCATCCAGTGGGATATACGAGCCTGTCTTGTCACTCTGAGTCCTTTAGAGTCGATAAAACGCTCAGATACAGTGGTATGATCATGATAGTATGCTAATGCTTGGGCCTAACATCTACTCCTCTAGATCAAACGGATGTTGGAAGCCCAAATTCGAAACCCAGTCTCTCCCTCACAGGCATCGTTTCCGACTCTGTCGCGCCATGCATCCCGTGGTTCTTCGATATCGCAATTCCTCACAGCGCGCCATAGTTCAAGCCCTGGTTCTAACCTCTCCCATAAGAGAGCCAGTCCACCGCCCCCACCACGGAACAAAGCCAGTACAACCAGTTCATCCAAGACTGCCAGCGTCCCTTCAACGCGCCGGACGAAGAGAGAGAGCCCCCCGAATGTATCGCCAAGTGGAACTTCATTTGAATTCAATTCGGTATGTGATTCAATTGAGCCGTATAGCAACCGCATCACCCGACGTCCGTATTCAGCTCTCGGCGGTGCTTGGCAGCTCGGATTTCGGCTCCGGTCCCAAACAGAGCCAAACACCGCCATCATACGTTTCCAACGACGATCACGACCGATCAGCCATGTCCGAAGCCAAAGGTGCGTAAGAGCCGATCGAGTGTATGTCAGTATATTTAAAATTTGACAGTTTTAATTGGGATCATTGGTGGGAGTGGGTTGTACAATCTGTCCAATTTGACCCAAGTGTGAGTTGATAAAATTTGGTGGCGCACGTCTTTGTTCTGAGTTTCCTTGATAACTTTGTAGAGCGACGCATAACCCTGAAACACCATGGGGTTATCCGTCCTCTCCTATTACTATCTCCGAACTTCCCGGCGGAACAAGGCTTGCGTTTTTGGCTCGGCATGGGGCGTCGCACAAGTCAGTATATCATGGGAGACCATTATCTAGGGATGACCCTGACGACTTTGGGAATGGTAGTATCCTACCATCGGATGTACCAGCACGAGCAAACATTGCAGCTCTGAAGTCCATCGGCGTCAAAGTGATCGTCGCGTTCTCGGCCGTCGGAAGTTTGAGGGAGGAAATTGCCCCAGGAGATTTCATCATTCCCGATCAGGTTCGTGCCCTCAACCATTCCATCTCGTATCCACTTTTCGCAATTTTTTTTTACGAATTGGACGTTTCGTGACGTAGATCATTGATCGAACCAAAGGTATTCGGCCCGCGTCGTTTTTCCAAGGAACTTCGGTAGTTGCGCATGCAATGTTTGGTGATCCGTTTGATACCCAGTTGACGGATGCCTTGGTGCCGATGGTGGAAAAGGTGCGTTTGGTGTTTTGCTTCTTATGCTGGGGTTTATTTATCGATTTCATCTTCGAACTTGCTTTTTCGGATTTAACGCATACTCGGCAACGCTTTTTTAAACCTCCCAGGCTCTTGCTGCCCTCCCAACTTCGACAACTGCTCCGAAGCTGCACACAAAGAAATGCGTGGTCTGCATGGAGGGCCCACAGTTCTCGACTCGGGCCGAGAGTCACATGTACCGTGCGTGGGGCGGGGATATCATCAACATGAGCGTGTTGCCAGAGGCTAAACTTGCGAGAGAGGCCGAGCTGAGGTGCGTGTTTCTTCGCACCTGTCCTTGCCTCATATTCAGGGCCTAGTATCCCTTTGGCATGTTTGCCAATGTGTGATCGTCGCCATTTGACCTGATTCGAATTTGACTTTTTTGATCGTCCGTTTTTGCATGCTGATCTGGCTTTGGATTGATGCGGTGATGAACAGTTATGCCCTAATTGCTACTGCAACGGATTATGATTCGTGGAGGGTGAGCGAGACGCCCGTGACGGTGGCCGAGGTGTACAAGACGTTGACAGAGAATGCGGATCGGTCGCGGAGGGTGCGTGAGCTTCATTCTATGGACTCGCGATGGTTCTCATGTTTGCTTTGATCGAACTTGGGTTTGGATCAACGCTAGATCACGGAAACTATCCTCGAGGAACTTCACGAGCTTGCCGAGTCTGGTTCGACGTTGACGAATGCCGAGGGCGGGATGAAGTATTCGATGGTTACGCGCGAGTGGCCCGAGCCGGATAGGCGGAAGCTTGCGTATGTGTTGCCGAATTATTTTGGGTCGGAGAGTAGGAACTAGAGTGGGTTTAGACCCGTTTAGAGTAGACTAGAGCCTGATCACGTGGTTCTGTAGCACGGTCGACGGATATATAAATGTAGATTGAATACAGAACAAGTATCTATAGAGTTTTTACTTTACCAATCGCACCCTCGCCCGATCAGGTCTGCGATCCTTTCGACGCCCTCCCGATCGATCTCATCAAACCCTCCTAGTTTGAGACAGTCGAGATCGAGTACGCCGACGACCTTGCCCTGTGCGTTGATCACGGGCGCAACAACCTCGCTCTTGGTGTCTCCGTCGCACGCGATGTGTCCCGGATAGGCATCGACGTCCGTCACGAGAACCGTCTTTCGTGTGACAAACGCGTCGGCACAGACTCCTTTTCCTGGAAGTGCACGGATGAGTTGGCAGGCTGGTCGTCCGGAGAACGGGCCGAGCAAGAGCGTGGGCGATGGCGTAGGTGTTGGGTTTGGAAAGAGCTCAGAGGAGAGGTAGAATCCTGTTTATTCCGGTCAGATCAGAGGATCGAGAGAGGCTCAGAGTGGACTGTACCAGCCCAGTTGACGGCCGAGTCGCCCGTTCCAAAGTCGTGAAACGACGCGAGAGTGTGGTAGATGAGGCTACTCGCGTTGGCGAGGTTCGAGACCTCGATTTTCCGAGAACTTGGATTAGTCCGGTTTTTCTCCCTAAGCGGCCGAGGTGAGCGAGAGACTGACCCATTGACGTTGGCCCTCGATTAGTGCGGCAAGTTGCTCGTGAATATGAGACCAAACTTGGGCCTTGGTTGTGATGTCTGTCGGGAGGAGACTGCTGTCTGCGTGGGGCATCGTGGTGGGCGGAAGCTGGAGAATAAAAAAAGTCATGCATACATGCGAGCGATCACGCAACTGAGGTCCACGTGATGCACGCGTAAGGTTGATGTCCGGATGACATAATGCATCCCTGGATAGTGCCACGTTAGACGCCAAACACTCGACGGACCACGTCGACGAGCGATATATTAGCCCGACTGTGCCACCTCAAGGCACCTGAACTCAACGACCACCACCGATGCGACTAACCCTCTCCTCGCTGGCTCTGGCCGCCGTCGTCGTCGCCTCCGGCATCGAGAAGCCCGGACTGCGGCCGCTCACCGGACGAGGCGACGCCCACCTGGCCGCTGGACAGTACACAGACGCCGCCCGCGCCTACTCGGACGCCCTCGAGCTCGACCCCAAGTCGTACCTACTCTTGTACAAGCGCGCCACGGCCTATTTCTCCCAGAACCGGCATTCCCAGGCGTTGCAGGACTTTAACAAGGTCCTCGAGCTCACGGGTGATGAGTTTGACAAGGCTTGGTTTATGAAGGCCCGGTTGTTTGCGCGCGAGGGCAAGTGGACCGAGGCTGCAGAGTTTGCGCGCAAGTTTTCGGAGCAGAACAAGGGGGACACTGCTGCAATAGATCTCGTACGCCTATTTTCTCTATTGCTGGGCCTGGGTGCTAATACCCACTTTTGGTAGCTGTTTGCCGTCACCGAAGGCCAGGTATCGGCCCGAAACGCTGAAAAGGCAGCCAAGAACAAGCATTGGGACATTTGCGTAGAAGAGGCGACCAAGGCACTCCTGACCGCCTCCCACTCGGCTTCCCTACGAGAACTCAGAGCCAACTGCGCACTCGCAAACGCCGACCTTGAACAAGCCGCCGCAGACTTGACGTATGTGCATTTTCTATCATTTGACTGATTCGAACACCACCGCTCATGACGCATGGATTTGTCAAGCCGATTGACCCACCTCATGGCACCCAACTCGCATCGATTTGTCCGAATCTCCAACCTCACGTATTTCCTCCTCGCCCCCACACCTCAAGCACTCGGCACCGTCAAGCAGTGTTTGAGCTTTGACCCTGATTCGAGAGAATGCCGAAACGCACACAAGACCTATCGACGGTTGGACAAGGACCAGTCCAAGCTCGAACGCATGGTCGACGCAAACGATTGGCGTGGGCTGGCAAAGCTCGTGACAGGTGGAGGCAAGGGTGGAGGGCTGGCCGATGCGTTTGATACGGCACTGGAAGAGGGAACAAAGTATCTCCACCTCCCGACGTCGATCGTACCGAAAAAGCACAGCCTGCGAAGGCAGAGGATATATTGGGCGGCATGTAAAGCCTATACGATGCTCGAGCTTCCGGCCAAGGCGGATATCTGGTGTTCCGAAGTGTTGATGATGGATCCCGAGGATGTAGATGCGCTTGAAGGAAAGGCTGCGGGGCTGATGGTCAAGGAGGAGTGGGAAGAGGCGGTTCGAACGTTGGAAAAGGCGTTTGAGCTCAGCGGACGGTCGAGCCGAAGTGTGGCGGAGCGACTGGAAAAGGCCAGGAGGTTGCTGAAGCAGAGTCGGAACAAGGATTACTACAAGGTCTTGGGTGTGTCCAGGGATGCGGATGAAAAGACCATCAAGAAGGCTTAGTGAGTTTAACCCATCCATATGCCTGAGGATAGTCAACTAATATGTGGATCCAGTCGAAAGGCAACGCTCAAAGCTCATCCAGACAAGGGCGGAAGCGAAGCAAAGATGGCGGCTGTGAATGAGGCCTATGAGGTCTTGTCCGATCCTCGTGAGTGTGCTTTTGTGGAGTTGTGCTTCTGATGTTCTGACTTCTGCTGTGATTTACAGAACTCCGTGCGCGGTTCGACAATGGCGACGATCCAAACGACCCGACCTCTGGCCAGGGCCACGGCTTCCCCGGACATGGCTTCCCTGGCGGGTTCCAGTTCCAACATGGTGGAGGAATGCCTTTCCAGAACATGTTCTTCCAGCGTGGTGGAGGCGGAGGCGGACAACAGTTCCAGTGGCAGTGGTCATAAGACTGGCCGCCTGGTCTTAGGACTCGCTGCTCGGTTGGCTGGGACTTGGATCGGCCGGTTTCGTTCAGAGCTTAGATTGGAGTGGATGGAAACCGGTCCAAGCGTATTTTGATGTTTGGTTTCGATGCTGTGGTTGCTCTCTCTTTCTCTCTTTTTGTATTGTGCATTCATATTTTTTGCATAAATGTTTATCGTTGAACTTTTTTGGGTTTGGTGCGGGGGTACTACCTTGGGAATGTTTGATCTGAGGAGCGATCCTTGATAAATGCATGAGAGCCACCTCGCGCCACGTACGATACCTCGCCTAAAGGGGTCTCACGGTCTGTTTAAAACGTTGGGACATCATGAACCCTCTGAATGCACTCTGTTGACGCGAGGCAAGATGCAAAATAGGTTATATAGAACCGCTACTCCATATTGGGAGACCACCAGTCACGTGCGCAAGCTCGGAACAGCCTTGTCGACCTGGCATGGGACCATTGACGATTATGGTGGAACTGAAGGACGCATTCAGAGCTTGAGAGATTTTCCTACTGCACTGCTGGAGCTACCTGTATATTTCTTTTACAGGTATTTGGAAGGGGGAGGGGGGTTGAAAGGTAAAAAAGAATGCTCTTACACTACCCAAATCTCCGAATGTCAAAACGCACTAGCATAAGCCCTCAAAAAGAGGGATTTTCGTCCATTTGTTGACTCTGAGTGCTATTCGATAAGATCATTTCCAAGCTGATCCATGCGTAAACGCCAGTTGTGATTGAGCCACCACGAGCCACTAAGCCAAAGCAGACTCTCCCGAAATCGGGTATGGTAGATCCTTGCGTGACAATAGAGTAAACCCTACCATTCGACGATAGACGATGCTCGGTTCACGGAATATTTCGCGCAACCCTACCATGGCCTAGCCACGGATATCTTTTATGCCTTTCCGACGAAGATCGACCATGATTATACTGATCCTGGTAGTCGCTACTATGCAAAGATATGCTCTATCGTTCAAAGCTCGGGGACTGGGAAGCCTCGTTCGATGCTACGGGTACAGACATGCTGCATGATTATGCCAGCGTGGGTCCAAGTGTCTGACACGGCTGAAGGAGAAAAACGTGATTGTCGTATACATGAACATCCGTCACTCTCACGAAGACAAAACAGGGAACCCGCACCCGCTTCGAGGCGCCATTCCTGCGGAAAATCTGACCCAGAATCTCGATCTTTCCGAAGATCACTACAGTGACCGTTGCCTTGCATTTATCACTGGTCTCTTTCGCGCTTTGGGAGGGTGGTCGGGGCAGCTCTCGACAAGGTTTGGCTCACGCGAGCAAATTATTCAAGCTTGGTCCAAGGACATGTATGATCTGAAAGACGATAGCAGTTGGTTTATGCTCTTTGACAAAATGAAGGAACATCATGACTCGGTTGGTCACTGTTAAATCTAGTGCATCGTTGCCAGAAGATATCACATCCGGCAGGTATCAGATGATATATGCTAGGACACCGAATCTCAATGGTCAACAAATAATTCTTCGACATAATTTAACGCTTAAATCATAATGTTATTCCTGGATTTGCGAACTGTAGCCTGCAAAGGTGCACAGCCGGTACTGGCCAGCGTAAGCCTAGACATCACGTGACCTGCGCCCGTCGGTCGTTTGCACTCGACTACGACATCGTGGCAGCGACCCTCGATGGCGTCGCCATTTTTCACTCTCACAAAACTCTTCTTTTACCCCTCTATATAGAAGCCCCAAATTGACCCTTCCACACGGCGAGTCGGTCTTGCAGTCGGCAGTCAACCACGCATGCGTGTCCTAGGCCGTTGGTTGGTAACTGATGCAATCTTCAGGCAGCGAGCAGTACATGATCTGGACATCCGTGTTGGCTACTGGAGCCAGTAGTAATTATTTTGTCAAGTTAAGTTTTGCATTCGCTAATTTTGACGATGCAGATTGTCCCCAGACGCCCACAAGATTTCAACTCGTCTCAGCAAGATTCACAACCTCATCACAAATCCAAAATGAGCTGGCGATATGTTTCCGACCGACACTCCAGAGCACAGTCGAATGGTTTTGGGCAGCTGGGTGACAAGTCAGCTGATTATCCTTGGACACGGGCACAGGCTTCCGTGAGCGAAGCTGAAAGTCCACTCACTTGATAGCAGAGTTGGGGCTATGCTCGATTATGGGGGTGATCTCATTGCCGTCGGCATCCTTGCCCTTGATGAACCGGAAAGCAGCGAGCATCGAAGATACAGCTATGAACATTGATGCTTCGGCGTAGTGCGTTCCCGGACACCTCCTATGGAAGGTGAAGATAATGATCATTAGTCGAGCTGACCGCTGCTATTTCAGTTAGGTAACTTGCCTTCTCCCCCACCCAAAGCTAGGTGATAATGGCACATTGGGATCGAGGTAACGATCTGGATCAAAATTTTCTGGGTCTGGATAGGCCTTTTCATTGCGACTCATAGCCCTGGGGGTTGCATGTGAATAAGGAAGGACAGTATTCATGCAGGAGCGAGGACACTCACCAAATGTTCCCGATTCTACCAACCAATCATGATTCCGAATCAATAATTATGCCGTAGCTCCAAAAGGAATCAACTTACATCATCGTACCCCCTGGGATCCGGTAGCCCATGTATTCATCCTCATTCACCGAGAGATGGGGTACGCCTAATTGCATAGTCAGTTCGGATTAGGATTAAAGCGCATAGATGCGGCTCCCGGACACGCACCGATCGGTATCACAGGTTGCCACCTCAAGACTTCAAGAATCAAGCGATTGACGTATGGTAGCCGATGACGATCTTGAATAGTCGGAAGACGCTCGGGTCCTATGACTGAATCTATTTCTGCTTGTGCCTTGGCCTGGACCTCTGGGAAGAGTACCATTGCAGCAATGAACGATGTCAAAGAGCTTGCAGTCTATATGAGCTGGGTCTCAGCTCAGGTCATTCAGCGTATTGATTCATTGTACTGACGGTATCAGTTCCACCTGATCAGGGGTCTTGCTGTGAGTTTTGGTGTGAGTCGGAGGCAGATTGACGTACCTGTGTACAAGGTTATGCCCAGGGTTTTGAGCCTCTCATCCCTTTCTGACTCGTCTAATTCTGCCGTGAGTCTACTATCTAAGAGCGAGCGTATCATTGACGGTTCAGCGGTACCCTCGGCCTACGGATTAGATTAGGCACCAATACAAGTAAAAAATCACTGAGACATACAATCTGAGTTTTCGTCCATTGGTATATGGTGTTCACGATCCAGTCTTTCCTCTCTCGCCACTTGCGAGCAGTTTTCTTCCACTGAGTAAATGGCATCCAGTTAGGAACGCGCATAAGGGCAGGAAAAAAGTTTGCCAAAAAATCTACGCAAGTTAGGATGATGTTCCGCTCAGGCTAGCACAATGAGGACTCACTCCCTGGCATCTGGGCTTCGCAAAAGTTGACAACTGTTTCCTGCGCTCCCAGAACGAAAGTGTCATCGTCTGATTCGACCTTGTACCCATACACACTGTGGAATACTGTAGCCGCCATTGCTCTATGATAGCATTAGTCAGAGTTTAATGAAAGTTGTTCCCAAGATCTTACCGGAAAAAATGTTGATGAAGGGTCTCGGACGAAGTGGTTCCTGAGATATCCAAAAGTCGTCCAAGGAGCAAACGCGCTTGTTTTTCTTGGGACTCGTGAAAGCGAGTGCTTGACCTGGCGTTCAGCCAATCGTTCATCATCCTCGATAATGGCGCCAAGTATCATTGTAGCCGATGAAGGTAATGAATCCAGACCAGTTCATGCTTTAAGTGGTATGATGTTAGCGCCGCTTCTTAGAAGAGATGTCAGATGTATTCACCCTTCGGGATCCCCAACCATAGGAAGGCATACACGATCAGAGTAGTTTGATGATCTCTTGTCCATCAAATCCGAGGCAGCTTCAGCAGAGTTCAAGATCACCACATTTTTTCCAAATACCCTCAACGACACAATATCACCTATGAGGATGGTTGGTATTAGATATCTGTAAGCAGCCGCGATACCATCTGGACGCTTACTACCAAGGTCCTTGCTCAGTTTCGCATAGGAGATGTGTTCTAGCCCACTAGGGACGGAGAACAAGTTCCCTACCCAAGGTAAAGCGGGTGGGCTTGGAGGGAGGGGCAGCTGACTACCAGGAATGGACTTGGGCTTGTGAAAGAGACGAATCAAGAAAAAAGCCGTCGATAGACCGAGTGTGTACAGAAAGACCAACAGTGAGAAGCTCATTGCTTGGGTATCCTGGAGTGATTTGAGAGAGGGGGGGAGGCAACGTAGAGAATACAACCAACACGGTTTTATGACTTCTCCTACTCGGCCCCCATCCATTACTGTGGGGCTTAGAATCTATTCCATAGCTGGAGGCCTACCGGATTGAATTTATCGATACAGAGGAGCATTCATATGTCTTGAACGGATTAGGAATGTCGCCGAGGCCCCACGCAGCGGTCCCCAGTGTGATTGCTGAGCTTCGCGCCTATCTCCAGACTTTTGTCGCCCAACGTAAGGGCTGCCATGATGAATGAGTAGGTTCAGGAATCTTCAAGGAACGAAGTTATACGGATAAATGCCGAGGTGCCCGGTGGATGGGCCTTTTCTCTTTTTCAAGAGAGGAAAAGATAGGCGCTCTGCGCGAACAGATAGTACGCCTGGAGTAACCGCAGAGAAAACGAGAACAAGGCGCGATTGGGATCAGATATTCGGCTCTGCTCCGCACGAGAAGCTGAGCGTTCGCTTTTGGCCAGCGCCATGGTTTCGCCGCGCGGCTGCGGGGCTGTTGCCTGATGCGTGCACGGCGAGGGCACCAAGGCACAATTAGGCGCCGTGTCCTCGTGACTTTCTATGTTGGGGCTAACCCTCTGTCCTGTGTGATTACCGTCGATTAGAAGCGCTGCAGGGTGGATCCCCAATGCGCATACAAGAGCATTTGGTTCTGTTCGCATCACTTGGCGGGCCTGCCAAGTGAGGGGTGAGAGCGGCTTGCATGATTCGTCGGGTTCAGCGTGCATCTATACCCTTGGTAGGGATGGGGGGTTGCTTGGGGATCATTCGGATGATCAGAAATCCACTAATATATTTTGTATGAGTTCTCTGAACGGAACCCCGATGTTGCCTCGGTTTTCATGTATTGTCGAGGTGATGGCGACTGGCGCTTGTTGGTAGTATACAGTCTCGCCTTCTGGCAATTCGCACATCCTATGCATCGACTTCCACGCGGTTGAGCGCGGGCTGCTCTCATCGATGCCGAGTGATTCTTGGAGGCACTCGGACCAGCCTCTTTGGAGCCCATATGGTTTACCCTCCGCGCTCTCTATTAAAGGATAAATGGCTGATCTGGAGTGCGTCCTCATCTGTCCCGCTTCGGCCCGCGTTGCCGATTGCAATTTTACGCACCATGTATAACGCTGGCTCCAACTCGGCCGGCATGCAACCACATTATTGTTCGGCCTCACAGAGGAAGCTTTCACTCCTTGCTTTTATGGCCGAAACTGATTTGGCGGATAAACCTGAAATTGGAAGTAGCGGCTACATGAATTCACAGCTTCAATCGAGAGCGACCACAAGCCCATTGGTGATCCGCTGAACGGTCAAAAATATGACAAAAGAGGGTGACCGGTAAAGAGAGAATTGGATTTACAGCCGAAGGAATGGAGATATCATTCTATCCTAGCTATGGTATTCGTTCCAGCGTTGTTGCCACGATCTCCCCCACTTGTTGAAACTTGGTAAGAAAGCGGTCGAAGTGTAGTGAAGTCCATAAGCCGGGAGTTTTAGACCATGGCTGTCAAGAGGAGTCAATCAATTGTGGTACCTACGTTCCTATCTATCTACTCGCCATTCCATCAAGTGGGTCGAGACGCGTAGCCGACCGCCGATCACGCAAGAATGATCATAGTTTCGACAAAGAATGCAGATGTATTCTTGGGCCTCGCTAGATTCAGTAGAGCTGGTCTTGTTAACAGAATCCTTTATGCCGCCACGCCGAACGAGGGCTTTGTCCATCAGTATCCACGATAGCTCATGAGGGGAAATAAACAGGATGGGGTGTGCCGTTTCGAACTGGGGCTGGCGGGCGACCAAATCTCTCCAAAACTTGGCTTCTTGGCGGTAATGATTCATCTGGTTACGAGGATGTTAGTTGATACAACTTTGTAAAATCCCCCGGAGTACTTACGATCTGATCCCATGTTCGAGGTTGAGGATTAGGACATCTCCCACAGAAAAATGTTTCCCCAGCAGCAGCAAGTTCCATGTATGTTGTGTCGGGGGTGCCGAGACTCTGCAATAAATTTTTCGTGATATTCTCGGCTTCCACATGACGATAGACACGCCTCTGGTTCATACTCCGCGCCCTTGGGGGATATATAGAGTCGCTGTGCTGTTGATGAAAATGTGGATAGTAGAGCGGCGAGCCTTGGCTGTCTGAAGTATTTGGGTCCACCAGCGAGAAAATCGTATCCGCGCGAAGGAGAAGTTGCAAGTCTGAAGACATGGCCAAGTTCGAATCGGAATGTTCTGGAATCTGAACCTGGAGAATTCAGACAGGGGTATATCGAACGCGACGAGCCTCGGCTCACGCTCTTTGCAAGTCTAAGCGCGCCTGACTCGATGGTCAAATCCGCGTACGTCTTCCACCACTGAACCAGTTCTCGCTCGCCACTTCGTTGCCACTCGCGAACTTCCACTTTGATTTCTTCAAGTCGCTCTGTGAATAGCTTTGATATCTCTGACGGTCCCAAATCGTCGATGTCCGAAAAAACTGGCCAACTTAGCGCGGTTGCGGCTGTTGGGAATGGGCGATAAATAGCTGGTGTGGCGTGGTTGACTTGGTTATCGAACTGAACTAGGAAATAAACTTACTTCTGACTTTACCCGAGGGGTCCAGCATCGAGCTAATTGTGTTTGTGCGAATTTTCAGAGCTGTCAGCTCAAGATTCAAGATGGGGCATCGTATAATGCAGTCGTATGAATCAACTTCATCGAATTCGGATTCTTCACTTTCCTCGTCAGTGAGTTCGTGAATATTTCCGTGCATAAAATCCAAGCCACGTTTCTTGAGCTTTTGTTGCTGCAAGGTCAATCTCGGGTAAATCACAAATCGTTGCAGCTTCTCGGCGAACTAGCATCATTAATACGGAGATATTCATGCTGTATTCCAAGGCACCTACTTCTCCCCGAGCATATACTTGTTTGCGCATTTCCCCCTGCCATCGTAAGAGAGCTTCGCCGTCCTCTGATATCAAGAACTGGCAGCAAGTGTCCCACCAACGATGGAAATCGCTCCCCAGGCAATGGGGACTTGATTCGGTCGGTGAAAGGCACGAAGGGTTGTAACGACTTGGTATGATTGGCCGTTCTATCCAAGCACAGGTTAGCTCCTTTGAAGCGCTAGCAATGATCAATGTTCCGCACTCCAAACATGAGAAAGCTTGTCGGTAATTTCATGCTGTACAACACACTCCAGGCTATACAAGTTGATCAACCTAGCCCAAGTGGTAAGCTCAAATTTTCTTATATAGATATGAAACGTACTCGGTCACTTCGCAAACCTCACATAAACGGACGCGCAGAACGTATTTCGGCTTAGACTTCGCCTGGTTACCACAGACCTAAGGCTTGGGTTAGCCACTGACATCACGCGCAAAGGAGTCACACCCACTGAGCATTCCTTCGTAAACGCCAGAGCTGCGTACTGGGACAAGACATATCAGAGGGGCATGGAGGGAGTAGATAGGTTCCTAGTTCCGCTGCGGTCCACAATCGTTTGGATGATTTGCTCATGAGAAGTTTGCGTAGGGCTTTGCACGTTCGAGCTAGAGCGAGCAATTCCCCCGGACGAAGCTTCGAGGTGATCTAATAGAATCAACGGGTTATATTTGATCAACGTTGCATTCATAAGGCCCCAATACCTCAGGAAGTATATCAATTGGAACAGACAATAAACCGGGGCGCCCTTCTGTCGCCGAATTCGAAGCATACCGGGCTCCTTGATGATCCAAGAGGTTGCATTGATCTATTGAGTAGCTATATAAGCATTGAATTATACTTGGAGCTCACTCGTTTGGCATGCAGAATATTCTTTATCCCTGACGACTGTTCCATCATCTGCCGACCCCGGCATGCCTGCATACATTCGACGAAGTTTAAGCTAAATTCATCACTGTGCGCAAATCCAGGAGTATGGAGTTGAGCGTAGAGATCCGGAATCACCTGGAGATGGGTGAGTCTTGGGTGTTGATGTCAACCCATGTGGCTCATTCTTCCGCTGCATAGTACAGAGTAGTGAGGCTGATACTAAGATTTAAATTTGGCACCAATGCGCTCACATTTAAAGACTGCATTGTCTGGACGCCAGCGGTCGTTGAGTGCGGAACGAAGGGATGCGCGCGTCACCGGCTTAAATCCTTCCGGCGTGGCGTGGGAGTCATCACGTGACCGCATGGAGGAAGCATCACCAGTTGATCGTCAACTCGCGGGCAAGGACTCGGGACGTATACAGGTAGGGGTAAGCGAAAGCTTATATTTTCCAGATAGCTCACATATTTTGTTTCTGTACCCGCAAATCTGTGGAGCACCAATCCTGGATGTATGCGCTTCATAGGGTACAAAGGTTGAACCGATATACACCTGAGTTTTCCCGGAAAAGATGTGAATCTGCGAACGAAGAAACTCCTTAATAGGGGAAGTTTGATACTATATCGGTCACGATAGCTAATTGAAACAGTCCGTTTTCTACATTCTGAGCAAAGCCATGCACAGGGCACCAAGCCCTATCGTCCAAACTTTTCCAACACAGCAGACGTTGCCGATCACGAAAACTAGGGGTTCGCATAGATTGCGTCCCACCTTTTTTGCCACTCCTTCCCCCAGGTCTCGAATCCATCCATCGCGCTAGTTGGCATAAAGTGCAGCCCTTGAGTCGGGTTTGTGACCCCGTGGCTGAAATTGAGTAAATGAGTTAGTGGAACGGTACAAACTCATGAATCACTCACACGTCGCTCATGTGATTATCGAGAACAGACCGATGCTGACAAATAACCTCGACATCATAGTTTCGACAAAGAATGCAAGATATCTTTGGACTCAGGGGAGTCGAAGTCACATTCAATTTATTTCGTGTTTCCCGAACCGTCAGTCTTCGTATAAGAGGTTTCGAGCCTTCGATAGAGTTGAAGTTGTGCGTGTTGATGAGTTTGATTGGGGTGCGAGTCTTGAAATGAGGCTGCCGAGTTTGTATCTTGCTCCACGAGCGGAACGCTTCGACAAAATGCTCGACCTAACCGAGGGTGAGATTGGGTCTTGTCGAAGAACAATCACCTGAACTTGCCATTTCGTCCCAGTCCATAACCGGACAACTGCTAGACCTCCCACACGCAAATGTCTCTCCAAATGCCAGAAGCTCGATATGTGCAATATCCGGAGTCCCGAGACACCGTAGCAACGCTTTCGCAACCTGTTCGGCTTCCAAGTGCCTATATAATCGAGTCGGGTTCATTTTCCTTGGGGGTTCATAGCATAGCTCGGCAAGCGGGGCTTCATAGTATTCAGGATAATGAAGTATCTCGCCTTGGCTTCCTGGACCGTTTGGTTCATCACAAGAAAAGATTGTATCCGCACGTAGGAGCAACCGCAAACTCGCAGAGAGGGATGAAGTCTCAGAGTCGGATCCTTTTACCTGCGGGGAGTTTAGCGCGTGGCAAACGTAGAGCATAAGACGAGCAAACCGTCACGGTTGTATTTTCGGTATTGGCTGGGGCGGTGGAGCCCGATCTCCACCACTGCACAAGCTCCCTCTCGCCTTCTTCGCGCCAACCCACGACAAGCTGCTTGATCCTGTGGGTGTTTTCTTGGGTAATCTTCAAAATTTGGTTTACCGCTAAATTTTTGACGTCTGAAAACACCGGCCAGCTGAGTGCAGTAGCCGCATTTGGATACGGGAAACTTTCGTATGGGTTAAGCTCTGGCTGTTCAAGCGAGAAAAGGACGCTGAATATATTGGTTTCGACCCCAAGTATTCTGAGAATTCCTCTATAAGGATGAAAAGCCTGCTTCATTTCCCTGAGAATCCGGTTCATGAGTAAGCGGTGCCGAGGAGAACTGGTCGATAGAGCGCCATCATTTGAAGGATTGAGATCGTCGCCGTGGTTGTAGAGCTTGTATTTCATGAACTCGTCGCAGTCTCTCAAGAGAGCATCGTTCAGCTTTTCGGCTTTTTGCATAGGCGTGAGCCTCGGATAGACTTTGAAGCGCAGTAGCATTTCCGCAAACTGAAAAATAATCAGCTAAATAGACTCTGAAATCCCATGCGTCTGCTCACCTTGTCATGCAAATGGACCGCATGGTGCTGGTCTATTTTCCACTTGGCTAGGCCCTCTTCGTCTGCGGATCGAAGGAACCTGTTCTCGGTTGCGTAAAGAGCCAGAAGATCTCGACGGAGACAGTGGGGAGAAACATCCAGGGTATATGCCGTCCGAGATGAACCATACGTAACACGAGGTGTCGGGGTTTCTATCATGGATTTTAGCACCAGTTGGACAAGGTATGGACATGATGACTTACTGAAACATAGTGATAGGAGTGCGGGGATATGCAGTTCTTCGTGATTCTCGATGGTCCATATGTCGACCAATCTAGGTCACAATCAGCCCGTCAAACGACCGACTGCAACGCAAATTCGATACCCACTCGGTTCCCCGACACGACCTACACAAACGAACGCGCAACTTCGTGTAGAGCTTGACGTCATACAACCTTCCGCAGATCTGCAGGCCATGTTTGGATCTGCTCGAAATACCTAAATCCAAATATGCTCAAATCGACTCACAGAACACTCGCTGAAAAATGCCAGAGCTGCATACTGGGGCGAAGACAAGGAGTCGGGGCATTTTGGAAGGCGAGGCGTATATTGTTCTGAGTTACGCCATATATCGCGGCTGCCTTTACTCATGAGCACGAAGCGCAGGGTCTTGCAGGTACGAGCCAGGAGTAGCAAACTCCAAGGTCGCAAGTTTGACATGATCTACATGAATAGCCGTGGTTAGAGCCAGAGCAGCTAGTGCTTTCATAATCTGTGCGTACTTCTGTGAACACCTCTGGAGGAATCATCAGCAAACGAGGCGAGGCACACGCGATAGTGTTGTCAACGGGCTCTGGCGCCGAGGTTGACTGAACTGGAGGCACCAAAAACGGATATTTTGAGTTTAAAACAACATAAGCGGGTTATAAGAGTAGCACTCCCACCGTTTGAGCGACTCGTTTGGCCAGTGGGCGAGCCCACATGAGTTGTGGCAAGTGGCTCGCTACAAGCACGCTCAGCCACTGATCATTCATTATTCTTTTACTTGTATGCGTACCGCTTATCACTCGAGGACTGCATTTTCTGTTTTAACCAACTTAATGGCAGTCGAATGAAGAGATCGGATATATCAGAGGCGGAGGAGTCTGTGGTTCAGATGTGGCGAAAACGGCCACACGTGACTGACCGCATTCGGCCATTTGATCTGGCTCGATCGAACAATTTAACCGGATACAAATGATATGTATTTTCTCCAATGGTCCACCAGTATGATACAGTAACAACTTTTACATAAATACAATAGGGGGCAGTCGGCGGTTGCAACGAGGGAAAAGCGATTGAGCTGGGGTGGATCAGAGTTCGCGGAGAAGGGAGAATCATGCTATCCTTCAATCCTTCCGTGGAGGCGTTTTTGACTTCTCTAAATATTCCTGAAGTGTGTCTCCAAACTAACCAACGACAATCAAAACGGAGACCGTAGTATACGAGGAGCAACGTACCTGATCCCGTAATGCAATTTTAGCAACCTGGTTCATCTCCCATTGCTCCAAAACACCAGGCCCCCTGCTAGATTTAAGCTTCTCGTGGGTGGCTTTGATGAGCTTCATTTCTGGCGTAAATAAAACCGCCGGACGGGCCGCTCATTCGATTCGGGTAGCAAAATCTGAGTATACGGCGTGCACGCTTCTCGCGAAACGAACTCCCTCAGATCATAATCGCGCATCTGGGGATCAGTTTCGATTCTAACACGTGGTTTAATACGGAATATCCTAATCAATCCCACTCAGAACCTGGGCCTACTCACTCTATGCAGCAACAGTGTGCACACAGTCGAACACCAAGATGCGGTTTGACTCCCAGCCTAGTGTTTACATAGCATACCTGATTAAATTGGCTTCCGTAAGTTTAACCAAGTGTTGGCCCCAATCCAACTTACGGTGCATTCTTTCTTGAACAATAGCGCCGCATACGCAGGCGACGACATCCAAGGAGGACAGGGCGGAAGACCCGGAGTGTGTTCTTCCATCAAACGCCAAATCGGAATGGATGTACGGCTCGTGAGCATTCGACGGAGGTATTTGGAAGTTCGGGCTAGTGTAAGTAGGTCCCCCGGGTCAAGCATCGATATAATCTAGAAGTAGATTTAGTTGATCAATCATGTTCGCAGTGCCATTATGTGCCCACGTATGCAAACAGTTCGTACGGCATTTTGAATAACAGACGTAGTAGTGATTCTAACGCCAGGTGACCTGGCGACAGTTCTATTATCAATTGCGTCGAGGCGAGGCGATAAGCTTACCATCATCCATCGGCCAACTGAACCAATTCAACATGTCTTCTGAGGGGAATTTCGCACTAACTTGGGGCTCTTTGTGGCTGTAGCATCTTAGAGCGCTCTCATCAACTATTTTGTACAAAGCGCTCACCTCGGGGAATACACTCTTCTTGGGAACATAGTGCTAACGCGGCAGTATACGATTTGAGCATTGAGTCATAGTATGAGTAGCTTATTGCTGCATCCTGCTTTATCATGATAAACTGTAGGTGGAGGGTTGTGTCGATGATCGTGGTCGGAAACGAGGCGAGGGTTGATGCCGTGGCGTGAAGATACCACACGTGATCGGCCCCTGGCACAGCTCAGCCGCGCCACGCGGAAAGAATTGAGTCCACCAGAGGCTGAAATCGATGCACTCATTTTATTTTCTCAATACTGTTCGAAATAACGTCAATAGGGTCGAATTGAGGGTGGCGACGTGGTGAACATCGTTGCTCACACTGGGTGGCGTGAGACACGATCACATGACAACATTTGAATGAATCTCAAGGTAAATCCTTGTGAAACATCACTATACTTGGACACTCGACGCATAGTCACATTTAATATTAGGCTTATATTCAATAGATAATAATGCTTCATAATGGAAGATCCTCACAAGCCCAACCCGCAGGAAAGCTCAGGTTCTGGTCCGGATTCGGCGCTACTCGGCCAAAACCCGAATATCCAGCTAGCGCGTAGTAACGCCGCAAAGTCTAACAATGCTTTTGCGCGCTTACTAGATCCCGGTAGCGCTCGTAGCGCGTGCTACTTCGGGTCTTACGAGCGCTCAAAAGCATCGTTAGACCTGTGGAGCTAGTTCACGCGGACTAGATATCCGGGGTTTGGCTGAGTAGGCTGACACTCCTCCCGCTACGCCCCCCAGCTATTGTTTAAATGAGCCACGCATGATTTGGTAGTATAATGCACATCCAAAACGGGGTCGTTTATTGTAAACCTAGAATCAAGTGGGGTACCACCAGGCTCTGGCGAAATACTGAGACTTATATGCTCTCCAAGTGAGCTAATACCTGCTGTTCTTCGCCAAACACACACGAGAAACGATAACCACGACAAAGGGTTCAAAAGAACCTTTCTCCGACGCCAGCTTCGATCCCGCTAATCCGCCGCATGAGTGGCAAAAAAAACCCCGTGGTTCACACTCTTTGTGACCATTGAAAAAGAGATTTCTCCTCGTGGTCCAAAAATATCCTGCACCCGCAGTTTCGTGTTTTCTTCACTGATCTCGTTCAGTTTCGAAAGCCTTTAAAGATGCGACGAGGATACTATTCCGAATTGAATGGAGAGGAAAGGAGCCTATGAGCGATAGGAGACGTAGGAGTTCGTATGCGAAGTTCATCAGTACACCAATGTGCTAGGGACTAGCAGCCACGGGTGAGGCGCCACTGAATGTTTTCTAAAGGCCACTTTCGAGCTCCCATAGGTCCATCAGTCGAGGTAGCCATGTTTTGTCTATTTCATTGCTGCTCGTGACACAAAAGTGGACCTATCAAGTTCAGCTGAGAGCACGCACTGAACAATGCAAACGGCGTCTTTCGTGCGGAGGACGAGTAAAAGATAAAACCCGCTTTTTTCTCCAGCAAAACATTCATTCATGTGCACGCGAATCGTGAGCGGAAGAAACTAATCGGCCACGAATACAGGTTCGCCATACTTCTCATCAGGCATGGGGGAATAGCACATCACCATATGATTGGGGGCGTCCATTCAGAACCTTGGTATCAGGCATAAGGACTCGGTTCAAATCGCTCCAAGCACCGAACCGACTAAAATTATCCTCAATTTCTCAAACAGATACATCCCTTGAAAAAAAAAATACGAAATTCGTCCCAAACCTTACATATATCTACGCTTCGAACTCGTCTGGAGATGTTCATAGCCACAACCCCTGGTCATACCTTCTTCTTCCTACACGGAACAGCTTGCTCCTTTTTCATATCCTCCATCGACACGATCCGGACGATGATCGTATCCGCCTCGTCTTGATCGCCAAACGCCCGACCTTTCCCTTTATGCCTCCCTTCCCATGTCCTCACAAAGTTTGTCAACAATCTCGAATTCTGAAATCAATCAGCAAAAGTCGAACGTATAAAATCTATATATAAAAAACACCACTGACGATCCTGCATGACTCGTAGAACCATCTAGGAACCGAGTGTCCCAAATACGCATACAGGTGCATGCGAAGAATATGTCGAGTTGGTGTTGAGAGTTAGGTGTGGGCTACGCGATACAAGGTTGACCATCATCTCTGTTGGGGCTTGGTCAATGGCATACCACCGCTACGATGATGTAAACCCACGAGGGAGCCTGTTGGCGATAGGTGAGTCAACGCTCCAGACCGGAATCAACCTACAATCCATCATTTTATGAAAAAAATCCTTCATATAATTACCGACTTACTCGGAAACGACACACTTCTGACATAACCTAACTCTCAACCGAAACGCAAGCTGGACATTCGTGCTGCTTCCGCAAATCTGCCAGTGTTTCCGAGACAGTAAATATACCATACAACCACCACCACTAGGCAAACGAGCTCACGGAACATTCATTCATAAACGCCAACGCTGCATAACGAGGCGAATCCATAGTCCCACCACAAAGAGGAAGCCCAGGAGTGTTTCGTTCCGCAGCAACCCAAAGAAGAGACGAAGATTGACTCATGAGGACTTTACGCAATGCTTTACATGTTCGAGCCAAGCAAAGTAAATCCCCAGGAGATAGTTGCAGTAGTATCTAGTTTCGGGGTTGATCAGGGAAGAGCTGTTCATGTTTGCAGCTTTTGAAGGACTCACTCCGGGGACCAGTTCGATAGGGATAGGAACGAAGACCGCATCGTTCTTGTGAATATTCAAAACCGAGGAGATCTCTATTTATGGCTCAAGTTGTGATTAAAATGCAGCGATGAGCCATACACTAATCGTACGCCAAAGTTGTTCCCTTGTAAGCTTTGGAGTTGGATCCATTTCTTGTCTACGCACATCGAGGCTGTCAATCACACAAAATATCAAAGGAGACCTCACTCATACCGAGAGCCGCCCACGGTCTGAGCGGAAACTTGCCAAGAACTCATCTCTCAAGTCGAGAGACGCACAGAGGAATCAGTGGCAAGTCTGAGTCTGAACCCGAGACGATCCACGTTGCCCGCACGATCACCTTCCTAAACAGGAACGCGCATCAATGCGACTATTCCTCTTTATGAAAAAAAAAGAAAAAATCCTCGCGGAATACTAAGATTGAATGTATGCACTATATGAAACCACCTAAAACCAAACTCGACCTCTACACGACTGCTTTTTCGTTCCTCGCCTTTTCCTCCATCGCCTGTTCATGCGCCCTCACATCCCTCCGCCTCATCAGGATTGTGAATAGAGGAATCGTGACTGCGCTCAGCGCGCACCAGCCCAGAATCACACCCGCGTTTAACCCGAGATGGTTTTTGGTATCAAACAAGATCGTTCGAACCGCTTGGGTGTTATTACTAGAAAACCAGCCCCAGTCAGCCAAGTGCACAACAAGAGACAAAAAATAAAAGCAAAGAAATGAAACCCCCACTCACAAGATTGGGAACGCGTGTCCGTACTGGTAAAACCACGGCTGCAGATCAAACGGCAAGACAGCGACCGACACATTCACAATGATGAGCGGGATGAGGAAGAACGCCATGAACCTGGGAGTCAGGATTGTGATCATGGCTTCGGTCGCGAGTCCGAGTGCGGCCATGCCCATGTACGTGTAGACAAAGTACAAGAAGAAACCTCCGGCATAAGTGTACTTGGCTCCAAACGGCGCGTGGAATGGCAAGGAGATCATGGCAAAGGCGAGCGAGAGGGGAAAGTAGAGGCCGAGAGGGACGAGGACGCGGAGCCAGAGGTAGGAGCGTAGTTTGAGGAACGGTCCGAGGATACCACGCGCTGCGTCATTGGTCATTGTCTATAGTGGCCAGTTAGATGGGATGAAGGGACAGATGAACGTGACGCACAATGATAAAGGCGAAAATGCAGAGGTAAATCTGGCCGACAAGAGTCAGCGCAGTCGCAACTGGGGCACTAGACCAATCCCATCAATACATTTACTCGGTCTGATCGAAATACCAACTAACTTGTAAGGGCGCAAGTTCACCGTTGTCCACCAAGCACCCGAGGTCAAGGTTTGTGGCGCAGAAGCCAAAGCTGCGAGTGCAGTCGCATTTCCAGAGACGGAACTCAAGTACGAAGCGGCGGATCTGGCGTTGAATTGTTGCAGGATCTTTTGTGCAGTAAGATTCAGACTTGGCAAACATTTGAAAAGAGCGAGGAGACAAACCTGAGTCAGGGCTGCTGTCGTAAGCGGGTTGATGTACGACCCGGTTGCTTGCTCGTTTCGGGCTTGCGCATAGTAGAACGTGATAGCAGACATGGGGCTATAGGATGAGTTTCCAGACGCACGAGACGATGCAAGGAGGGCAGAGGCACCCGAGTTGACTAGTACGGTCTATGAGGGACGTCGACTCTGTGAACGAGAAAGACTCACCAACTACAGCTGCCCATGCTTGCTCATCTTCAACCGCATACGCAGCGTCGTCGACCTGATCGGCGGGGATTTGCCTCCATCCGAGGTGCTGCTTGGTTCCACTCTAAATGGTATTAATTGGTAAATGCGCAAGACCGAAGAATGGATCGATGGCGTACTCGGGTTGTAGCCAAGAGGCCTTGCACAACTGCCTGTCCAATCTCTCCGCCATCCCGGTCAATAACCCATGTTTTGAGTGAAGGAGCATGAGTGGCACTGCGTGCCAGCGATCCCCTGTTCAAGCATAAGCAAGACGCGCTGTCATATCAAACGCTTTGACGTACCAATACACGGGCAAACAGATCCACATCATGACGATGGTCAAAACCAGGGTGGAAGCCATGATCTTGATATAGATTTGTCGCAAATGGGCGATCTTCGGGTCGAATACTGTCCTTATTGAATCAACAAGGCATTCTCAATTACCACCCGAGCCCCACTGACCAGTGTGGGCAAACTTGGCCGGTGCAGGCATCCTCGCACCGGGCCCTTCTGCAGGCCTCACACTCTCCTGATCCTCTGCCTCTCGCTCGGCCCGCTCTTCAGCCCGGAGCTCGGGGTCGACGGCGTCGGGTTTCCTGTCGCCGTTGAGGGTTGGTGTTGGGGACCTCGATGGTGCCATGGGTGAAGGAGGGGGAAGATGCGGCAACGCTGTGGAACAGCCAAGGCTTCTTAAGGTACAGGCGATCCCGCATGGGGTGCGGGCTCGGACCGTCAAATTGGTAGCGGGATTCCGGCCACGAGCCCGGCGATTCTTTGGAATGTGATGAGAATCCAGCGTGAGTCACCGTCCTTAGACAAGTCCACTATATCCCCCGCGCCCAAGCAATAGATCACAGATATCCGACACAGACACATCCTGCGCGCAACCGACTTGGCAGACACTCGCGAGGCGATTAGCCGACATCGAAGCCGAGCTCACCGAGACACACTGTCAGGCACGTTGCTAGCGCTGTTGCACATGTAACGCTGGGCCGACCTGTCATCGGTCACGGCCAAGGGGACGCGTGGTCCCGGAATCAAGATGTCGGGCAAGAGCCTTTGTTTGTCATCATGCATGCACCCACTCCGTTCACGCTTCGGGCCTACGCCACCAGCGATGCACTAAAGACAAACGAGGCCTGCTAAATTGGCATTCTCACATCCCACAATTATTTGATGCTAGACAAAAAGACACCAAAAGCAAAGACCCTCAACAACGTCGATATGAAGCAATTACTCAACAGGGGAACTATGCGTGCTCACTTGGAAACTGTTTTTCTGGAACTTCAAAGGGCTGAATCGCACACATGATCAGTAAATAAAACAAGGCCTATCAGTAATTTCTGAGCGGTTGAAGCCGATACGCGAGCGCTGATATAGTCAGAAAATTCTTGACTTCAGCCAAGCCTGATGGGAGTTAAATGTGCAAAATTCAAGCACATGGTTAGGAATGTTCTTTTTTCTTAGTGTACTGTGGAATTCCCACGTCAAAATAGGTTTATAGCGATGCTACTCCAAGATAATTAGAGTACCCATCATGCTTGAGAAGAATAGAATACATATATGTTATGTGCGTGTGTGTGCTGGGTTGTAAGTCTCAGAGTCCCAGCGATGACCAAACGTTGGTAAGGGGAAGAGTGTCGACTGGGACCTGTGTGACAACGATATCCGAGATAGAAACCAATGCCGCGCAAGGATCCCAACTAGGTACCAGCCCAAGATTCCGGGCGCATATAACCAGTCCATTTTGATGCTTCCGTAGTTTATGTGTATGAATTATTGTATTTCTCCCGTATACAGCCCTAGCTTGCGCACTTTTGCCCCGTACTATCTAGGCAACCACGAGCACGAGAAACCACCTCCCAAGTGTCAAGAAGCTAACGGCCGATACAAATGGCATCCACCGTACAGCATTTGGCTGCGCTCAACCGTCACGAGTGGGCGTGGAATATACACACATCCTATCTATACCATGCAGGTCCCCTGGACCCATGGAGACTTGAAACTCGCGTTGGCCTGGTTTTCCTTATGATTCTGTGAGGCTATACCAGGACTGTACCCTTGCATACGCATTGGACCATAGCAATTGGATTATCACCACATCCTTACTACTTGGGGATCGCATATCAAATTCACCCTAGCTAATCCTTGCACTTTGAAACTGCTTTAGTGGAAATTCGGGAGGGGTGTGGATCGCGGCTATGTTAGGTAAATAGAGCGCTCTTTCGCATGAATTCCAGCGTAATTACCTCTGATAACAAGACGTCAACATAGCCAGGAATTGCATGAATTCAGCCCAATCTTGATTGAAGGTTAAAGTGTGCGCGACATTCATTTGCTCACATTAACACTCATTAGGAAATCAGATGTGGTCTACGAAATCCGAGCTTTTGGTCAGGGATGTGGTTTGTTTCTTAACAGAATGTGGATTTTGTATATAAAATGGGCTAGTCGTTTATATCACAAGAGCCATCTCACCCATCCAACTGGTTCCTATAAACTAGAGCCCAAGTGGCACATCAAAGAGATATGCAAATATATTCAGCTCAAGAATCGCCTAAAATACGAGCGGAATTCTCTCTAAGAGAGTGAATTATTCGATCGCTTATAGCGGCTGTGTTGCTTATCCGTGTGTATGCGAGCCTAAAGTCCATGTTGGGCCAAGACATTGCCAACAACCTATCAGATATATCTAAATCAAACACGTTTCGCAGCCACGCTTTTGCACTCACAAACCAAGATTCTTCAAATCCTCCTCGCTAACTTCGACACTTTCGTTCATCGAATTTCCAGGCCCATCCAGGGCTTCAAATTCGAGCGTATGACTAGGCCAAGATCGTGTCAAGGGCTCCGATGGAATATCATCCGCAAATGGAGGTGCAAGCGGGAGGGCCATAGAGAGACTGAGCAGGTTCGGCAGGACGATCGAAATCTTGAGTAAATCCGCATATTGAATGTCGAAGTGACTGAGTTCAAGACGGATGAGTTGCGGCCAGCAGCTGCACCAGTGTGTAAAAGGCTCCCCCAGGACCAACTGCTCTTGGTAAAACATAGCGAAAGAAATAGAGAGCAGTGGTAGGGACTTGAGAGGGAGAAGCAATAGTTGACTCTCGGTGTGACTGAGAAAGTCGACTTGAAAGGTTAATCGTTCGACGTTCGGTGTATGCTCAGCGATGAGTGGAAGCGTAGCCTCAAGTTGATGCGGTAAGACGCTACAGCGAAATTCGAGATATAGTGTGACAATGTTACGAAGGGCGTTCGACTGCCACAAGTTGCGGAAGGACTCGAACGATACCCCGATCACGTTTAGCTCGCGGAGCGCACCGAAGGAACTTGATTTCACGTGGCCAGACAAGTCGTCTAAAAGGGGAAGGTCGCTTTCGTCGCTGTTTGTCATGAGCTCCAAGCTCTCAAGCCCAGGGTGATTCATTGCCCAGACTAAAGAAGATGTTGTGAAGAAATTATTCGCCAACTCTAGCGAGTTGAGCGAGGGTAAACTTGGCAACCCAACTGGTATGATTGGTCCGTCAACATCCAGATCCAACGTGGCCTTTGGGGTAATACTCAATGAGAGCCCCTCAAGCATCTTGCAGGTCTCAAGGACAAGGCCTGAAAACAGCTCGAGAGTGAGAATATGTCTTGGTTTGTACTCCTCATCAAATATTGAGATCGAGCCCAATCGAAAGTCAGTGATTGATGGCGAAATGAGCAAGAACAACCAATTGACACCCCCTAGATCATGGTCACTTATGGGAACCCCACTAATGCTCAATGCTTGTAGTTTAGGAAAGACCCTCTGATGAGTGACATACGACATAATTTTGGGAATGAATCTTTTCCGTTCTGCTTCGCCTGGTCCAGAAACGAGTCTGAAGAACTTGGCATCCACATGTGTAATAAAGGGAGCGTAAATTCTCAGACGTTTGAACATGGAAGAAGTGATTTCGTTGGGGAGTCTCTCTTGTGGCAGTGGGTTGACGTCAATCCAGTGCCTGGAACTGGGCAAGGAACGATCATCGCAGTAGCAAAACGCTCCAGGAATCAGACGGAGTATATCCTGGAATTCAACATAGCCTCCCCAGAGGAGAGGAATAAAAGTAGAGAACCAAACGCGGGAGACTTGTGCCCAACGCGCTAGATCTGCTCGCTCACCAGAGTAGCCATAGATAAGAAGGAGGATCTCAGGGATCTCAAGAACTTTGTGAGTGCCTGCATACAATGGCTTTAGGTCCATTACATAAAAGGGCAAGCAACGACTTGTCGTTAGCTAAAGTGTCGTAGATCACGATAGAGGGACTCGGCACGCTTCGCACGGCTTACATAAGCAGATCTGCCCGAAAAGTGGCACACATTATAGACACTTGTTTAATGATAGCATAAGGTACCAGGAGAGACCGGTTTCCGGCCGGTCCAATTTTGAACCCATTTTTGGCCAACTTGAGGTTTGTGTAGAATCGAGAAGATTTAAAAATCTGGCATAAATACTACCCTATGTAAGGCCCTCATGTGCACCTAAAGTCAAGTTTTTGTGAGAGAATCTGAAAGGAGCGGGGAGTAATGGTGCATACATCCTGTTTTTTGCACATGAACCGGAGCATCGGAATGCCTTCGGATGTCTTTTTTCAACAGTACGCGGCTTTTTTTGCTGTTGATTTTTGAGCTAGATAAATGCACCATTGTTGGGAACCTTATTACCCTCAAATATGTTTAGTTTTGTAACCGTCGTGCACATAGCATTGCACCTTGGCACTGAAATGGCCACCGGAGCCAATTAAATCCGCCGGATGCAAGAAAATAATTCAACTATTCTAAATTAGTCTAGTAATGCTAAAGTACCCAAGGAGACCCATTGGTGGCCATCCTACGCCATCCTCACTATCACTGACCACACTCCAAAGGTGAAATAACATTTTCTGCTTTGATCTTGACTTTATGCTGAGTATCAATCAACAGATGCCTAAAGTAGGTACAAATAGACTCACATGTGAAGATTGCATCCAGAATGCATTGCAAGATCTGCGTAAGGGGGTCTTCCAGAAGATCAGCAAAGCTGCTGAGTTCCATAACATTCCACACAAGACACTGTCAAATTGCTCAAGAGGCCTGCATTCTAGTGCTAGGATTGGACATGCTCACTGTCAAAAGCTCTCCCCTGCTGCTGAATCTGCCCTTGTTGATTGGTGTATCTTCTCTGGCGGAATTGGCCTTCCATGGACCAAGGAAGATCTACTTGAACAAGCTCAATCACTCACTAGACCTGGTGTTGAAATCTCAACAAACTGGTACAAGCAATTTATCAAGTGACACTCCTTGTACCTCAAATTCAAACAAGCTTACAGCCTTGATCCAAAGTGTGCTGTTGTAATCCAGTTTATTCTGTCCGCTCAGCCCGCGACTATGTAAGACAGTTACAACAGTTTGTGGTATAGGAAACCGCCTTCTACCCCGCCCCATCGTCGGCCCCTGAGCCTGTTATCCCAATACTCCGAGCAATGCCCGGCAGACGAGCCTACGCCCCCCTGCCGTCCGACCTTCTAGGTCGTTTTAGTGCCCCAGAGCTCCCCAAATCTGCAATTGCAGTTTTGTGTCCTTTCTGGTAGTCTCCTGGTTCTCTTCGCCCGATCTTGTGTATCTTAATGTGTATGTGTTCTAATGTATGCGGTGTTATCCTTTTAGTCAATGCGCGAATTGGTACAGTCACCTGTTCGTCCGTTATAGTAGTCCTATGCGCTCGAGGTATTGCATCAAATGCTTCGTCGCCTTCCCTGGTTCCAGCAGAGCCCTAAACGATCTTGACGCGTCTCCCAAATCGCGCGTTCTCAGTACCCGTTCCGCCTTGTGCGCCGGACAGATCATCAGCACGTGGAATATCGTCTGGTCTTGAAGCTTGCAGTTCGGGCACGTTGGGGAGTCGATGATTTTGAATCGGCTGAGGTACGCTGCAACCGGGAAGTGCTCGAGACGTAGTTGGACCAAAGCTGCAAAATCGCGTCGGGGAAGGGCCTTGGCCATCTTGAAAAAGTTGAGCGACGGGTATGTTGGGTCTAGGTTCTGTAATCTGTCTTTTCTTATTGTGTCTTCAACTTCTTCCTTCCATCGGCGTAAAAGTAGTTTCCGGAACATTCGAATCGCCGCCGTAGGATTGATCGGTATGCGTCCTCTCAGATGTCCCGGGAGCAGTTCGATTTGACTTCTGCCGCCTTGCCCTGCATCTCTCGCCGCCTTGTCCGCCTTCTCGTTTCCGTCCACTCCTTCGTGTCCTGGTATCCATCTTGCTTCGATTCTTGCCTGCCCGTGTCTCTCCGATACCCTGCGCAGTAAGGATGCCATGTCAGCAAACATGTTCGACAACTGTTTCGTCTTTCCTGCCTCCAGCGTGCGCAGCACCGCCTGGTTATCCACAAATATAGCTGCGTCCTCAAACGGCCATCTCTCCGTCTCTAGTAGGTGCAGACCAAGCTGCAGGCCTATAATCTCTGCCTCGTACACCTCGTGCTCCTCGTCTGAGCCCAAGTACACCTTGAGTGTTCGATCCACCGCTCCATCTCTGACTAGCACCGCCGCAGCTCCTACTCCGCCGTCTTTCATGGACCCGTCCGTGTAGATTTTTACATCTGCTGCAAGATTCTTCTCAGCTTCTATCGCCTCCTCTCGTGTCTCGTCTATCGTGATCTTAAGTTTTGAGAGTATTCTCCGTAATTCCCCGCTCTGGGTCTCGGTGCAAAATCTGCCACATTAACTTCAGTAGTCATGAATAGGATGTGTAAAGGTGAACGATGCTCAGCTGGTATGTGTTTCCCTTCTCGGTCGACCAAACTCCTGAGCGGATGGCTTTGCGGGATCGATGCTAGCCGTACCGCCGCCCGATGACAGGCCCTTTGCAGTTCTAGCTTCACCGGGAGAATGCCGGCATGTACATCGAGTGCGTCGGTTGGTGATGTTCGCAGGGCGCCCGTTATATTGAGTGCTGAGATACGTTGGATTGTCTGTAATCGTTTCGTGAAACCCGCCGCGCCGAGGTCTCTGGTTCCGAGTTCATTCCTGCGGACGTGTTCCCACCAAACGTCAGCTGCATAAGTCACTTTTGGTAGAAAAACTGCCTGATGTAGACGACGCGCTGCCTCCGGCTTCAGGCCGTGCCTCGTTCTGGACACTCTCCTCAAGAGATTGACCCAGGTGGAAGCCGTCTTTAGCACTCCAGCTCTCTGCTCTCCCCATCTCAACTCCTCGTCGAATATCACCCCGAGGAAACGGTGCGATTTAACCGGCTCAATCAGCACACCTCCAATCTGAATCGCCTCGGCTTTTTTTCCTTGCTCCTCGTAAATCCAACTAGTGCCGTCTTGTCCAGCGCAAACTCCGAGGTGTGCAGCTTCGCCCACTTTAACGCCCCATCTTCCCTTTCCAACATGTCCTTGAGCATCTCCTCCGCCTGCTCCATATTCGCCGCCCTCGTCAAAAGAGCCACATCGTCAATATATCCAACCGCTAGCTCCTCCCGTTTGCCCCTCCCTTTTGGTTCTTGGGCTACCCTAATTAGATCGCTGTTGTAGAATATATAAAAAATACACGAGAGCGGACAGCCCTGGTCTATCCCATGTTTGATTTCGAATTTTCCTGATTCGTAGTCGTCGAACTTGAGAACAGTAGTCCGGCCGGCTAGTTTACGCTCCATCCAAGTTACGTAGTCTTCGGGGATTCCACTTTTCCGAAGGTTGTGAGCCAGCCTGGCCGGGCTCGCGTTTGGGAAGGCTCCCGATACGTCCAAGAAAAGCCCAGCTACTACGTCTCCGTTGCGCCACGCGTTTTTGATGAACGAAGTGAGTGTGTGCATAGAGTCGGATGTCGTGCGTCCTTGTCGACCTCCGAAGTGGTGCTCCGGTAGCAGGTTCCACTTTTCCGCTAGCCTGTTGAGCTCCTCCGCCACACATGCTGACAGTAGCTTTGAGATGACGTTGAGTAGTGCGATAGGTCTGTAGGCTTTAGGTTTCGAGTAGTCCGGTTTTCCTGGTTTCCGTAAGACTATGGTGGTTGATTCTCGCCAGGCTTGCGGGTAGTATTGTAGAGTGAAGGTTGCTCGATAGAGGGGAACAAGTAGAGGCACAAGCGTGTCGGCACAGTATATGTAGATGCAGTTGGGTATTCCATCCGGGCCGGGGGCTTTGTACAGCTGAAGTCTGTCAATCGCGCGGCGCAGCTGCGCACCTGTTACTCTTCGGAATGGTTCTACGTCGTCAATGTAGTCCTCTTCGTCAAAAGGCGCATCGGCTTCCGGAGTTGGGAAGAGAGTGTCGTAGAAGACCGATCCCTTCTCCTCGTTCGTCTCGCATTTTTGTTGCTCTCCGTTTGGCCTGTCGACTACCAGGGTGGGGACTCGAGTCGCGCCGCCATCCCCCTTAGCGCTTGTAAGATATCGGTGGGCTGTCCAGAGGTCGTCTGCGTCGGCTGTGTCGATGAAGTTGTTCCAGCACATCTTCTGCGAGTCTTTCATCGCGTTCCTAAAGTCTTCTTCAGCCTGTTTGAGTTCGTCGTATGCAGGGTGACCAATCTCGTAATCATAACGGTTGACGGTTCTACTCAGCTTGTTTTTTGCTTTCCAAAGTTCCGTGAGCTGGGGAGTCCACCAACGTTTTGAGTGCGGGCTTTGCTTAATTTCCGGTACCAGTTCTTCGATAGTTGCTTGAATGGCTTGCATCAGGTCCCCTAGCCGCTTGTTAAAGTTCCTGACCGTGGTGACTTTTCCTGTAGGCAGCGCATCAGTTCGTGTTTTAAGTTTTTCGTTGAACTCATCCCAATTCGTCTTCCTGTAGTTCCTTCGAGTCTCTGTCTTCGCCCTTTCGCACGTGAGGATTATCACTGTGTGGATTGCAAAATGATCGGTCGAAGTGATATTTGGGTCTGGGGAGGCTGTGCAGAGGTCGACGTAGTCTTCGAGTCTTGACGAAATAAAAACGTTGTCTAGTCTAGAAAGGTTCTGAGTAGTGTACAGTTTATGTGTAGGCATCCCACCAGGTAGGGTCATAACGAGGTCGTTGTTCGAGGTCAGGTCTATCAACTTCTCCGCTGCCTCCATTCGTGCGTCCGTGAAAAGGTGTTCGTTCCTTGGTTCATCCCAAAGTGGATGATGTCGATTGAAGTCGCCTAGTAGTATAACGTTGATGTGTCTGGGTAGACTTGCAAAGTGGGATTCCAAGAGTTCGATTGTATCGTGTGTGCGCCGTCGTTATAAACATTGTAGATCCTAGTTTTCCCTTGAGAGGTTTCGAGTTCGATTGCTGTAACATCCGCTGTTCGTAGAGCTACTGTTCGCCAACAGTTGGTTGAGAGTTTCCGATTAACTAGTAGAAGCGATCTAGAGCGAGGTTGGCCGTCATGAAGGTGGTTCGTAGGGTAGGCTGAGATCCATTTAGATGTAATTCCAATAGCGTTTTTATCTTTGAGTGCCGGTTCCTGAATAGCTAGTATATCCCAGTTGTCTGGGTTTACTGATTTCATAAGGTCGTGGTGAGCAGTAGGAGACGTGTTAACATTTTGTTGCCATATCCTGAGTTTTCCAAGTCTTGTGTTGTTTGCGTTTGGTCGTCTAGGCATGAGCGGTTTCTGGAGATACTAGCGTGCTGGGGGAAGAGGAGGTTGGGGCGTTGGTGTATTCGGTGAGTGTTGTTTGTCTAGGAGGGATGACCAATCCGCCTAGTGTTGGTTGAGCTAAGTTATCCGGTCGTGGGTGGGCTTCCTGAGGGCCTAGTGTTGGTTCAACTGGAGGTGGTGCTGGCGCATAAGTGTGCTCTTTGCGTGTGCGAGGGGGTCGGAAGCGTTGCTCGATCTCTCTAGCTCCAAGGAGCTCCCATGTCCACGCTTCACTAGTAACAAAGAAACGATAGCGGTTATCTGGGATTCTGTCAGAGAGGTTGGCACACCTGGTAGCGTAGCCTGGGCAGGATGTCGACCAGGTTGGGTGTCCCTTGGTCTTGCACGTTACGCAGTAGGTGTCTAGCCGATTCGTGCACTTCTCGGTTCGATGTTCGCCCCCGCAGGTGCCACACGTCTGCGTGGCAGAGCAGTCCTTAGCTTGGTGACCTGGTAGCTGGCAATTATAGCATCGCAGCGGGGTTGATAATAGCTTCACCGTAGAGCAGTCCTTCCCCTCTAAAGTCATTCGATTCGCAATCCAGAGGTTTGCCGTCTCCTTCGTCGTACAGTGGACAATCAAGTGTGCGTGTCTTTGCCCTGGCTCGCGTTTTGAAGGGTCCCTGATCCACCTCAGGCTGAGTATCGAGCCCTTCGGAAGGTTGTTGGTCTCTTCTAGATAATCGACTGTCGCCTTCTTTGCAACATCAAGGGAGATTGGGACGTGCTGAACTAGAACTGGGAATTTGCGTTCTCGAATCTGGACTGCACAGCCAAAGCCATCAGTAAATCTGTTGCAAACGTCTGGGCGCACCAGCCAACTCCTCGCTTCCACTGAGTTCATTTTGTAGAGCAGCCCCCCATTTGCTTGTCTTGCGACCAAGGTAAACTGAACTTTCTCGGGTTTCCCGTTGAGCAGTTCTGGCTCTACAATCTTCTCTACCGCCTTCCGTGCCTGTTCAAGTAAATCCTGTTCAGCAACGTTCTGGAGTCCCCTCTGACCCGAGACCACTTCTGGGTCAATCATCAGTTGCTTCTCTCGTCTCTCTTCTCCTCGCCTTAATCTCTCTGCTCCTTGTTGAACTTGTTTCTCCGATAGAGAGTTCTCAGGGGCTACCTCTTCCAGTGGAGGCCAGACTCCCCCCCTTGCCACTGCCGCCGCGTACGATCCACTTCTGCCCCCCGTCTCCTCTTGTCCCTCCACTGGTTCATATCCCCATCCCACTCTTCCTGCTGGCTGTGCTCCCCAAACTGGCGGAGTTGGGTCAGTGCTCGTCGCTGGGGGTATCACTGGGTCTTTCGCTTGCGCGATTGCTCCCTCCTCCCTCATCTTCGTCCATTCTCCCCTTTCCACTTCAAGTTTCCTCAGAGTAGCCTTCATCCCATCCAGTACTCTATCTAGCAAGGCCCTTTCAAGCTCCTGCTGTCTCTTCTCCTCCACAAAACGGCCCCTCTCCCCAGCTAACTCCCTTTTTTCTTGCGTAAGGACCTCCTCCGTCGCACTCACTGTCTCCTCCCTCTCTTCAAGTCTCCTCTTTTCTTCCTGTAGACCCTCCATCACCTCCTTCTTTGCGCACTCCCTTGCCTCGTCTCTAACGCTCATATATCTATGAAAGGACGCGTCAGCCGTGGCCTCCGAAACGATTTTTCCAAGCGCGTCTTTTAACAGTGTGCCTACTGCTACTGGCACCTCCCAAACTTCCTCGAAGTCCGAGTCTCCAGCCGTCTCCTTGCCCGTGAAGTTCAAGAGTATTTCGATTAGCTTCTCAAACGCAGGGTGAGAGGTGCCCTGGATGAGGCCTCTGCTCGACAACTCCTTGATTGCAACTGTCGTCGACATGGCCCGTCGCACCGGCATAGTGGGTGGCTCTACAGGCGCTGGGGCAGTCAACAGATTCAGCGCAGTAAGGACAACTGGCGAGGGAGGGGTAGAGATCGCGGAAAGACTGGTAGCACGGTTTCCTGCTGGGGTGTTCGCTCTCCTAGATGTCGCAACGCCTGGTAGTGATGGTTTCGGTATTATATTTCTGTTTCTGGTAGACATTCCGGCCAGTTCCAGTAGTGAAGCTAAGTAGCAAAGAGTATGAAAAGTGTCGAAAAACCAAGAATGAGCGACCCAGATTTCAAACAAGTCCAGTGTGGCTGTGCTTGATGGTGGTCGTCCATCCAAAGTGTGCATCTGGTTTCAATAAGCCCACAATATTAGCACATTTTGAATCCTACCATAATATGATCAAACATTACAACTGTCACGAACTGACACGCATATATCCACTCTATAATATTTTCTCAATTTACTACATTTTATGAGATCATCTTCAAAACATACTTGCCTTTTATGGTATATCTGTGTCATGTGACTCATGGAATGTTCCGGACTGGTAACCGAGATGTATTTCAACTCCAATGTGAAATTCCGCAGTTCCGCAGTCGCTTCTACTGCTTCTATCTCTTATCTGTCATGACTCACTGTACAGACTTGTTTGTTATGATGTGGCTCGTACTATGTATATAAACCAGGTCAAGTTTGCAGAGGACTCCTCAAGAACTTGACCTCTTGTTGAATACAAGTTCTTTTATTTTCTTACCATTTTCCTTGTCACCTGACTTGTCGTTGTTGACATCAGGTCAAGTTCTTGACAATCGTAAGTCTCAGTGTTGTCTGGGATACTTTTGGAACGCTGTTGGCATCGTCTCAAGATAACTCCCTGTTGCCTTCCCCAATCCTACTCCACCTACCCACAGCCACAAGATATCATTGCCCTATACACACCTCTGTGAAACCTTGCATAGTCAGGTCCCTCACACGTTGTAACAAGCTTTGGTTCTCTAATCTCTTTTGTCAACAAGAGGTGGGGTCGCTCATTGCCCTTAAGTAGCTGAGCAACGGAGGTCACCTTCCTATTCCAATAGACTCAGGAAAGGGTCTATTTTTCTCTTTTATCATGCTCTTGCTCGATGTTATGACCTGTCAAACAGACATAACAAAACAACCAAATATTTCTACAGATTTATGGCATTTTTCCTAAGCGGAACAAGCCATAAACAAGGTCACATGACCTCGGCGCTTAGCCAGCGCTTACGGTGGTTACCCTGAACTTGCTCCAGCATTTCTCTCCATTGTTACTTGGAGCGAGGAGCGAGTTGTCACGTGATCTTGGCGCTTACGGCAGGATCATGTGACCTCAGCGCCTACCCCTTGGACCTTGTGTGGCTCTATAAGATTCGGAGCCGCACAAACTTAAGACAAACAATTACCTAACCCGTAGTACTGTACATAACCTACACCTACTGCGGAGTGTGCTTAGATCATACGTCCGCAGCCACCGCAGCCACAGGTATATATAAGGAGGATAAAGCAAGACTGGACGCCTCAGCTTGCTTTATCTCGTCAACCACCATAGACCATAGCAAACACTGTAACTAGAACGCTAAATACATACTGCATAGCACCAAACTGTAAACGCAGCCACTACTTAAGTGCTCCACAAGGGAGCCTCCAGAGGGTCACGACATTATAAAGCAAGCTCTTAACTTAACTAGTGGCGAACATAAGTATACTGCACAGATACTAAGGGCTGAGTACACAAGAAAACCAGCTAACTCCTGTGATACATAAGAGAACATAAAGAAACAATGTCACAGAGACCACAAACTCGATCTCAAAGCAGAGTGGCAAATAGTAGGCCACAATCACCCAAACCCATTGCTTCCCCAGAGGCTGAAGGTAACCCAGATGAGACCCTCCAAGGAATGCCAGGGGGGTTGCCACAAAACCCACGACCAGTGGCTCAACCCAACCCCACTCGGGCCCCCATCCTGGGAGGGGAAATAGGGGGAATACCACTCCGCAGCCCTCAACCGCCAATTCACCTGATAAATCCAGACCCAGAAGATCTCAAATCCAGAGAGGGATGAGGTAGAAGATATGACCCGAACCATATGAACAAGGCACGGCCTTGGCGGAAGAGGCAAGGACACAACCCCAGCCAGGTCCTGGAGCCATAGCCACTGCCAACCCTATTCACACCATTGCCACAGCCATCAGGGCGGGGCTCAAGGAACTTAGAGACAATAATCATAGGGAACTAGAAAAGGCAATCACGGGTATAAATCAGTGTCAAATATCACTAACCCGACAAGAAGGAAACGTGGACTGGATGGTAAGGTCAATGGAAACATCCAACAAAAATGTCCTCTATGTGGCAAAGAACCAGGACAACCTAAAAGCAGAAATGGGGAACCTGATAAAAGAATTAAAGGACATCTCCATGGAAATAAACCGGGTACTGGGAATGCAAGAGCGAAAGCTCGAAAGCTTAGAGAAGAAAACTGAAAACACAGGGGAGATCCTAATCGCACTAGAACACGGGTAACCGATCTAGGAAATGAGCTCCGAAACAACTGAAGCAGGAAGGCCAAGGGAAAGGACAGAAGAAACCAGGGGAAGAACTAGGGTGGTCATAGGAAGCCCCTCACGATCCCCCTCAGCCTCCCCAGTACAAACACCCTTTCTGGGAAGAACCTTCCAGGCTGAGTCCACAATAAGACCCTGAACAGAACCTCCATCCCAAGCAAACCAACCTACCCTTGCTGCAAACCACACCCTAAGGAGGCGAGACTAGGGAGACCCAGCAAATTTAATGGGAAAAAGGGGAAGGAAGCAGAGAACTTCATAATCAGCATGGAACTTTTCTTTGCTGACTATGACGAATCAGCCTTTGATGACCGAAAAAAGATATCTGCTGTGCTAATGAACATGGAGGATGGGGAAGCAGCAAACTGGGCACAACCTTACTGCCGGAAACTACTAGCAGGCGAACACACAGGTATTCTTGCATCCTGGAAGGATTTCAGGAAGGGATTCCTGGATGCTTTTAATGACCCAGTCATAAAGGAAAAGACCATCGGAAACTAAGGAAATTAACACAGACCAAGAGTGCATTGGATTATGCTACCCAATTCGGATCCTGATCCAAGAGGTAGACTGGAACCAGGAAGCCCTCAAGGACCAATTCAGGGAAGGTTAAAACCCGAAGTACGACAAGAGATCTTAAGGATTGAAGTACTGGCAAATGAGGCTGAAGGTCCATCATATACCTTAGATCAATTAATCGACTTTGCCTGCAAAATGGATGACATGCAGTTTGCAAACCAGAAAATGAATACAAGGACCAGCAACTCATCAAATTCAACCTGGGCACCAGCGAAATACAAACAAGGGGGGAACAAGCCTTTAGGGACCAGCGGCAAACAGGGAATACCCAAACCAACAACATGGTAAGGATACCAAACAGTGAAAAGGACAGGCGAAGGAAAGAAGGACTCTGTATCAAATGCGGTAAATCAGGGCATGTCCTGAAGGAGTGCCGAGGCCAGTGGACCTACGACAAAGCTAAGATACAAGGGAAGGCCAGCAGACAAGTTGAGGAAGAAAGCAGCTCTGAGTCGGAAAACTAATTGGTCCTGCCACTTCCATGTTGGAGGACCCCAATATAACCCCTACCGCAGATGTATGTTACCTCAAGAAGTCTAGTAATCAATCAATAATATACACTACGGTAGAGGGAATCATGGAACCAGCTAAGACGCTGATTGACTCAGGATCTTCAACCAACTTCATCGATAAGGCCTATTCAAGGGAAAAAGGGATCCCAACCACTCCCCTCAAACACAAGAAATCAATTGTGGCCATTGATGGGAATGAAATCAAGGATGCCATAGAAGAAAGGGCAGAACTAAACATTGAAGTGGAAGGGAAGACACTAAAATGCTCCCTTTATGTAATGACCCTAGGTGATACAGACATAGTCCTAGGGAAAGAATGGCTTGAAGAAGCAGAACCTATCATAGATTGGAAAGACCTTACCATCTCATACCCAAACGAAATCAAGGCAAGGGCAGCAAGTGAAGGCCTACAAATCCCAGAAGAATTTAGGGATTTTGAAGACCTATTTGGGGAAGAAGGTTTCCAAGAACTTCCACCCCACCAAGGTAACCTAGACTTCAAAATGGACCTGATCGAGGGAGTGGAGCTGCCAAAGCCTGCAAAGAGGTACAGTATGTCGCCAGCAGAAACAAAGGCGCTCAGGGAGTACCTAGAGGAGGAACTAAGAAACGGGAAAATAAGGCCCAGCCAGTCAGTTGTAGCTGCACCCTGCTTCTATGTGAACAAAGCAGATGGAGGGCTTAGGTTGGTAGTCAACTACTGTAAGATGAATGACATCACCAAGCCAGACAGGTTTCCACTTCCAATCCAAATAGAATTGATTGAGAGACTGAAGGATGCAACCATCTATTCAAAAATGGATGTTCGATGGGGGTTCAACAACATCAGGGTAAAAGAGGGAGACGAATGGAAAACAGCTTTCAGGACAGGAGAAGGCCAGTTTGAATGCTTGGTCATGCCATTGGAGTAAAAGAGGGACCAAGAACCTTTACCAGGTTCATGATGGAAAAGTTCCGTGATATAATAGACGATTATGTGGTAATCTACATGGACAATGTACTAGTGTTTTCCAGAAACAGGGAAGAACACGTACAACATGTCAGGGAAGTGTTAAGAAGAATGAGGGAAAACCACCTCTTCCTCAAACCACACAAGTGTCAGTTCTTTGTGAAGGAGGTAAGCTTCATGGAATTGTCATATCCCCAGAAGGGATATCGATGGAAAAGGAAAAGGTAAAGGCAGTTCTAGAATGGCCAGAACCTAACACAGTAAAAGAAGTCCAAGCCTTCCTAGGCTTCGTGGGGTTCTATAGAAGGTGGATAGAGAAGTTTAGTACCTTAGCCAAACCCCTCACAGATCTCACCCAAAAAGATGTCAAATTCCTGTGGGAAAGAAAACAACAGGAAGCATTTGAAGCTATCAAAGAAGCAGTAGCAAGAGAACCAGTCCTGATCCACCCAAACCCAAACAGGCCATACATACTGGAAACAGACGCCTCAGGAGTGGCCATGGGGGGGTACTAAGCCAAAAGGGTGATGACAACCGATTGCATCCAATTGCCTTCCTATCGAAGAGCTTCACCCCACCAGAGAAAAATTATGACACCTACGACAAGGAGTTGCTTGCAATTGTTAGGTCCTTAGAGCACTGGAGGTTATACTTAGAAGGGACAGAGGAACCTATTGTGATATACACTGACCATAGGAACCTCCAGTACTGGCAAAATGCCCAGATGTGGAATAGAAGGCATGCCAGATGGTATCTCACTCTGGCACCCTTCAATTTTCAGATTGTGTATAGACCAGGGAAACTCTCACAGAAGCCAGATGCCCTTTCCAGAAGGAGCGACCATGGGGATACCCCTATGGAACCACAGATCATGATTCCAGAAGAAAGGTTCATAGGTTTCATGGCAGAAGTACAGGGGAATTTCTGGGAAGAGCTTAAAGAAGCTCAGGAAGAAGACAAATCTATCAGATCCTTAAGGCTGAGTGTGGCAAATAAAGAACAACTACCGCCCTCAGTACAGAAGGAATTTAGACGGTATGAAATGAAGGAGGGCCTATTAAGGTATGACGATAGGCTCTACATCCCAGATGACAAGGACTTGAGGTTGAGTCTCCTTGAGGAGTGCCATGATGCCCCAGTGGCAGGTCATCAGGGACAAGCCCGAACACTAGAATTACTATCAAGGGATTACTATTGGCCAGGAATGAAGGCCCAAGTAAACCGATACGTGGAATCTTGTGAAACGTGTCAAAGAAGCAAAGGACACAAACAAGGCACTCCCCTGAAGTCCTTACCAATCCCATGGAAACCATGGGCAGATGTCGCATATGATTTCATCGTCAAATTACCTGTCTCAAAGGGGTACGACAGTATCTTGACAGTTGTAGATCGCTTCTCCTGGCAGGCCCATTTTGTACCATGTCTGGAGAGCACCAATGCAGAAGAACTGGCAGAAATATTCATAAGGGAAGTATGGAGACATCACGGGACCCCAGAAACCACTGTCTCAGACCGAGGGCCAACCTTTAACAGCCAATTCCTAAAGGCCCTATACAAAGGAATTGGGACAAAGCCCAGATTCTCCACTGCTTTCCATCCAGAAACAGATGGTCTGTCGGAAAGGACAAATCAATGGGTAGAAGGGTTCTTAAGAACCTTCTGCAATTATAGACAAGATGATTGGGTAAAATGGTTACCCATTGCCGAATTCTGCCATAACAACCACGTAAATGCTACAACAGGACAAACCCCATTTGAAACAGTATATGGAAAAAACCCAAGATGGGTTGTCCGAGAGGGAGAAGAACCATCTGAGGCACCGCTGCAGACAACATGCGTAATCAAATGGAAAAGGTATGGGATGAGGCAAGAGCCTCAATGGAATTACACCAACAAATGGAAAAGAAAGGGAGGGAATTCAAGGTAGGAGACAAGGTTTGGCTGCTCCTAACAAACCTCTCGTCCAAGAGACCCTCCAAGAAACTGGACAACCGAAAAGGGGGGCCCTTTGAAATCACAGAAAAGATCTCATCCCATGCATATCGCCTGGACCTACCTAAAACTATACGTGTACACAATGTATTCCATGTAAATCTCCTCTTGCCTTTCACAGAAGATAAAGACTTCCGAAGAAGGCAGGCCAAGCCACCACCAATCATAACGGAAAAAGGAGAGGAGGAATACACAAGGTGGACCACATTGCAAATTATGAATGGCGGAATGGCGAGCTGTTTTACCAAATCAGATGGAAGGGCTACGACCCAATAGAAGACACCATGGAATGTGCCAGCAAGTTTGCTGACATGAAAGAGGTTCTAAATGACTTGCAAAGGTGCTTACCAGACGCACCAATGCCAGTCAAGACAAGTCAGCACTCAGGTGACTTGAAAGGCAGGCCAAAGAGAACCAAACGAGGATCTGGAAAGCTTTAAAAAGAGCCATCCAGGATACCCAAGAAAGGCCAGAGCCTGCTCTACCACCTCACTTGCACCACAACACACCTGCAAAACCCCAAAACATGCCTTTCGCCACTCACCCAGTCGCACATCCCAACCGTTACACCCCACTTGCTGAAAATCAGGTGGCCCCACTTTGGCAGCCACCCACCACCAGGCGGCCAGCACCCTACCCTGGCAGGGAAAATCGTCCTAAACCAGGGATGTACTGCTCCAGTGTGGAAGACGCCCAGAGGTACGCTGAACGACTGTTGCCAGGGGCTAACCTAGTATACATCCCAAAGAAGTTAAGGGATGAAAGGAACTGGATTGACGATGACAAGTACCTGGATCCCAGGTTAGGGGTCCTGACATGGCATGGAAGCCGGAAGCCAACAACAAGAAACGCCTTGTTAAGAACACCGATGTATTGTCGACAATATCGTGGGACCAACAGTCGACGTGGTGACCAAGGCAGCAAGACAACAGAGGAGGGCCACAGGCCAAATGGCAGACGGAGGGGACTGGGAGGTGGAGCGCCGGGCAAAGGCATTGCTGGAAGAATGGAAGTTGACACCAGCTGCACCGTATGTGGGACTGCTCGAAGCAACTACCACTGATGAGATGTTTACTGCTATCAGGACAAAGCAGGCAAACATGAATGACTTCCAAAATTGGGTGAAGGTGCACCCAAACAAAAACACCAATTACGACACTGATATGACAAGCCTTACATCAAGCCTAGAATCACTGGTCGTGGCTGAGGAAGAAGCCAAGCCAGAAATAAAGGAACCCACCCTGGACCCAGCTGCGGAGGAAGCCAAACAGGACTGGGACCGGTGGGAAAACAAGCTTGTTGAAGCTCTGGAGGAGGTGCCACTGTTGGAACCAACCCCCATATGACCACTTTGCCTCCCACAAATTGTCTCCCGAATGTATAAGAGTTTTTATTTTTCTTTTACACACCAAACTTAATACATTTCTTTTACTCTCTATTTTTACGTTTGCCCTTGAGGGGCCGGGTATAGGGCTTCTTGCCCCTGTTATCCTTCTTATTGGTCCAAACAACTGACTGGGTAGTGGGCTGCAGCCAAGGAGCCTCCCCCCCTGGGAAGTCGGCCATGTAGTTCTGGAAACACCCAGAACCAGACACTGCAAAGGGCGAAGCCTCATCAAACAAGGGAGCAGAGCCCTCCTTGAAGAATTTGGCAAGAGCAGCCTGGTGAGACCGCTCCTCAAAGGACTTGTACTCCTGATCAACGAGTGCCCAGACACGCTCAAGGGTGGCCTCATGGGCCCGACCATCAAGGAGGATGCGCTCTTCTACAGAACAAGTTAGCTACGTGAGAATGACGAAGAACGAACACACATACCTGGCACCCCACAGAAGAACCAGTCCCCAACACCTTGATAGAAGTCTTCAAGGGAGGCGTCGCACACAGCATCACAGTAGGCGCAGTACTCCCCCTCAGGGAGAGACCAGCAGGTGCAGTCAAGGGGATTGTAGTTAAGGGAAATAACACGCATAGTAAAGAACGGGATGAGGAAGGAAAACAACAAAACCACAAACATTAAAAAATCATGGTGCAACACAATAACCTGCACAAACATCAAAACAAGGACTGGTCAGGTGACACCAACAGACACGTGACCATCTGCCAGAAAACAAACAACAAAGCATGGGAATCACATGACCTAGCCTAGTCACGTGACCACCTGCCAGAAAACAAACAACAAAGCACAGGAATCACATGACCTAGCCTAGTCACGTGAATATACGCTATCCCCTAACTACCGGAGGGGTCGGAGAGGGGGCACTGACCAAAGTGGGGGAGCGGAGGCCCCGAGCGTAGCGAGGATCAAGGCTGACGTGGAGGAACGGATGGGAGGGCACCCCTCGGAGATGCGTCATCACCAAAATAAGGTCATGTGATCACAACAAATGCAAGACAGAGTCATGTGACAATCAAAACGGACCTTGCAGCTTATATAGACAAGCACAAGGCCCGAGATAACCCGCACTCTCATGCTCTCTTCCCAGTCCCCAAATACCTCTAAAACTGTAAACGATGCTAAGCGGAAATGGATCGAATGTGGCAACACCCCAGCCAAGCGGATCAAGCGAAGGGCAGAGGTCGGCGTCACCATCGCCAGTGCCCTTGGTATCAAGCCGAGCCCCCTCGCCTGCTTCTATGCGGCCTACGCCGACGGATCAAGGGTCCGAAGAGCTGACCGAAACCGTGCCGGCCCCTCGGTTCCGCGTCCAGACCAGGGCGGTGCTGCTGACCTGGTTGAAGCTACACGATCAGCCCTCAAGTGGGCTTGTTGCCCGATACAAGGCATTCTGCCGCCAACGGCCAAATCATTGGGCAACTTTGGCAGTGGTGGAACGCCACAACCCCGAGGAACCGAACTACGACCCGGCCCGGCCCCTCCATGTCCATGCCCTCTCCATCAGTCAGGAGCGGAAGGGCGGCTGGAACACCCAGAACACCCGGTTCTGGGACTTTGAGGGGCAACACCCCAACATCCTGCTGAAGGACCTCAAGGACGGACCAGGAGGCAACCCAGCAAGGGATGCCTTCAACTATCTTTGGAAGGACGTTGGAGCTAATGGCGAGGAGATAGAGGACCTGATGGCAGGGGACCTGACCTTGGAAAGGTTGGAGGAGATTTTGGTAAAGGGAAAGGGTGGAAAAAGGTCAAGGATGGAGGCAGACCTGGAGGATGGGACGGAGATTGTTGCCTCAGCAACAAAACAGGAGTACTACCAGGCGTTCAAGCGCCTCCGCCCCCTCCAGATGGTGACAACGTGGAACTCGGTATGAGCATATGCCAAGTACACATACAAGGAAGACCGGGGTTGCATGCCTGCAATCCCTGTGGAGTTAGAGGTCCCGGAAGACCGGGAGCACATCGACCGAGCAGACAGATGGTTTGCTGAGGAAGTCGAGAAGAAGGGAAGAGGGGTGCGCCATCGCATCCTGGTGATAGAAGGAGAAACTGGAACGGGGAAAACGGCATATGCACGATCCAAGGGCTGCCACAGCCGGATGTGCAATGTGTGGAATATGGGCAACTTGTCGGAAGATGCCGACATTTGGATCCTGGATGACATGGTCCAGTCGAACAGGAAGTACTCGCTCAAGGCCCTGAGCCAGTACAAGGCGGACTTCACAGGCAGGTGCGCGCACGTGAAATCGATGAAGGTATGGCCAACAGTCATTCTGGGAAATAGCTGGTCAGCAATCATGAAATGTTGGTCGGACATAGAGGGGGAAGAAGGGGACTTATGGGTATCAAGAAATGTGGAATGGGTGTATGCAGGAGGAAAGCCATTCTTTGTATTCCCTTAGAATAATTTATGGTACTGTACAACTTCTGCTATGCCCATCCAAACGGTTGGGGCTTTCTGAGAAGAAGCAGACAAATCCTCACCCCTAAATAACCTCCACAACAAAGAAAAGAAAAACAATCTCATGTAACGGAGAGGTTAAGGGGTCTAGCCTGACTCAGCCTGACCTCATCGAACAATACTGAATCAGCCGAAAGGTCGTTGGTTCGAGTCCAGCGCCCTTAACCTCCTTGGTGCATGAGATTCCTTTTGCATAAGGAACTAAACCATGTCTTGAGGTCCCCCACGACATGTCCAAAGGGGGGGATAATGTTATGACCCGTCAAACGGACATAACAAAACAACCAAATATTTCTACAGATTTATGGCATTTTTCCTAAGCGGAACAAGCCATAAACAAGGTCACGTGACCTTGGCGCTTAGCCGGCGCTTACGGTGGTTACCCTGAACTCGCTCCAGCATTTCTCTCCCTTGTTACTTGGAGCGAGGAGCGAGTTGTCACGTGATCTTGGCGCTCACAGAAGGGTCACGTGACCTCAGCGCTTATGGTTGTTACCCTGAACTCGCTCCAGCATTTCTCTCCCATGTTACTTGGAGCGAGGAGCGAGTTGTCACGTGATCTCGGCGCTTACGGCAGGATCACGTGACCTCAGCGCCTACCCCTCGGACCTCGCGTGGCTCTATAAGATTCGGAGCCGCACAAACTTAAGACAAACAATTACCTAACCCGTAGTACTGTACATAACCTACACCTACTGCGGAGTGTGCTTAGATCATACGTCCGCAGCCACCGCAGCCACAGGTATATATAAGGAGGATAAAGCAAGACTGGACGCCTCAGCTTGCTTTATCTTGTCAACCACCATAGACCATAGCAAACACTGTAACTAGAACGCTAAATACATACTGCATAGCACCAAACTGTAAACGCAGCCACTACTTAAGTGCTCCACAAGGGAGCCTCCAGAGGGTCACGACACTCGAGTACGTCTCTGACGGAACGCACAGCCCTCAAGTGGCACAACCTTTTACAGAAGACCAGTGCTGCCATCTGTGTGGGTGGTTCGGACACCTGTCGATCCACTGTTTCACCCTCAACTTGGTCGAAAGTATCCTTGAAGAAGCCAGGCACATCGATTTCAACCGAGTAGTAATCATCAAAGTCCGCCCCCAGAAAGTCGGACATGCTCAACAAGCCTTTGTCACTGAGCCAGGTGCCCCTGAGTGCAAAATTTGCCATCAGGCAAACGGAGCCACCTTCCCAGCACGCTGCCCTTACTGTCCTAAGAAGGACAAATTCCTTTATTACTACACCATCCCCCGCAACCAGCTATAAGCTGGAGAACCTTGGCCAACAGCTTCTTTGTCACCTGCTAAACACTATCGAAAACTTCCAAGACAGGTACCATTACTACTGGAATAAGTACGAAGAAACCTGTGAAAAACTTCACAAAGCCAAGGCCCATTGCGTATACCTAACCAAGCGGTTGCGCGAACACCAGGAGGACTACCTATCCCTCCTCCAAGACCACCTCAGACTAGAATCTATAGTCCAAGAATCAATTGCACCCCAAGAGTACACCTTCCCTGTCTTCTCAACACCATCAGACCTTCCTCACCCCACCTTTCTAAGTGGCACGGGCTTGCCAATTCAGGAAGAAGCACCCCTTCCGGCAGCCCAAATCAATCCTCCCCAAGGAAGCACTCCTTTGGGATCAAATTAAACTAAAGAGGGTGGAGTGCCCATATCATTGCCAAGACACCAAAAGTTGGGACTTGGACGATACTTGGTTGAGGTTTGCAGGAATCGGGAACTTCAAAATTTACAGACTCGTGAGGGGAACGGAAATCCTCTATTACCAAAACAATTCTCAATTCCCTGTACTTCCTTACCATCTCCATCGCCTTTAAAAATTTACTCAAGTCCCTTCTGAAATGGCGTCACAACCCCCTGCCCCTGCTTGGGCAAATATGTCTGATGGGGAAAAAGTTGTCTATATGCTCCAGTCAATGGACGAACTGCAAGAGCAAACCAATAACCTCCAAAATGATATTGGGGATGTTGAACACAATAACAAAACCTACACAGACTCACTTGAGGCCAAACTTACCACCAATCAGACAAAATTAGATGCAGACGTGGCTGGATTAGCCACCAATGTCAACAATCTAGTGGGGATGTTAGCCATTCTCCAGACCACTATCATGCGTATCGAAGCGCAAATCAACACTTCCACGGGAGGCTCAGGCGCTGCCCAAGCACTAGCTCCCTCCAGTGCAGCCCAACCACAACCAACAGCACCTGCCCCCTCTGGTGGGTCGACCACAAAGGTTAAGATGGCCGCCCCTCAAAAGTTTGATGGCACAAAACGGGAAGACGCCATCTCATTCAGAATTGCATGTGCCCGATATATCAATACAAACATGAGTGGGCACTCGGCTGACCAAGTGGTCGCCTTCATCACCTCTTATCTTGAAGGGTCAGCAGCTGAATGGGTTAACTCGTATGAAGAATTCGAAATTCTCAACCCTGGAACTGCGATCCCCTGGCTTCACAATGCCAATTTATTCTGGCAAGAATTCACTACCCAATATGGGGATCTGAATCGCACCGAAAATAACTGCGACAAGTGGTGGAAGTTGAAACAATCCAAGACAGTTCAAGACTACCTCACCCTATTCAACTTATATTCCACAGGCCTCAACTACAACGATGCCGCCATGCATGATCAGTTCTATGATGGTCTGTTGTCAGACGTAACAGATAGCATGGTGGCCCAAAACTATGATCCCCACACAAAGACATTCGCCCAGCTCACACAGCGGGCCCTGGAAATTGACCGCCACCTCATTTCCTTTGGTAGCAAAAGGACATCTCATGGGGGTAATAAGTCCAGCAGCAACAATGCTTCAACTAGCAGGCCCACAAATAACCCCCAAAGCGCTCCCCAAAAGGAAAAATTCAAGAATGGGGAACGCATATACAAGATTAAAGATGGCAGGGCTGTAAAAGGTCAAATTGTAGCCATTGGCCCCAATGCAAAGGGCTTCACGGTTCCAACCGTTCGTTATGATGGCAGTAATGCCAACGTACAAGAATCCTTCAAGGACATAAAGAAGGATAACCATCTGCCAGTGGCCCCCAAGGCAAAGGACCCAGACGCAATGGATCTGGATAGCGCAGGGAAAGGGAAGGGTACAAACACCTGCTACAACTGTGGAGGGCGCGGCCACGTTGCCGCCAAATGCCCTTCAGCCAAGATGTCAGGATATGAGGCAGCAGTTGAGGATGTAGAAACAACCGACAACAAGTCGGTAAAAGAATGAGCTCAAACCGCGCCAGGGGGGCGGTCTTGGGCGCTATGTTACAAAATGCGCATAATGAAAATAAAAATATGGAAATGGAATGTATGTCATTAGGAAACCAATCACAACTACAGTTTTTCTTTCATGCATTCCCTCTGCACATAACCCCTGAACACAAGTCTGCATATAACATGAAAAAATTCAACGGATGGGCCATGATCGACTCAGGGGCCACATCAGTATTTATACATGAAGATTTGGTTAAACAATACCGTATTCCTACCGTTGCCCTAAGAACACCCAAGAAACTGAGGGTAATCGATGGAAGGGAGATAGACTCTGGGTCTGTGACCCATTACTGCACCTTTGAGTTGTGCATTCAAGAGCACTGAGAAATCCTCAGTGCCTATGTTGTGAATGTTGGCAAAAATGATTTAGTCCTGGGCATGTCATGGCTCAAATTCCATAACCCCAATATTGATTGGGACAGGAAAGACATGAAGTTCAACTCACCAATATGCCTGAAGCACTGCATCACAAAACCCCTGCATGTGCAAGCAAATGAACCTAAGGAGCTTCAGTTGGACTCCTTAGACTCCCTCCCAACAAAATATAAAGAATTCCAGAAAATATTCGCTGAAGAAGACAACGTCCAACCATTACCACCCCATAGGAAGTGGGATATGGAAATAGATTTAAAACCGGATGCCAAGCCAAGGCATGGTCCCATATATAGCGTGGGTGTCAAGGAAGATGCAGAATTGCACAAAACCCTGGACCACCAACTGAAAGCAGGGCATATCAGACCCTCAAGGTCACCAATGGCATCTCCAGTCATATTCATCAAAAAGAAGAATGGGAAGCTGTGCATGTGCATTGACTACCGGCAGCTAAACAAAATGACTGTCTCCAATGTGTACCCGCTCCCACGCATCAATGATATTGTGGAAACTTTGCGTGGGGCAAAGATATTCACCAAGTTTGACCTAAAGTGGGGTTTCAACCTCATACAAATTCGGGAAGGAGACGAATGGAAGGCCGCTTTCAAGACCAAATACAGGCTGTATGAGCCCCTAGTCATGCAATTTGGTCAAAAGAATGCACCAGGAACCTGCATGGCCATGATCCAGGAGGAATTCCAGGACATCGAAGGCATTTACGTTGTAATTTACATGGACGACATATTAGTATTCTCCAAAAACCAGGAAGAACACAATGAACATGTCAAGGAAGTCTTACATCGCCTTCAAAAAGCTGGCCTATATTGCGCTCTGGAAAAATGCTTTTTCGATGTCACTGAAGTTGATTACCTGGGAATAGTAGTGACTCCCCAGGGAATTGAAGTAGACCCAGCCAAGGTTGAAAAGGCTGTTGAATGGCCAACCCCTACCAACCCAACCGAAGTCCTGGAAGGGTTGGGGTTTGCAAATTGGTTGAGGCACTTCATAAAAGACTTCTCGAAAATTACAAGATGTCTTTATGAACTTGTCAAGAAGGATGTAAAATGGGAATGGACAGAAGAAAGGGATCAAGCATGGAATCTGCTGAAGCAAAAATTAAAAGAAGCCCCCCTCCTAATCCAGCCAGAGCCCAACAAACCATTCATTTTGGAAACTGACGCCTCAGGCTATGCCACAGGTGCTGTATTATTGCAATATGGGGAGGATGGAATGCTCCACCCAATTTCCTATTACTCCAAGGCAATGGTCCCAGCAGAGAGAAACTACGATATTTACAACAAAGAAATGCTGGCAATTATCAAGGCCCTTAAACACTGGCGTCATTTGTTAGAAGGGGCCGAACACCCAGTAAACATTGTTTGTGACCACAAGAATTTGGAGTATTGGAAGACAAATCGGCCACTGAACAGTCGGGTCACACGGTGGCATGAGTTCTTATCCAGGTTTGAATTCAAGATTCTATACATTGAAGGGGCAAAGAATGGCTGGGCAGACATACTCTCTAGGCTGTCAAGACACATCCCTAAAGAGGGGGGTGAGAGCCAAGCTCTGCTTGCGCAAAACCAATTTTTGGAGCTGAAATCACTATGCCTGCAAGCAATCACGCCAGACAATGACCTAGAACAACTCATTAGGGATGCTATCCCAGGGGACGAACACCTATCAAAAGTCCTCAAAGCCCTAGATGACAATGAGAAGGTCAAAGATTGGGAATGGGACAAAGGACTCTTACGACACAAAGGCAGAATCTACATCCCAAATAACAAAGAACTTTGCAAACTGGTCATTGAAAGCCATCATGATAACCCAGCAGCAGGACACCCAGGACAGTTCAGAACATATGAACTGTTAAATTGCAAATACACGTGGTTATCAATGAAAAAATCAGTCAACAAATATGTCACACACTGTGAGTCATGCATCAGGAACAAGCACAGCAACCAAGTTCCCCCAGGGCTCTTAAACCCAATACCTGCACCAGAAAAACCTTGGGAGGAAATTACTTATGATCTGATCACTGGGCTACCCCTGTCAGAGGGATTTGATGCCATATTTACAGTTGTCGATCGCCTGACAAAAATGGTCCACTTTATTCCATGTCAATCGGAAGCCAGTGCTATGGATTGCGCCAACCTGTTCCTAACATATGTATGGAAACTCCATGGGTTACCACGGAAAACAATTTCAGACCGCAGCCCCAACTTCGCATCCAAATTCTTAAGGCACTTATACAAACAACTGGATATAAAACCCTCTTACTCCACAGCATACCACCCTCAGACAGATGGCCAGTCCGAACAGGTCAACCAAGTAGTGGAAGGGTACATCAGACACTATGTATCAGACAGACAAGATGACTGGGTCTTGCTCCTACCATTAGCTGAATTTGCCTACAATAATGGTGTCAATGCCTCAACTGGCAAATCACCATTCTTTGCAAACTACGGTTTCCACCCAAGGCTAGCAGTCGGGGACAGGGAGGAACCAGAACTCCCTTTAGCGGACAACCATGCAGAATGGCTCCAAAAGGGCCATGACGAACTTAAGGCAGCCCTGGAAATAGCAAACCAGAGGATCAAGGAATACTATGACCAGAAGCATCGGACCCCCGAAGCTATTAAGGTTGGAGACAAAGTCTGGCTTGATACCAAAAACATACGGACACAGCAGGCCTCCAGGAAACTGGCCCACAAAAGAGTTGGACCATTCAAGGTGGTAGCACAACATGGCACACATGCCTACAAACTGGACCTGCCGATAACCATGAAAATACACCCAGTGTTTCACGTCTCACTCCTGACCAAATATAAAGATGACCCCTATGGCCGTCAGGTTCCCCCACCACCACCTGTGGTAACTCCTGAAGGGGAAGAAGAATTCAAAGTGGAACAGATCATAAAGTCACAATACAACAAAAGATCCAACATCTTTGAATACTATGTCAAGTGGCTTGGCTACAACGAGCAACAATGGTTAACCTATGATGACCTGGTGAACACGCCAGAACTCATCGCCAACTATGTCAAGTTGCACCCGAAGGCACCTCAGGACCCCCGTGCCTTGAAGGGGGGAAGTGTCATGAACTGACACGCATATATCCACTCTATAATATTTTCTCAATTTACTACATTTTATGAGATCATCTTCAAAACATACTTGCCTTTTATGGTATATCTGTGTCATGTGACTCATGGAATGTTCCGGACCGGTAACCGAGATGTATTTCAACTCCAATGTGAAATTCTGCAGTTCCGCAGTCGCTTCTACTGCTTCTATCTCTTATCTGTCATGACTCACTGTACGGACTTGTTTGTTATGATGTGGCTTGTACTATGTATATAAACCAGGTCAAGTTTGCAGAGGACTCCTCAAGAACTTGACCTCTTGTCGAATACAAGTTCTTTTATTTTCTTACCATTTTCCTCGTCACCTGACTTGTCGTCATTGACAACAACATACCTCCAGAGCACCAGTGGAATATGGACAAGAAAGGGATACAAGGTGGTGGTGGCCGATCAACTACACCTCAGAAACACTTCTTCAGCCTACTAGAGAAGTTGCAGTATAAGCCTAAAAACAATAGTCTAGAGCTTACTACAGCCATTGAGTGCATGAACATGAAGGGTGCTGCTATAAAACCAAGCTTTGTACACCAGAAGGGGGATGTTGGAAAGTGGTGGGAAGATGATCATATTGGATGGTCAGTACACGTTACAAAAGAAAAGTAGAAGGTGAACTCACATTTTATCAAGCTGTGTCCCAAGTGACAATGGCTGGACCTCAGACAACATTTGTGAGCAGTGGTTCAAGAAGGTATTCATACCTGAAGCAAACAAATACTGAGTGTCCAACACACCAATGGTCCTTCTCTTGGATGGCCACAGTTCGCACATATCATCACAAATATGCCAAACTGCATTTGAAGAAAAGATATTTATCTTTTGCCTTCCACCAAAAACAACACACAAAACACAGCTGCTTGACATCAGCATGTTCAATCAGGTCCAGGTGGAATGGAAAAAGATATGTGAACGCAGCACATGGGTTGATAATTTGGTCAGCAAAGCAACAAAAATCAAGAATTATATGACCACCCAACAGGCAGGCATGCAGCCAGACATCATTATCAATGCCTGGTGCCATACTGGCCATTATCCCTTCAATCCCAATATCTTTACAGACATGGATTACACACCTAGCAAAATTACCTTGACTGTCACCCATTTTCCACCCTTGTTCCCAGTTGCCCCATTTACATTTGTGGAGGCAGATCAGCCCAGTTTCTACTCATTCATGGCCCCTGCCCACAATCCCATGAATAGCCAAAGCAATACTACACCCCAACACTCACCTGTTGCTCCCATGGTAGATGGATTGACTCTCCATAGCCAGGTTGAGTGCAACCCCACTGCCACACTTATCGCCACAGCTGGGAACCCAATTCCTATAGATCCAGCTCTTGTTTCCAATGACTACATCACTCCAGTTGATGCTACAGTGCACAATACTTCAGCAACACTCCATGTCATAAACACTGAAGAGCTATGAAATGTTGGCATGCTTGGTGGTGGTATTGTTAATTTTGACCAACTGGAGCCAAGTTTATCTACTGGCCAAACTACTTCAGATGAACTGGAGCACAGTCAAGGTAAGCATGTTAACTGTCACGAACTGACACACATATATCCACTCTATAATATTTTCTCAATTTACTACATTTTATGAGATCATCTTCAAAACATACTTGCCTTTTATGGTATATCTGTGTCATGTGATTCAGGGAATGTTCCAGACCAGTAACCAAGATGTATTTCAACTCCAATGTGAAATTCTGCAGTTCCACAGTTGCTTCTACTGCTTCTATCTCTTATCAGTTGTGACTCACTGTACAGACTTGTTTGTTATGATGTGGCTTGTACTATGTATATAAACCAGGTCAAGTTTGCAGAGGACTCCTCAAGAACTTGACCTCTCATCAAATACAAGTTCTTTTCTTTCTTACTATTTTCCTCGTTGCCTGACTTGTCATTGTCGACATTAACATGGGATAATAGCAAAATGGCACTAACATCAAAGATAGCCTTGATGCAACTGCCAGCCACTCCTCAATCCCAGCTTGTTCATAGCCAATTCATTGGCGATTGGCAAGGACTACCACTCAAAGAACAAGTAGTGCAATACAAGCAGGGAAGCAAGGCACTATGGCAAACATTAGTCCAAGTCACCAAGTATGCACAAGGGGTTTATACTCACCTTGTGCTGCTTAAACGCCAATATGAGGACCTTTGGCACCAGCTTGATGCACAGAACAAGCCAAAGCACACCTCTGCCAAGGCCACCACAATGTCAAAGATTCAGAAGTATGGGTTTTTGACCAACCCAGAGATGCAAGAGGCGTTTGAGAAGGCACTTGGGGAGGAGGAAGCAAAGCAAGCAGCTGAGGCAGACAAGATAGCTAAGAAGGAGGCAAAATCAAAAGAGGTTGAGGGAAAGAGGAGCCTGATAATTGCAGATCAAACTCATGTGTTGAACAGGACCTTCCAAAGTTACAAGATGAAGAATCTTGAGTGGTTGGGTGACTTGGCAGTGTGTCTTGGTGTGTCATTTGTGAACTTGAAGTGCTCTGAAAATTTTGATAGAATTTCAGTGCACTTCAAAGCTCACCTGGAGCTCAAAGCACTCCCACACTACTCAAGCATGTTTAGCAACACCTGGGCATCTCAGCAGGTTGCAAATCACAGGTCAGGCATTGTGGAGATGGAAGCCCTGGTTTCTACATCACTAGGCACTGATTTCCCTCCTGTACTGCCAAGTTTACCAGGCCCATTAGTTGGATAGACAATGTATATAGCATACCAATCTTACTTTAATGAGTTTGTTTGAAGAGCCTGCAAATAAGCAATGTGTGCTGGTTGAGTTGATGGGTGATTCTGATTGGATCTCAGGTAGAGCCGCCAGATCCGAGTTGGTTCAAATGGGTCTGAGACTGGCCAGAGATGGGTCCCAGACCCCCCTGGTTTCTGCTGCCTTGTGTAGCACAACACATAATTTAAAATATTTATTGCTTGGATGTGAGATAAATGACATGCAAGGCTTCCATATGGTTAATTTTCTCAGCTCAAATATAGCCTATAGCAAATCCTACAGTGCTTGAAGGCAAGATGCAGCTGGAAACAGGTCACCCCTTGTAGTTCAAACAAAATTGAAAATATGATCCTTGTCTCAAAATATGTAGCATGGGGCAAGGGGCGAACAATTGAATATAACAAGTGAGAAGCATGCCTAAAGCTAAACTTTATCATAAAAGCGCAATGTACCTGTGTATTAAGAAGTAGTTTGAATGCTGGAATGCATTTGTACATATCTCAATGCCAACTTTGAGACCAAAACCTGCTGTTTGGCAGCATTAAGCTTGCTTGCACTTGGGAAATCATTCATGTTGGCAAAGACTTGTTGGTACACTTTGATCTGATCATTAATTTCTCCTCCCATTAGTCTTGCTATCTTGTCTTGATCAGGCTTGAGCTGAATACTAGCAATATTTTGATGCTTCTGTATTCACCAATCTGTGCATTTATCCTGTGCAACCTTGTTTTTTCCACCACTTGCACTGCAGAAAAAACTAGCTCTGTCTTGCCCTTTTCTTCTACATTTGAGGAGTCAATACATGGTGACTCCACTTGAGCCTGTCAAGACCTGAGACTAATTTTAAGGGAGAACTCTGCAATGCTCATGACAGGAGGTCAAGTTCTTGGGGATCCTCCCTTGAGCTTGACCCTCCTTATATATCCACAGAGACACAGCCAAGTCTACACAGATGCATACAACAATTGGCAAACAGATATCAAACAATGACATCTCAGTGTCTTACAAAGATTCCAGAATGTTCCTTGAGTCATATGACTATTAAACTATAGAAGAATATATGAAGGAAATTTTGATAATTAGCAGGAAAATGCAGCAGCTTCTATTGCTTAGCAACATGACTTGTAGTATTGTCAGAGCTACAACCTGAAGGGTAATGTCAAACACCTAAGTGGCAATGACAAGCCTATGGGCAGCGATGCCGGAGGCTGTACTGACAATGTCTAAGGTAGGACGTGCAGTGAGGGTGTGATAAGACACAAGGATGTGGAAGTAGGTGCACTTGACCTTAAGAGGACTGGGCAGGGACTATGGACTATAAGTCACACAGGTAGTAGAGGGGATACAACAGGAGGTCAAGTTCTGAGGCTTAAGGCTCTCAGACTCTCCCTTATATATTCATACGATGAGCTATATCAAATACACATATGGTGTGAGACGACTATTGTACAATGTAAGCATGGTGCCATGTATCAGAATATTCCAGAAGGTACAAACAGAACATAAACAACAACAAGGTCATGTGATCATGTAAGTAATTCTATGCATATATCCAATTAAACAGGATTTGTCCAAAAATATGAGAAAGAGAGATGTATAAAATATAGGAAAATCATAATAAAATCTGCATCATGGTCTAGGCCATGACAAGTATAGCTGTGTTTATTTTGATATGGCTTGAAGGATGTATATATACTGGGTCAAGTTCAACAAGGTCTCCTCACAAACTTGACCTTCTCATCAATACAAGTTCACCTTTATCTCCTTCTCACTGCATGACATGATGTCATCATTGCCTTACTACCCCACATTGTTTGAGGCAAGTCTCCTTGGGTTCTGCCCCCTCTCACTTGACTTGTCATCATAACAATGCAACAGCAAGATTGGCATGTCCTGTTACTCTACAATAATGCCAGCTTGCACAGCCTTAACAGAGTGTTGTACTTGCACATTGAGGTGGTCCACCTGCCTCCAAATCTCACATCCTGGCTCCAGCCAATGGACACAGGGATTATCCAAGCATTCAAGGCAACTACCAGTGCACTTTGGGCCTGCATGCACTGAAATTGGACAGGCAAGGCATCCAAGACCCATACCACATGGACCAACTCAGTGGAATGCACCAAGAACAGCAGGCCTAGAATGCTATAGACACAAATACCATTCAAAATTGGTGGTGCAATACTGGGGTTTTTCTGGAGGAGTAGAAGGTCTCATTTATGTACCAATTCTTTTGTGTTTCTCTCTATACTTAGTTTCCTCTGTGCATTACTACATGGGAACTGTGATGACTAACTCCTTTATCCAGGCCAGAGCAACCCAAGCCTAGGAGTGAGAGTAAACAAAGGCCTACCCTATGTGAACCTTCCTTGTCTGTATTGCATATGTAGTAGTACTGGACTTGTATTGTACCATTGTAACTGCCTTTATACAATGGTACCATTGTTGCTACCTTAATATGGCCTTGTGGTGACAGATATGACTCAGTGGTTTCAACAATGACTCACCTATGTCATGAGCTATGATCTAAGGTCTCATGGCTAAGGGTGCTGTGCCAGGCTCCTGCAGATGGAATGTGCAGGAATTCTGTATGAAATTCTGGCATATTCTGGTGCTGCAGGAGACGGAGATGGTGCAGGAATTGCCCCAGGGGTGCTGGAGTCCTGGGCAGAGTCCTGCAGCTCCTGCATTCCTGCATTCCTGCATTCCTGCAGACTGCCATTCCTGCACCATTGCATGACCCCCACCATTTGTAGTGTTCAATATACCATTAAATGCACAAAATTTAGTGCATCTCATTAATGTATACATCATGTATTAGAAGTTGAAATTGAGCAAGATCAATGTACTTTAGTCCTGGGAAAATAATCAGGGGTAAGCACAACCACTCATGCTCACCTAACTAAGTGTTGAACAGGAGCATATACATACCATTTGACTTGTCTTGCTGAGGGGAATTGAATGAGCTCACTCACATCCTAATCCAACTCATTTCTGAGGAGATATAAGTGATATACAGGGGGTTAGCCCCTGAGCATGTTATGGATCACTAACATTTTTCTATTATTTTAGTCTGCTCTGCCAACCTCAAGTGATGCCTCTGTAATTTTCTTGAAATTAAATGAATTTGTATGCATCTGAATTTGTACCATTTGTGTTCCATTGAATAGTACAAAATCTCCTCTTTCCAACGCATATTTTATCGTGATTTTATCTTAAGAACTCAGAGAGATATAGAGGTTGCAATATTTCCTCTTATCAGGAGATATTGATTACAACATCGCACCACTCATATCTTGGCAACCGCTTACGCTATCAAAGCGATCTTATGCTCTATCGATAGCTAATCTTCGGCGGTATCTGCTGCCCGAAGATCGTCGCGATCCACTGGATCCTCGTGCTGGAATGACCCGAAGATCATTAGAATCTTACTGGACCATCAATCAAGATCTAATGACTCCAGTGAGTCAGGAGAGCCTTCCAAATTGATCCAGAAGCTTCTCTGACTCACTTTATGACTCACTGAGATGTAGCCTCCATTCATTACATGTATATACTATGATAATATGATCTACAAGCCAATAGCAGGTCTCAGATGCATCAATGCCTTTGATCCACACCCTGTCTTTACTCTCTTATCCTATACTGGGCTAGGGTGTACCCCAAGTATAGCAGTACCCTCTTTGATGATTGCACTGGCATGCATGCATCTATTTGGCTCTGGAATGCCCTCCTCAGGGTATAAAAGGACCTCCTCTGAGGCCCTTCCAGACCACCTCCCACTCTTACTCAACCCAGACTGGTTATTGGTTTCTTTTCTCTTTCTATTTTCTCTTGTCTGTGTGTGATTTCTTATATAACTAGTACTGAGGAATAAAGTACCATATTAGTTATATACTGTCTGATTCATTGTATCTTATATACAGAGATATATATAAGGATACAATATTGCCTGATTGAGTGTGACATTAAGTACCAGCTATTAGAGGAAATCTAAGTACCTGTAGCTGAGGAAGTACATGCATTAGGCAGCCCACCATCTATCCTATAAGCTATTGCTTAAGTCCAGTATTAAGATTAGTATCAGTTAGTCCAAGCAACTAGGGCTGAACTAGATTTAAGATATCTAAGGGAACCTGACCATATTAGTCTTGCTCTTTATACCTATAAATTAGTCAGTTTACACTGTGAAAGATTAAGACTACCTTGAGTGTTACTTGATTGCATTGCAACTACTTTGAGCCTTCTTACTCTAGATGAAGAAGTATTGAGTACAATAAGAGTATACTAACATATCTACATTTGCTTAGGCTCTAGATATTCAAGTGTACCCTGACCTGTAACGATAATACCACTGAGCAAACTTTGGTAAGGGTGCTTTTTGAATGCACACTCTCAGATCATGAATTTGCATACACTTGAGCTATCTGCATTTCAATACACCTAATATAAACAATTTCCACCCTTACCATTTCTCTTAGAAACACATGCTATTAAACATTCTACAACTTTAGGAGCTTCAAAGTTTCCCTCCATTGACAATTGAGAGGTCAATTTTGTGTGCCATTTTTTTAAATCAAAGGCACCACATGACCTGGGGGCACAGCATGCTTTGTGTGCCAACCCCCACTCATTATGAAAGAGAGATTTAAGAGGAGTGACTTAGTAAGCACTCAGCTAAGTGCTGAGGTCACATGACAACTTGCTCCTCACTCCTCATTACTAAGGAGAGATTTAAGAGGAGTGACTTGGTAAGCACCAAGATAAGCACCCAAGGTCACATGATCTTGTTTACCACCTGTTTGCCTTGGGAGGTAATGCTACTCATAGTAGATTGACTCCCTAGTTTTGTTATGACTGCTGAGTAGGTCATGACACCTAGTACAGCTTTCATTGAAGATGCCACAGTCCAAAGGCTACATAAAATCTGAAAGTGGACAAAAAGTCTATTTTAAATGGAATTGTCCAAAAACATTTGGACATTCCCAATCTGCAGAGTGTATCATGCATCAACTTTATGCTAGAGTTGAATACATAATGCCAAGGGTTTCGTGCCTGCTCTGCAGGTTGAAATACCTTTGCATCCCCCTTAATACACCTGTCGGTCTTAGTACGAGCCCTCCAACAGGTTGTAGCAAAATGGCTGTAATTTGTTTACAGATTTGATCTTTACACCAGCTCCGATCATTTATCCATTGCCTCGACTGAAAAAAAAAGGCCCAACCTCTCTAAGGGGCTGAACGAAATTGTAATATTATATGTCAGATTATTTTGATTCGCTGGATCTAATTTGTGCTCCGCCCTTTTCCTCTCATCCCACCCCTCATCGTGCTGCTGTTGGAGCTCGGATATTATTTGAACCATCGCGTGAATGGCATTGTGGATTTCCTCGGTACCTTTTTCGAGTAACTCAAGACGCTCAATGCGACTGTTGACGGTTTCAATCAATCTTCGAAGCTCAGTCCGAGCCTGAGCAGCGGTAGCTGTCGCTATAAGGCCCTTCTTGAACTGTGCGAGATTGGTATGAGAAATATGACTGGAATGTTATTATACGAGAGACCTACAGAAAACATGGTGATACGACCTTGGATGTGCTCCGTAGAATACAAACACAAAAGTACATAAATACACATCGAATATACTAGAATCAACTAACAATCGCATGACTCGTGTAGTACGAATCTCGTACATACTGTAACATTCTACGATGTACTAGAGCGTCTCTTTTTCGTGTATATAAGGAGTTCTGTTTCGCTCCGTAGGTAGTCATCCGCACACCTGAATATAAAATACTTTTACTAGTCTTAAGCACACTGCGCTTCACGCATATAGCATGATATACATATTTTTATAGTATAGATATCAACATGCTTGTCCGTGGTTCGAAGGAGCCGTTGAATCTCTTCTTGTGAGCCAAACTTGACGGCTGGAGACTCGGTGAGTACGCCCTGGATCTTGAGAAAGCTATCCAAGACATCCCTAGAGGATGCGTCAGTATTGAATTCGGTAAGGCGGCTGTCGGCTCGTACTCGGTAAACTCGCCAATGAGAACTATATGTTCATCGTCAACTCCATTCGAACCATTTTCTCGAATACGCTCGATCTGCTGGACGACATTTTTCGCAAACTGGGTGTACTCTTCGATCCGTGTGGCCTTCTCTCAGGCGTTTTCGTCATTGGCAACTGGCACCTGTAACACATCAGGCTAGGCTCGCATTCAGCCTGATACCAACGAGCCGTTTCGCAGTGTAGAGTTGGCTTACCTTCAGCGTCGCTGCCCATGCGCTCGGCACGCGAGCAAACTCGGCGGTGGCTGGTATATTGATGACGCGCATAGCCTTTTTGGCTAGTAGACGTTGGGCAGGGCGCGCGAGGGGAGAGCGGGTGTAGGCTGTGCGACGGCAACGGTGGCCATGGTATCGACGGCCTCGAGCGGTCTGCTGGGCGTGGTGGAAGGGAAAACAAATGATAAGCGCTCCCTCGCTGGCATGGGTGGCTGCACACTATCGACTAGCGTGCATGTATGCGTTCTGAATCTCATGTAACGAGTCCCCGCGGGATAGGCTGGCCGAAATCAAGATATTTGTTCGAATATTTGCGTCTGCCCGTTGGCGTTGCGTGACCGATGGTCGACATCGCAGTTCCTGGTGGGCATTCAGCTAGCCTGAGATACGCCAACGGGTTGTGTTGAGGACGTCGATTGAGGAAGCCCGAATCGTCACGAAGCACTGATCGCTTCGTCTGATGCTCGTTGACGTAGCGTCGCTGATTGGATCAACGCTTCGTTGATCCCTACCATCAGCGCGTGTTTATTGCCTGCTCTCTCCCGTCTCTCGTTGTATACATTTATTCTGTGTTCCACTGATGTGTACTCTCTCGCCATTCACGCATTCACTTGCTATGCGTATGGTTAATATAAACACGCCTGTACTGTGTCGTCTTTGGACACCGATCTCTTGTCGTTTTTACTCTAATCTACTGGTATTGCTCTTCCCAAGCGCTTTGAAGCTTTATTATATTGAGTGGCGATCGTTCTACTGTTACCTAATTGCATAATTCTCAACAGGTTGCTCTTGGTTACCTGGAATGGAATAATATATCACGAAAGAGGCTGATTAATGACCTAGGCTCGGTAGCAAACGTCGAGCTGTACGTGCAAGCTCACAGTGCTCCCGCCTTGCCGCAGTCATTAGCCATTTGCGTGGGGGCACCACGTGATCCCGAGATCGTGTTCCTGGGGGCCGTGCAGACCTGCCATGTATAGCGCTCGCGAATGTGGCCTTGACGGCTCGGGCGTTGTTGGCAAGACCCCTCCAGCTCCATCCCGTGCTTGCCATGGCATGCTGCGCCGAGTCTCGCAACAAGCAGGAAAAAAACCAGGGCAACTACGTCGCCGGCGTCAACGGCACAGTCCAGCAGCAGCCGGGCATACAACCGGACATGGTCCACCAGCCGCAACCGGTCGCCACGTCCCCGCCGCCGCCGTCGTACCAGGCCCAGCGACAGAGCAGCTATGGACAACCATTGCTCCACAACCAGCCAAACGGCATGGGTAGAATGCAGATGAACCAGTTCGGCCAATTCGGATCGTCGGCTCCCCCGGGTTCGACACTGGTAAACACGCAACAGCCCTCAGTTCATGGCGAGGAGCCGACGGCGAGCTCGCTTCGTGACAGTATGACCTCCTCGCCGCCCATGGCGATCTATCCCAATACCGGGGGGATGGGCCAGTTTGGAGGCGGGATGGGTATGGGTGCTGTCCCAGCGCAGATCGTATCCTATGCCCCGCCGCAGGCACCAGAAGATGGCAGAATTAGTGTGTCGATTGATTTCGGTACTGCGTTCTCGGGTGTAGTGAGTCTCTTACTCTTCATCAATCATCGAGCTAGAGCTGATGACAAATTCGCCAGGCGTTTGCGTCGGCTCGTTTCGCAGGAGGCCGCGTGCAGCAGATCTTAAAGTGGCCGGGCTCGTTTGAAGACTTCCGCACGATCCCAACATGTCTGCTCTACAACGAACAGGGACAGCTCCTTGCTTGGGGTCTCGAAGCCAAGGTACGACGCAGAACGCTTGTCATTCGATACACTGCCCCACGAATGAGCGTGCCCAGAATGCCCGCCTATTCCTGGTTCCTTTCAATGTGAATGTGAGTATTGGTGTACCGTTGCGAGACAGAATGCTCATCGGCTTTCTGATCAGGGTTCAAGCTGTACTTGGAACCCAAGAGTCTGCGATCAGGAATAATTGACCCTCGTTTGCCGGCCTTGCCGGTCAGTTTTCTTCTCAGCTGTTGTGGACTCGTCTAGACGTTTGTTTAATCCCACAGCCTGGCAAGAGGCCCATCGATTTGATCATTGACTTTTTGTCCTGCCTTTGGAACTACGCCAAGAAACAGATTACTCACCGGATCGGTGCTGTGGCGGACTTGGGTGAGCCTCGATTTGTCACCTCATCAGAACAACTGCTTAGCGATCTACACCAACAGATACCGCCAATGTTTGGCTCACTGTTCCTGCAGCGTGGGATGCCAAAGGATGTGATATCTTGCACGATGCCGCTATCATGGCGGGACTCGTCCGAAACAAATCCATAAGCAAGGGTTACGACGAGTATTGGAGAGACCGGCTTCGCATCATCACGTACCTCCTTTCCTCATCTCCTACTAATCCCATTTAGCTAATCTTGGACCCACAGCGAACCCGAAGCAGTTGCAGTCCACTGTGCCCACCTCACAGATCTCCATCAACTCTGTCCGTTGCAAAACTTTATGATCTGCGATGCCGGAGGCAGAGCCGTGGACTTGGCCATCTACAAGATTCTCGGTAGTTTGAGCAGTCTCGAGATTGGCGAAGTCTGCGCCCGACGCGGTGCCAATTGCGGTAGTCTGTTCCTCGACTTGCGGTTCAGGGATCTGGTAGCCCGGCTGTTGGAGAGGCATCCAGCCCATACAGATGCATCGAGCTTGGACTACTTCCAGTACGCGTTTGCGGAGACGGATAAGCTTGCGTTCAGGGGTGAGGAGGATGATCGTGAGTGTTTTTGATTTCCTTTTGGTTCACCAGGAGGTTGACACGGGATATTAGGAACGCCATTCCAGTTCAACTGTTTCAATGTCGAAGGTCAGGATGATCATTCGGTTGGATTGATCAACGGCGAGTTGAACATTCCCGGAGGGCTGCTGAGGACCGAGGTGAGTTGGTGGTCTCCGATTTGGTGCGAGAGAGATGCTGACGAAAGGGCATCGGCATAGGTCTTCGATCCGGTGATCGCCCAAATGCTGCAGTTGATCGAGGATCAGCTTTCCCGATGCCAACAAAAGATCGATGCACTCTTGTTGGTCGGTGTGTTCTCCAGGAGCGAGTATCTCTTCAAGCATCGATGTGAGTGGAGATCTCAGCCCACTCAGGGACACTAAATAATCGGGATTTGCGCTCCAGGAACGCTTTAGCTCTCGAATTGGTATCATTGCACGACCGGCGGATGCAGATACTGCGGCTTGCCGAGGGGCTGCACGATACGGTCTTTCGAACCGGGCGTTGGTATCAAGTGTGATTGCGCCTAGGGCATATATCATGAAGGTCGGTTTCTCCCGACTTGGGTCGATCGAATTGCCACTAATGATTTGAATAGGTCAAACTTCCCGCTGAGCCCGAGGATTGGCAAGAAAGACCAGCATATATCAGCCAGAACAACGCCGGGGTCAACATTTGCGAGAACCGGTTGCAGTATCTTGTCCACAAGGGCACGATTCTCCGAAAGGGCCAGAGGGTCAAGACCAAGTTTTGCAAGTTTTCCCAAGGTCCGCGAGGTACGCATTCATTCTTACCCTTCCCCCTTCCAACTTGAATTCGTTTTCTGGCGACTAATCTACGTGATGACCAGACTCGAGATTCATGGCAGTGCTATATACATCCGACAGCGAGCGTGTGATGCGATACACCGACGAGGGCGAAACGACCGAGCTGTGCAAGTGGACTATCGACTTAAGTTCGTTGCCCAGCTTTGCGGACCACGCGAGGATGGGCGGTCGGGACGGGTTCTACACAGGTAACGTGGCGCCGCTTAGACCTTGTTGCTTTTTTCAACTGACCTTGTGGGACGCATGTGTTCGTTTTTTTTTTTTTTTTTCTTCTTCACCCACCAGAATTTGAAGTCGGGCTCGAACTTGATAGTGCAGAAGTCCGGGGTGTGTTGTTGTACAACGGAGACGAGTGGGGTCGGGTTGTGTTTGAGTTTTTGAATGGGTAAAGGGGCGGGAAAGGTTGTCGAGTTAGGGTCTTCTGGGTTTTTTTTTTGTTTTTGTTTTTGTGATCTTGTGGTTGTTGGGACTCGGTGTTCTGGCTGGCTCTTTTTCTGTATGCACTACTTGTTTATATATATACTGTTGAACGATCCCGCGCATTTATCGAAGTGATATCGATGATATCCCCTCTTATTGTTCTCTCTCCGATGATAGATGTTTTATCTCCGCTTGTATCTTCTTTCTTCCGTATACACGCCGATGTACCACCTTGTTTTGCCGTTGTATGCTATATAAACCAAATGTACATGTCGCTCATTCTTCGGCGACCTCTCCACCTCTCATATACTGTGTGCTCTACCCGCTCCGCTAAGTACATACATAGCGCATACATTTGTCTTTTGCGCCTTAACAAATACATCTTATTTTGGCGTTACACAACGTTGGGCTGTCGTCAACTACAACTCTGTACTCATGCTAGTTTGAAACTGAGGGCATTTCTGGGTCATATATAAATACTCTTGTTGACTATGTTCGGTCGCTCATTCTAAGGACTCGGTGCACGAACGCGCAGATCGCGTGGATGGCAGCATATCAAAGGCAATGTATGTCTCAACTGCCATTTTACAATGTGGAAACCATGAGTTCTTTTCAAAAACAAACTCAGAGCGACAGGTAGAGGGATTTCAAGAAATTCATTTCCTTCTTTACAACTTTGTTGGCGTATTGAAATTTCATTTAAATGGATCCGCTTACAACAGCTGGCTACAATGTTCTGGCATATACGATACATAGTAGTGGCTATGTAGCCAAACAAGACCCTGTCGAAAGAAGCCGGACATCAGATGCTTTCGTGTACTATGGGGGGGGGGTTGCCGACTCCAAATATTAGAGGGTGGGACCAAACCATGACCCCAGCCCACCCTCCTCTTTTTGTCCCCTTAAACCCAGGTTTTAAACCGGAGACTGTTGCATTGGAATCATAAATAACCGCTATGTAAAGATATAAAAACTAATATAGGTATTCTGAGGCATTAAACAACCCAAACTGGGTGGTGGTTTTGCGGGGCCCTGGATAGTTCCTGTACCCTAATGCATATAAAGGACATTCGGAACCGAAACGGCTGTGCGACCACGAAACAGAAAGCGAATATTGACCCACTAGGATTTTTGATTATATGACTTGGACATCACTTTCCAACAATATTATGGCACACAGTGGCATAGAAATGATAACCTGACCACAACCTTACTGAGACCAACAACTCCATAAAACACAGATCCTCTCGAACGTAAGACGCGCTAGCCGGAAGTGCGACATCCAAAAAAGATCTCTTTTATACTCTTTAGGAATACCTAAGGCTATCAGGGAAATGCACTGCACGAATGAAAGCCGAGTGGGCTTCAAACGACCGAGCTATCATCCTTTGGCTATCGGCACCAGGGTCATGGTAAATCCGAACATAACTCATTCCTGGCCAAGCCGTCGCCAGTATTCTATATCAACCAGTTAGACCACTCACATTTTGTGGTGGATGAACTTACATTCCGAGGTCCTCGTACTGGCGTTCGCTGCATGCTGGTGAAAGCGGCCCATCCCGTATATTGAATTGCAGTTGGTGGTTTGGCCAAGCATCAGGCATGGCTAACTCGTTCGGAAAGTTGATTCCCCTAGCTGGTGGTGCCTTAGGGAGTGAAGCTGTGAGTTGAAAAAGATGCGGGAGACCGGTAGAAAGGTCGAGCAAATCCGCATAATTGAACGTCAGATTAGCGGCGAGTAACACTGTCATGTTCTTCCAGGAGGGATAAAGCGACTTCAAACCATCTGGCACGAGAAAGTCACGAGAGCGGAATCCGACCATACGCAAGGAAGTCAGGGGCAGAGGCAACATTGTGGCCAGGGGAAGGGAGTCGCTTTGGGGAATTGATCCCAATATTCCTATGGACAGCTTGGACAGATTCGGTGCCTCCGCCCCAGCGAGCGATATCATAAGTCCAATATGGTTAAAAGGTATGCGGCGTGAGTAATGCAGTTTGAGGCTCGTAAGCCGGGAAACAAATAACGGCCGCCATATCAGACTCATCGAAATCAAACAAAAGTCCAAGAGTCTCAACTCACGAAGCCTCGGAAAGGGGTTGGGCGTAGAGAAAGTGACCACGTCATCGCGGAGGCCTCTGTGGAAGTTGTCAAGAAATAGCTCTTCAAGATTGGGCAGTCGTTGCAACCATTCAAAAGCTGACGCGTCACAGAGGTGAGAAGCCATTTGCACACAGCGAATATTCGAAGTCAGCGCGCCTGACCAGGAAACTGGGCTCAAAGCCCAAACCTGACTCAAAGGTCGTGGTGGAGCGGGCGGCCTAAATAAATCCAGCTTAGGGCAGTTCTCAATGAGCATGTGGGAGAAAACCTCGAGCAAGCGGACACAGGCAAAATTTGGATACTCAGAAAAACTCATCTGTCCGCGAAGGAACTGCCAACTAACAGACACGAGGGATGGGGAAATGAGCATAAAACACCAAACGAGATTGGTTATGGTTCTTGGAATGCACCCTGATATAATTAATTCAAGATTTTGAAGGCGAGGGAATAAGACGCGGCCGGACGTATACTCAAGGAGTCGGAATAACGCTTGGATTTCCCCCTGAGATTCCCTCCCGTCGATCACGTTGCATCCGGCTATCACAGTGGTAATCCACGGCGCGTATATAACTAACCGGGCGAAAGTGTCTTTCGTGAGTTTCACCGGTATAAGGTACTGTAATGATGTATTAGTACACCCTGTAGCTTTTCTGAAGGCGACTGGGCTCACCTGCGGAGTAGCATTGGGTATGTGATCAGAAATACTTTCGAGAGCATCACCGGGATTGCTCTCATGGATAACACGAGGTATAAGTCTGAGCACATCATCAAAATTAATGTGATCCTTCCACAAGAATGGGATGGCTGAGCTGAAACAGCTTCGAGAGGTGCGAGCTAGACACACAAGATCTGAGTTGTATCTGACGCGAGCACAAATCATGTCCAGAATTTCAGTAATAGATAAAGCGGCACGTGTCGAGGTATTCATTTTGGTATCCAAGTGCAAGCGTTGAAACCGATAGAGGTGGGGCCGGATTCTGGACGATGGCGGTCCAGCCAATGGTGGTTCAAGGCCAATGCTGGCTGAGGGGTCATTGAGCGCTCGGCGCTATCATGACATAAGCCAATATCCTTGGAACGTGGATGTCGTGAACTCCACCTCGACCTTGTTTGTCGCGTCTGCGGCACCAGGTGCTGCAAGATTGTGGCAAGGCAAGTACAGGATTTTACAAAATTATCATAGGCTCAACTGCGGGTGTCTCGGTTAGGATCCCTTTGCCTGGTGAGCATCTAGGAGCTTGCCTTTGCTATTTATTTAGTCACTGCATCTACAGGTCAAACGTCCAACGTAAATCGTTCAATGCATTCTTTGCCTCTTCAGACCGTCCGTTTGACGCCAAACCGCGATTCGACTTCAAACGACTCGTCTCCCACTTCTGCCGCAACATCACTCCCAGTCTCAGCGCCTCTCCGACTGCCTCCTGAACTCGCCAATAGCTCCAAGTTCGGATTTGCATTCCCAGATGCTGACCCAGGTGTCACATCGCTGCCTCTGATTCCACCTGTCGATGAAATCCCAGACACAGCAGATGGGCCGGATGCGGGCGCAGCGGAAGCACAGGATCGCCCGACTTCTCCCAACGCAGATCTCCCAGGCGCAACTCCGCTCCCTCGACTTGCCCGTGCGTTCTCCATGCCTGTCGCCTCGCAACTCGGCCATCTGAGACACCCTCGTCGGTCTCCTGGTTTTGGATCCCCGGCTCTTCGTCGTACAGCAGTCAGCCATATACTCCCGGTCTGTCCACCATCTACTCGGTCCCCAACTCGGCGATCCCACAGGACTATGTTGGGACTCAGCAAAATTCTCTCCCGTTTTCTGGCTTGTCTCTCGAACTGGCTGATACTGCGCAACTTATCATCCAGACGCTGCTACAACTGTCCCCTCCCCATCTACTCGATCCTGCTCACGAACAGTTCTCGGGATGCACACTCCAAATGCCAACGACGAGCGTCGGAGCCATGTTGACAACTATGAAAGGCCTGAACTGGATGAGTGTCCGATTACCGGGTTTCGTCGAGGGCGAGAATTCTAGTTTGGACAGTGTTGTGGAAGTAGACAAGCAGGAGGAGGTGTTCGACATTGGAGAGATGCTACAAAGAGTGGGCGACGTGCTGGCAGGCATCGCGGCTCAGGCAGGCATCGATGTGGTCATTTACCACGCGGACGTGGGCATGAGACACGTTGGAGTCAAAGGCGAGGAGGGTGGCGTTGCTTATGTGCTCTCTCACGTGCGTTGAAGTGTCTGGTTGGTGTTCGCGTCTCATCTGTGGTTTGCAGATTGTCCGCCAGATTATTGCGGTAGCCGAGCCGGGCGACGCAATTGAACTTGGATTGCATTTGGATACCAAGAACAGCGATATTTCAGTTTGTGTTTTCGATATCATCCATCGACTGGCCACCCCTGATATTTCGCAACCACCCCGGCTCGAAGATCGTGTGCCTCCTCAATTCGATACGGTTATTCTACGCCGGCTCCTCACTCATATCCGTGCTACATTTCAAGCCAAGCCCACACCTGTGCCCTCGTCTCCGTCTCTGACAGCAATCACCACCACACCGGCACCACCTGCGTCATTGCCAAATCCACCTCCTTCCCAAGCCTATACCCTATCTATTCCGTTCAAATCTTCCCCAGTCCCCCTTTCGGTACCCTCGCTGAGTGCCGTGGAAGAAGCCGAGCGACAGCCATTTCCAACGCTCAAACTGGCTCGAGAACCGACCTTGGACGAGCTGATCAAATTTGCCGATACTCAACTGAGAGGGAAACATGCGATGTTCTACGCCAGCGCGACGGGCGGCTTTGCGCATCATTTGACGAGTTACTTGACGGCGTGGGGAATGAACGTTGAGCACAGGAACGTGGGTGCCGGTGAGGATACTGCCAAGGACGAGACAGGGCCGACACCGGCCGAGTCGGAAACCTCATCAGGCGGGGAGAGCGCGCATCCTCAGGAAGCTATACTTTCCGGCTCGGGGCCAGTCCCCAACTCGTCATACATCATCATCGATGATGACGTTACGATCCTTCGAAAACGTCTAGTTCAGATGCGTAGCGACTATTCGCCAGCCATCCCTAGCTCGATCGCATCTCGTAAACGACCTTCTCTCGCGGCGCATCACCGACCGCGCTCGTCGCCCCAGGTCAGGCAGCTGATTGGGATACCTGAAGCGCCGGCAGTACCTGGCGCGGTCATCGTGCATTTCACGAGTCTGGCCAACTTCAAACTCGTTAGGGACATTGTACAGAGCGTACTTTTCACCTCATCCGGATGTGGACCATGGCCTGGGATGATGGGCGGTGCGGCATGGGGTCTGCCCGAGGTTCTCGTTATACCCAAACCCGCCGGACCAAGACGATTCCTCACCGCGCTGCATACCGCAACGACTAAACCTCTCGTCGACCCCGTATTCTCGCCCATCGCTACATCACCCATGAGCCCTTCTGCCCACTCTCAAGCCCCCCATCTTTGTGCACAATCCCATCGAAGCTCACCAGGAGGAAAACTACAACCAAGCCCCCTGGCAGTGGAACCACGTGAATATTTCTCAGAAACGGCGGAGATGGTTTTGGAGAGCGCGTCACCCGAGAACGCGACGGCCGCCGGAGCAGGCGTGATGTTGCAGGACCTTGAAGGACGTCCGGCCGGTATTCTGTTCCAACCAAAGCCGCGTCCCAAAGATAGTCCGTCTCCTACCACTGCCTCGACTTCGCCCGCTGCTGCTGCAATCGCTGCTCGAGCCAATGGACTAGCACCAAAGAGGGGATTGACGCTCGAAAGTGTGGTGCGCGCTGCGAGCCCGGCCAACTCGGGAGGTCTATCGGCGGGCGGGAGCCCGAACAGCATTCGGAAAAGTGCACCCTCTAGCCCGACCACTCCGCTCAGCGCCGGGGTGCTGGTGAACGTCGCGTCCAGGCGGGTGCCAGCCGATGCGACAGCCGGAGGAGTAATGGCTGGCACACCGGCCCGAAGCGCAACAACCGGCTCGGCCGCCCCCGTGACGGCGACCATCCTCCAACCGGCGTTTGTCCGGACCAAGTCGGGTGGCACTCGGCCGAGCGCGAGCGGACGCCCAAGGCAAAATTCAGGGAACAAGGTGGATCTAGGTTCACCCACGGTGGAAGAGGCTGCACGTAAAGAGTTGCCGGTCTCTAGACGGACGAGCGGGGCATCGGTAGGTGGGGTTGGATCGGAAGTCGGAGCAAAGAAGCCGGAAGTGGCAACCCGGAGACGGGGGAGTGGGGTCGAGGGAAAATCTCCTGGCTCTGCGGGTATGGCCAAAGTGACTGGGAAGAAGGCCGCGAAAGGCAAGGACACGGGTATCGCACCCCCCATTAGTGTTTTGATCGTGGAAGGTGTGTTGGCCACACTGAGAAAGCTTTAAAGCAATGATTTACTCATTATCTGAAACGATAGACAACCCGATCAACCAAACCATATTGTCGACCTTTATTAAGAGGAAGAAAATCAAATGCGAAGTTGCCCAAAATGGACTGCAGGCGGTAGAAAAGTGGAAGACTGGCCGTTTCCATTTGATTTTCGTAAGTCTCGACTTTGGCTTTTTTCCATCCCTTGAGCTTACGCAAATCAAAGATGGACATCCAAATGCCGGTTATGGATGGAATCGAGGCTACCCGAGAAATTCGCCGGCGAAAAGGTCCATCACCTCGGTTCAAACTCTACCCCACCTATCGAATCTCCGTCTATGCTTGCCGAAACAAGACAGATCCACCAATCCCCCTCAGATTCCAACAAACTTTTTGTGTCCGGTCCGAGCTCACCCTTTCGGTCGTCGGTGGTCATCGTTGCTCTCACTGCTTCGAATCTCCAATCCGATCGTGTGGCGGCCCTCGCAGCTGGATGCAACGATTTCTTGACCAAGCCTGTCGCACTAGATTGGTTGGACAAGAAAATTATCGAGTGGGGCTCGATTAAGGCTCTCCAGATGTGGGCCGACCCTGAGATGGCGAAACTGTTCCAAAGAGGGCAGGATGCGAAAGCCAAAGCTGTTGCCACGCATCTCCACATCGAACGAAGCTCCATTCGGAGTCGGAATGCGACTCAGGATGGAATTCAGCGCGCCGGTGTGCAGATCAATGTCCAGGCTCCCACTCCGCCGGCTGTGAACACCACCACGCCCCAACGAGCGCAGAAACCACCACTGTCCGAACAGTCACAAAGAGTCCCTCTCCATTGAGTAACTCAATGACTTTGCCGAGTGAACCTCCAGCGCCGCCGAATCCGACCCAGACCGACACACCAGAGATTCCGAAGCCGGCCGAGGCTGAGGCTGCTAGAAAAGGCGCGTTAGAGGCTGTGGATAAAGCGCTTGAACAACATTTGGAGGACAGTAAGCCGGAAGAGAGCGGTGGACTTGCCGACGTCCCTGAAGGATCTGGAGAGGATGCGCAGAAGCCAGCCGAGGAGACGGTAGGTGCCGACAGATCATGTTCCAGAACTTGTACTGGATCCGCCGGTCGAGCCAGCCCGAGCCGAAACGGTCGAACCCACAATTGCCGCTACGCTCGCCCCCAAAACTGCCCGGCATAGCTCTGTCGCCAGTCTCGCCTTCAATCCGGACCGATACGCCTTACCTATCCGCCACCTCGAATCCCGGCAGCCCGGTTGACTCTTTAGGTTGACATGAGGCGGGGGGTCGCCGGAATTGGATCGGCTGGGTGATGGCGTTCCTGCTTCCAGTATACTGTGGACGACGGTCATCCGAGCGGTGATGGGTGAATCCACTTGCCCCCCACTACACCCCTTCCTCTGAACCTGATACTGCTGCACCTGCGTTTGCTCGTTGTGTCCCTTTTTTTTTTTGCCTGGGATCTTAGTTTTTTTGTGGGCTTGGGTTGGATTCTGGTCTGTTGCTCATGTCTTGGTACATACATGCACCAGTTGTACTTTGGGGTTACCTTTATTGTGCTTTCAATACACGACCAGTTACTTATGTGCAACAATCTATGATTATTTATTCAAGGCGAGGATTTTTGTAAATTAGATAGCCCCTGTGGAAACAGCAATGATCGCGTCGCTCACAGGTCTGTCAATATACACGTTCATAGGGCGTAGACGCAATCCACGAATAACAAGCGCGCAAAGTCAGGTGGGCGTTGGAATAAAGCGGGTACCAATCAAGGGTCTGAACAAGCATGCAGAACGCGAGGGGTTTGAGCTTCGAGACGGAGGAAGCTAAATGAGGCGCATTTACTTTCATCGGCAGCTAAAATTTGAAAGCAGGTAAGGCTAAGACGTAGTCTTGGAAAGAACACCGACTTGGATTATTACCAGGGTCAAATATTTGATAGAATAGCACGCATGCAGCTAAACGCCCAAGCACTGGAAAATGAGACCAAGAACACAACAAGTCTATTCGTATACTGAAATCTACTACACGATAGCTCTCAACAACGACAAGCTACAGCAGACCAATACACAAGTAGGGGGCCGTTTAGAGGCTAATGAGGCCCAAGACGTTGGCGACGACCTGCAAGTGGAGGGTGATGAAGATGCGGACGTTGACGTCAACAATGCTTGATGAACGATGTCAGACGAAATCATGCTGAAGGATTGAAATGTATACTCACGCCTCGAGGACAACAGCAATGACGGCGCCAATGCAGACGTCGAGCTTGACGACTAGGAGCTGGATGCATGCCTGGAGCTCAACGCAGAGACCAATCACGACAGTGAGGCCAAACTTGACAACGAGCTGGATGCAGGCCTGGACGATGACCTGGAAACACATTTGAGAAGATATTCAGGACATTCGACGCAGTAAACTTACAGTGATGATCAAGGCAACCTTAGCGCAGATATCAAGCTTCACGGAGATATCGATGTCGGCAATCACGCCGAGGTCAATGATGGCAGCAACGCAAGCCTTGATGAGCACAACCAACGCGGCAATCGCGACCTTCACATCAGCGATAACAGAAGCCGCAACTAAAATCCACCATGTTGAGTAATGTGGAGGAAAGCAGTGCTGCATTACTTACGAATAACCTTGATCTGGACTTGGACGTCGACGAGGAGACGCGCGATAAGCCCGGCGAGGGCTTCAACCGACACTTCGCGCGCCTGAAGTTCCTTGCTCTCGGTAGGACGAGCAGAGACGAGGAAGCTCAAAGAGAGCATGAAGAAGGCGACCATGGCAATGCGGCTGAAGGAAGACATGGTAGTGGATTTAGTAGAGTGTACGAAGAGAATGTGGTGGGTAAGTGAATGAGTGACTGTAGCTGAAGAGAACTGCGAGACGATGGAGTTTTGAGATCAGTTTCTGCCCGCATTTATACCCCGTTGACTAGCCCGTAAGCGCGTTTGGACGCCTGCTTGAAATGGGCGAAGCCTTCTTTGCGTATTCCGCATCCAGTCCTAGCATGGAACTGAAAAAGAAAAGAAGATCTCCAGAGCGGGAAGGACGTAAGCGTCACGAAAGAAGCCTAATTACAAACACTCCACCCAAGCCTCGGGTACAGTCCATCGAGTGGCGCCCATAGGCTGTCACGTTTCCGACTATTTGACAGCTAGAGAAGCTTCGAGCCTAGGCATCAATCCATCTAGCGCTTAGCTTCAACACCATAGTGCACCATAGGTCATACTTCTTTTACATCGCTGGCGGCTGGTATAGCACTTGGCTTCAAGCCTGATATGCAGCAGGCGAGCCGCTTGTTCTTTTTTTGTCTCGTCGAAATACACATAACTCGTGGATCGTCCCGAAGGAAGCGGGTTTGTAAAGGCCAATGTGGGAATGAAGCATGATGCGTGGGCTCCATCGAAACCTGGCTTTTGCAAAACGCGCGAGGATGGGCTGAGACATCCCTCGGGCTTCTTCGGAGGCTTCTTCATAGGGACTGCTCCCTGATGAAGCGCCGGTGACGATTCATTCATGACAGATGCGATGTCACCCTGTCACCTATGTCAATATCCGTCCTCGCCAAAGTGAACAAAACTACTTGGCAGTACCACGAGCACCGATACGGTTAGACGTGGTTTTATATGATAGTCTAGCGACTGGCTTTCGGAGCGAAGATCGCCGGTCAAATTCCCCCAGAGAAGTATTCAAGGTTAGATGGAAAAAAAACGGACCACGGCATTGACATGAAGCCTCAGCTCAGAGAAGAGCTACTATCCCTGACCGAGAGGGAGGGGCTTGTACATTTTCCAAAGGCCTGGCAGGCTGCTCAATGTCAGCCTGGGGTGTGTGATTTGTCCTAAAGCCGGTTAATGCCATCGGTTGTGAGGGCAACCGGTCCCGCGTCGTAGACTTAACAAGTTGCGGATACACGGAAGACCGTTCTGAGCTTCTCGGTATTCTAAGATGATTGATGGACGCTGCGGAGGAAAAAATGAATGAAGTGGATGATCCTCATATTCCGCTAAATCACACCACCAGAGACTAGGAAGGTCTCTCGTCAACAACGTACGTGCTCATCGTTGCAACGGCCAGAATGATGCTTCTGGGCCCTGTTTGGAGTCCCCTATTAAAAATTGAATGGGAGCACACGCGTTGCGTCAGGTCTCCTACTGACATCGATCAACGAGAGATCAAATCAATGCCCAAGTATTACCAAGTTTGGGTGCGTTTGAATGCGAATGGTGACCACCGAATTTTGCGTCGAAACTTGTCCCAGCTATTCGATGGATGGTTTGCACAGAGGGGGCAAATATCGGCACATTCAGTGAATGAGAGCTGCAGACATACTCAGGCGCAGGCTTAGTTTCCGAACATGGTGAGCAATGAAACTCAAGGGCTCATTCAAATGATTGTGCATTCAGTTGAAGGCACTCGCGAGAAGAATCTTCGGGCTAGAAGATATCGACGCATGCATCCAAGGCAAATGCAACAGATACTACACTAAGAATGCACACGCCTTCGCTAGTGAAATCTTCCAAAGGATAAGCCCACACGTTAAATAACTGGAGATCTACGTCGTGAGAAGCAGGCTCGTATGGATGATATCAGGCTATTGATTACAGGCAATAAGAAAATGTCCAAACATAATGTCCAAATACATAACTCGTTATTTGCCTAGTAGGCACCAGTACCGGCACCAATGCCGAGGTTGATACCAGCACCAAGACCCAAGACGCCCAGGCAGAGACCGAGGTGGACTTGGCCCATGAGACCGATGGTGGCTCCGGCAAGACTACATGGCCAGTTAGATGCGTAAACAAACGGAGGCGCAGTGATACATACCCCTTGACAATCAACGAAATCACACCACCAACGCAGATGTTCAAGTTCAAAAGTAGAACCTTGAGGCAAACGTCAATCTGGACGAATAGGCCGACAACCGCGAAGATTCCGAATTTGGCGGATACTGCGACGCAGACTTTCACGAGGAGCTGGGTATCGGAATGGTTAGGGAGTGCAGGATCATAAAGAACTATTCAGGTAACTTACAGAGATGATGGAGCAGATACAGGCAACAAGGCTAGCCTTGGCCTCGACAGTAATTGCGACACCAGCTCCAATTTTTAACAGTTCGGCCGCGCATCCCTGGAATACGGTGACGAGAGCTTTAATTGCGATTTCGAGTTCAGTTTTGCTGCCGCAACCAGCTGTATATGCGAGCGATGAGAGACTAGATAAAGATCATTTCGTACGAAAATACACCTACCAATACTGTTAATCTTGGCTTCGATATCGGTCGCAAGGCGGAGAAAGAGAGCCGAGACCGCGTCCGTGCCAGTGGGCCGACAAACCGTACCGTAGGTACGAGAAGCAAGCGGAATAGCGCTGACCAAGAAGCTCAGCGAGAGCAGGACGAATGCGAATGTGGCGATGCGGGTGAACGAGAACATTTCAAGTAAATGAATGGAAGCCGAAAGAATGGATGGAAGCGTTGCAGAGCAGAGAACCGAATCGAATTGATGAGGATTCGGGCTTCACGAAGCCGACTTTTATACAATGTGGCTCTCCTTGTCGCCAGAGGCGAGCAGCAAAACTCGAGCGACCTACGGCGGCCGTTTGTCGGGCTCGAAATATTATTCCATGTCTTCGCTGTCGCGGGATAACGTGAGTCTAGGAACGGGTTGGCAAGTACGAGCGTGTTCCAGCTGAATTTTCGTATTCTGTCGCTGTCAAGAGTAACAAATCGGTCTTCGCGCGACATGATTCATTTAGTGATCCGCTTGCTTCCGATTGATACCCACTCACGGCATCTCGGACCGTCCAGCCGGGGCTGTGCTCGCTGCCGATCAGCTGAGGTTGAGCTAATCTTTGAGACAAGGTCGAGGATAGATCCTAGACACGAGGGTCGAGATTTGCCACAAACGCAACCGCACAATGCGAATAGCCGATATCGACGTCGCCCTAGGGTTATACCGCATTCTACACCCACTCGAAACCTTCTCTTGGCGAGCCTTTGTCGTCAGAAAAGCGCAACAAAGAATCAAATTATCAACGAACCAGCTCGTTGCGTTACGAGATAGAGGAAAATCCGCTCCTTGGCTTCAATGAAACGTGTTCCGGTGGTTTAAACAAATACCTGAGCGGTCGAGCGTCGGCGAAATAGAACCGTGATTGGAAGGACTATGTTCTGGATAGGATTTGCATCGATGTTGGAATTAGACCCGTGGGACAGATCCCAGGGGATCTCCGAATTGCTCGAAACAGGGGGACCAAAATGATGCATAGATTTTTCAATCAAATCTTCAAAAATGAGATACTGTGAGTAGCTGCATTCTGTAGTTCTGGACAATCTATTGCAACGATGTATCTTCATTGACCGTCGACCTATCCTTCGTAAACATAGTTAGGCCCAAGCTGTAGTATAGCTACGGGCATCTGCCTAGGTGATTGTGATGTCAGGAAGGGGAAGACCGGGAAGGCGAGTGGAATGGATAAGAGGTAAGATGCACTAAAAACTTTACCGACGCATATAAGTCATCGGCCGTGTACAGTCAAGACACCCATAAGCGCCGAGTAAGCACGAAACTGACCACAAGCCAACAGTGGTGAGGCAATAGCGACGTGAGGCTGAGCCCTCGGTGATGGTGACGGTTAATTGTGGCTGGCGATGGGAACAGACGGGGAGGGGGAGAGGGGCTGAGAGGCCGGATGGAACAAGGGGACATAAAATTCAAGGACTGCGCGGTCGCTCACAAGAGACAGGCGAGTTTAATGGCTCAAGAAAGTCGATTTCTGGCAAGCACTTTCGAAGCTAACAAAAGATCATGAAACCGAATCAATCCATTAGTGTACTGTGCTCTACTACATGAGTGTGTCTAAAGTCCAACAGGACGAAGCAGAACGATACACGTCCGACGGTCACTTATAGACCAAGGACGAGAGCAAGGACGGAAAGGTTGATCTTGATGAAGGCGCGAACGTCGACATCGACGATACTGAAACAAGACGTATTTAGAATGAAACAAGGTGCGACAGGACAATTTTAACTTACGCCTGGAGGACGATGGCAATAACGGCACCGATGCAGACATCGAGCTTGACGAGCAGGAGCTGGAGGCAAGCTTGGAGCTCAACGCAGAGACCAATGACGACCGACAGTCCGAACTTCACAACGAGCTGGATGCAAGCCTTGACGATGACCTGAGGAATGGTACAATCAGCGAATGCATAACAAGCATTCTATGGATGAGCTTACGGTGATGATTAGAGCAACCTTAGCGCAGATATCGGCCTTGACGGCGACGTCAATGTCGGCGATAACACCAAGGTCAATGATGGCAGCAACGCAGGCTTTGATTAGCACAACCAACGCGGCAATCGCAACCTTCACATCAGCGATAACAGAAGCCGCAACTAAAATGCGCCATGTTGAGTAATGTGAAGGAAAGCAGTGCTGCATTACTTACGAATAACCTCGATCTGGGCTCGGACGTCGACGAGGAGACGCGCGATAAGCCCGGCGAGGGCTTCAACCGACACTTCGCGCGCCTGAAGTTCCTTGCTCTCGGTAGGACGAGCAGAGACGAGGAAGCTCAAAGAGAGCATGAAGAAGGCGACCATGGCAATGCGGCTGAAGGAAGACATGGTAGTGGATTTAGTAGAGTGTACGGAGAGAACGTGGTGAGTTGGTGAAAGAGTGACTGTAGCTGAGGAGAGCTGCGAGACGATGGAGCTTTGGGATGAGTTTCTACCCGCATTTATACCCCGTTGAACAGTCCGAAAGCGCGGTTGAACGCCCGTTGCAAATGGACGAGGCCTTCTTTGCGCATTCCGCATCAAGCCCTAGCTTGGAACTGGAAACGAGTAGAAGACGGGAAGTAACGTGAGTTATGATACGTTGTTGAAACGAGGCCATCTATTTGCTCCAACCGAATAATATATCCCTGGAGGCTAGGCGGTCGCCCTGCCCCATGCAGCGGTAGATATTGAAAATTTGTTTCGCCATTATTAGCAAAACTTCTAGCCTATTCTACTAGTCGAAGGCGAAGACCTTCCCATGGAGCACTCCCTTCGTAGGCGATGCCTTGACTCAGGTACAAGAGGCAAAAGATGTTGGAACTTGGTGTTGGAACTTGGTCATTACAATGCGAACGGCGCGTATGTGTCTGACTGTACAGTTCCTCGGGTGGATATCTTTGTATCAGCTTTTATACTCAATGCATTCCAGCGCTCGTTGATCTGGCTGATGATGCTCATCGTCTCCTACAACCCGTCTCGCCTTGCGCGTCGTAAACACCAAAAACCTGAGGTGTAATGAAACTGGGGGGTGTAGTAATGGTCTAATACCATATAATGACACATAATGATATATCATTACACCATTATGCCAGTGTAATTTGGTATAATTTTACCATTACTACACCACTGTTTTCATTACACCTCTTTACACCTAATTACACCTAATTACCCCCACAGGTTTTGGTGTGTAGTCTGCCATCTACACAGCCACCGCTTCCATACTCTTCCCGCGCCTTTTTTCCTTCACTGCACCACAAGGATCTACGTCACAACGACGCTGAATAAAGCCCGATCAGAACGAAGAAAAAGAAAATACCCTGCTCGCTGCACTGGTAAGCGATCGACGTGAGTGAAAGGGCTTCTGACATAATTGACACTATGTGATCGGTGAAGGCTCGCTGGCGCTCGCAGTCAGGGACCCACACCCGAGCCTGCCAAAAAAAAGTTTCGAAGGAAACCCAACCCGTCCTCAACGCGTTTCGTGAAAATCAGATTTCGGCGGTGTCTACTCATCACACTACATTCCTATTGTGACTTTCATGATCTCCTGCCTATAGCCGTTCAACTTCATTGTCCAAACTATGGATTTTTTGAGCCTGTATTGGGTTCCAAGTGAGCGAGTTAAGACGGGAAGCACGTGTTGAAAATTATGTGGCGACCCTAAGAGCGAGATGGAGGACGCCTCGCCGCGAAGCTCTACTAGCTGTCCAATGATTGGACAGGCTCCAGCCTCCGGGACGCCACTCAATGGGATAAACCCGAGATCAGGCTGGAGCGTTGGTAATTTGGCTTCTTTTACGGCGCTTCGGCGCGAATCTTCTTTCGTTTCCAGTTCCAAGCTAGGGCTTGATGCGGAATGCGCAAAGAAGGCCTCGTCCATTTGCAACGGGCGTTCAACCGCGCTTTCGGACTGTTCAACGGGGTATAAATGCGGGTAGAAACTCATCCCAAAGCTCCATCGTCTCGCAGCTCTCCTCAGCTACAGTCACTCTTTCACCAACTCACCACGTTCTCTCCGTACACTCTACTAAATCCACTACCATGTCTTCCTTCAGCCGCATTGCCATGGTCGCCTTCTTCATGCTCTCTTTGAGCTTCCTCGTCTCTGCTCGTCCTACCGAGAGCAAGGAACTTCAGGCGCGCGAAGTGTCGGTTGAAGCCCTCGCCGGGCTTATCGCGCGTCTCCTCGTCGACGTCCGAGCCCAGATCGAGGTTATTCGTAAGTAATGCAGCACTGCTTTCCTTCACATTACTCAACATGGCGCATTTTAGTTGCGGCTTCTGTTATCGCTGATGTGAAGGTTGCGATTGCCGCGTTGGTTGTGCTAATCAAAGCCTGCGTTGCTGCCATCATTGACCTTGGTGTTATCGCCGACATTGACGTCGCCGTCAAGGCCGATATCTGCGCTAAGGTTGCTCTAATCATCACCGTAAGCTCATCCATAGAATGCTTGTTATGCATTCGCTGATTGTACCATTCCTCAGGTCATCGTCAAGGCTTGCATCCAGCTCGTTGTGAAGTTCGGACTGTCGGTCGTCATTGGTCTCTGCGTTGAGCTCCAAGCTTGCCTCCAGCTCCTGCTCGTCAAGCTCGATGTCTGCATCGGTGCCGTTATTGCCATCGTCCTCCAGGCGTAAGTTAAAATTGTCCTGTCGCACCTTGTTTCATTCTAAATACGTCTTGTTTCAGTATCGTCGATGTCGACGTTCGCGCCTTCATCAAGATCAACCTTTCCGTCCTTGCTCTCGTCCTTGGTCTATAAGTGACCGTCGGACGTGTATCGTTCTGCTTCGTCCTGTTGGACTTTAGACACACTCATGTAGTAGAGCACAGTACACTAATGGATTGATTCGGTTTCATGATCTTTTGTTAGCTTCGAAAGTGCTTGCCAGAAATCGACTTTCTTGAGCCATTAAACTCGCCTGTCTCTTGTGAGCGACCGCGCAGTCCTTGAATTTTATGTCCCCTTGTTCCATCCGGCCTCTCAGCCCCTCTCCCCCTCCCCGTCTGTTCCCATCGCCAGCCACAATTAACCGTCACCATCACCGAGGGCTCAGCCTCACGTCGCTACTGCCACGCAACCCTCATCCTCATGCCATCATTAATACTTTTGCTACAATTTGGAGAGTGCATGTGTAGCACCATTCAATCTGCTTTTTGTAGTGCTTCGGTACTGACAACCATTTTACAGAAATCAAATGTACATATTTATTGTATAGAAACGGTTTACAAAAGGAATGTATGAGTCTGAGTAAAAACGATGGGGTAAAAGGGGCTTGCAGAGCCCATATTCATACTCTACAAATTCACCTGAGACATATGGTTTGCTGCTGCCCAGATACTGTGCATACATGATGCATTCACACTTGATTCAACTACTGACTTGCACACATTCTAGATCATTTGAGTATGCACATGAAGATTCCACAGATTTTTTGTATCACATTAGCCCCTGTTTGGCATAGGGAACTTTAATTTTTTGCTGACCTCAAAAAGTGCAATTCTCTGGCTCCATGGACCCATATGTTTCAATACAAGCATTGAAAGGCTACATGCAATTACAGTCAAAGCCTCTCTGTAGTTCATTTCCTCAGCCAAAAGCCAAAAATCTTACCAGCCATGCACTAACAGCCCAGCTGTCAGTGGCAACAAGTCAGGTAATGGCATGGATGCCTTGGATCATGAGGGCAGAGCCCAGGAACAACTTGGCAGCCACAACAAGGGAGGTAAGGGCAACAACAACATGTCACAAGATAGTGAGTAGAGAGAGAACAAGACTTGTATTGACAAGGAGGTCAAGTTCATGTGGAGACCTTGTCAAACTTGACCTGGATTATATACAATCTTCAAGCCACATCAAAACAAACACAACTATACTACAAGTCATATTGCTAAGCAATAGAAGCTGCTGCAGAGCTGTGGAATTTCACATCAAAGTTGAAATACATCTTGGTAAGCAGTCTGGAACATTCCATGAGTCACATGATACAGTTGTCCCATAAAAGGAAAGTGTGTTTTGAAAATGTTCCTAAAAATTGTAATAATTCAAGAAAATATTATATGGTGAATATATGTGTGTCAGGTTGTGACACCAGCATATACAGTGCTGCTCAAAATGATTGTAACAAGTAATGCCAAAGCAGTAATTCCCACCACAAATCACAGAGACACATTTGAATTGTATGAGATGTACATAGATCAACTTGTATTGTCAGTACATGTATTGCAAAAAAAATAAGCAAGAGAATCAATAATGAGAATATGGAGAAGCCACCAAAAGAGACTTGGAATCTGTCATGGCCTAGACCATTACCACAAATGTATTCTGATTTATTTTGATTTTATCTCATCTCTATTTTCCAGTTTTTGGACAAGTCCTGTTTATTCAGATATATGCATAGAATTATTAACTGAGTCATGTGACCATTGTTGATGTATTCTGGAATATTCTGTTGATGTGGCACCATCTCTCTTATAGTACAATTTGGCTTAGCTTCCCATTTCACATGTACAGCCTTTCTCATGAATATATAAGGGAGAGTCTGAGAGCCTTAAGCCTCATGTCGACAACAACAAGTCAGGTGACAAGGAAAATGGTAAGAAAGAACTTGTATTTGATGAGAGGTCAAGTTCTTGAGGAGTCCTCTGCAAACTTGACCTGGCTTATATACATGATACAAGCCACATCATAACAAACAAGTCTGTACAGTGAGTCATGACTGATAAGAGATAGAAGCAACTGCAGAACTGTGGAATTTCACATCAGAGTTGAAATACATCTTGGTTATCAGTCCAGAACATCCTTTGAATCACATGACACAGATATACCATAAAAGGCAAGTATGTTTTGAAAATGATCTCATAAAATGTAATAAATCAAGAAAATATTGTAGAGTGGATATATGCATGTCAGTTCATGACACTTCCCCCCTTCAAGGCACAGGGGTCATGGGGTGCCTTTGGATGTGACTTGACATAGTCAGCCATGAGTTCCAGTGTGTTTACCAGGTCATCGTAAGTTAACCATTGTTGCTTGTCATAACCAAGCCATTTGACATAGTATTTGAAGACGTTAGACCTTTTGTTGTATCACAACTTTATGATCTGTTCAACTTCAAATTCTTCTTCCCCTTCAGGAGTTACCACCAGTGGTGGTGGGGGAACCTGGCACCTGTCATGGCCTAGACCATGACATGGATTTTATTATGATTTTCCTATATTTTATACATCTCTCTTTCTCATATTTGTGGACAAGTCCCATTTAATCAGATATATGCATAGAATTACTTACATGATCACATGACCTTGTTGTTGTTTATGTTCTGTTTGTACCTTCTGGAATATTCCATTACACAGCACCATTCTTACATTGTACAATAGTTGTCTTGCACCATATGTGTATTTGATATAGCTCATTGTATGAATATATAAGGGAGAGTCTGAGAGCCTTAAGCCTCAGAACTCGACCTCCTGTTGTATCCCCTCTACTACCTGTGTGACTTACAGTCCATAGTCCCTGCCCAGTCCTCTTAAGGACAAGTGCACCTACTTCTATATCCTTGCATCTTATTGCACCCTCACTGCATGTCCTACCTTAGACACTGTCAGTACAGCCTCTGGCATTGCTGCCCATATGCTTGTCATTGCCACTTAGGTGTTTGATGTTACCCTTCAGGTTGTAGCTCTGACAGCACCCATAGGGGTTGTCTTTATATTTGGTTAGGAGTGAGACATGAAATACTGGGTGTATTTTCATGGTTACTGGCAAGTCCAGTTTGAAGGCATGAGTGCTGTGTTGCACTACCACCTTGAATGGTCCAACTCTCTTGTGGGCCAGTTTCCTGGAGGCCTGTTGTGTCTGTATGTTCTTGGTGTCAAGCCAGACTTTGTTTCCAACCTTAATGGCTTCTGGGGTTTGATGTTTCCAGTCATAGTATTCTTTGATCTTCTGGTTTGATATTTCCAAAGCAGCCTTAAGTTCATTGTGACCCTTTTGGAGCCATTCTGTGTGGTTGTCTGCTAGGGGGAATTCTTGTCCCTCCTTGTCCCCAACTGCCAGCCTTGGGTGGAAACCAGAGTTTGCAAAGAATGGTGATTTGCCAGTTGAGGCATTGACACCATTGTTGTAGGCAAATTCAGCCAAGGGTAAGAGTGAGACCCAGTTGTCCTGCTGATCTGATACATAGTGTCTAATGTATCCTTCTACTACTTGGTTGGCCCTTTCAGACTGGCCATCCGTTTGAGGGTGGTATGCTGTAGAGTAGGAGGGTTTTATATCCAGCTGTTTGTACAAGTACCTTAAGAATTTGGATGCAAAGTTGGGGCCACAATCTGAAATGGTTTTCCATGGTAACCTGTGAAGTTTCCATACATAGGTTAGGAACAGGTTGGTGCAATCCATAGCACTTGCTTCTGATTGACATGGAATGACGTGGACCATTTTTGTCAGGCAGTCGACAATGGTAAATATGGCATCAAACCCTTCTGACAGGGGTAACCCAGTGATCAGGTCATAGGTGATTTCCTCCCAAGGTTTTTCTGGTGCTGGTATTGGGTTTAGGAGCCCTGGGGGAACTTGGTTGCTGTGCTTGTTCCTGATACAGGATTCACAATGCATGACACATTTGTTGACTGATTTTTTCATTGATGACCATGTGTATTTGTGGTTTAGCAGCTCATATGTTCTGAACTGCCCTGGGTGTCCTGCCGCTGGGTTATCATGGCAACTTTCAATGACCAGCTTGTGGAGTTCTTTATTGTTTGGGACATAGACTCAGCCTTTGTATCATAAAAGTCCTTTGTCCCATTCCCAGTTTTTGACCTTCTCATTGTCATCTAAGGCTTTCAGCACTTTTGATAGGTGTTTGTCCCCTGGGATAGCATCCCTAATGAGTTGTTCCAGGTCATGGTCTGGTGTGATTGCTTGTAGCCACAATGATTTTAGCTCCAAAAATTGGTCTTGTGCCAGCAGAGCTTGGCTCTCACCCCCCTCCTTTGTTGTGACCCTCTGGATGCTTCCTTGCAAAGCACTTAAGTAGTGGCTGCGTTGATGGTTTGGTGCTATGCAGTATGTATTGAGTGTTCTAGTTACAGTGTTTGCTATGGTTTATGGTGGTTGACAAGATAAAGCAAGCTGAGGCATCCAGTCTTGCTTTATCCTTCTTATATATGCCTGTGGCTGTGGTGGCTGCAGATGTATTATCTAAGCACAATCTGCAGTAGGTGCAGGTTATATACAGTACTATGGTTTAGGTAATTGTTTATCTTAAGTTTGTGTGGCTCCAAATCTTATAGAGCCATGCGAGGTCTGAGGGGTAAGTGCTGAGGTCACATGATCCTGCTGTAAGTGCCAAGATCATGTGACAACTTGCTCCTCACTCCAAGTAACAATGGAGAGAAATGCTGGAGCAAGTTCAGTGTTATGACCCGTCAAACGGACATAACAAAACAACCAAATATTTCTACAGATTTATGGCATTTTTCCTAAGCGGAACAAGCCATAAACAAGGTCACGTGACCTCGGCGCTTAGCCGGCGCTTACGGTGGTTACCCTGAACTTGCTCCAGCATTTCTCTCCATTGTTACTTGGAGCAAGGAGCGAGTTGTCATGTGATCTTGGCGCTTACGGCAGGATCACGTGACCTCAGCACCTATGGTGGTTACCCTGAACTCGCTCCAGCATTTCTCTCCATTGTTACTTGGAGCGAGGAGCGAGTTGTCACGTGATCTCGGCACTTACGGCAGGATCACGTGACCTCAGCCCCTACGGTGGTTACCCTGAACTCGCTCCAGCATTTCTCTCCCTTGTTACTTGGAGCGAGGAGCGAATTGTCACGTGATCTCGGCGCTTATGGAAGGGTCACGTGATCTCGGCGCTTACAGTTGTTACCCTGAACTCGCTCCAGCATTTCTCTCCCATGTTACTTGGAGCAAGGAGCGAGTTGTCACGTGATCTCGGCGCTTACGGAAGGGTCACGTGACCTCAGCGCCTACCCCTCGGACCTTGTGCGGCTCTATAAGATTCAGAGCCACACAAACTTAAGACAAACAATTACCTAACCCATAGTACTATACATAACCTACACCTACTGCGGAGTGTGCTTAGATAATACATCTGCAGCCACCGCAGCCACAGGTATATATAAGGAGGATAAAGCAAGACTGGACACCTCAGCTTGCTTTATCTTGTCAACCACCATAGACCATAGCAAACACTGTAACTAGAACACTCAATACATACTGCATAGCACCAAACCGTCAACACAGCCACTACTTAAGTGCTCCACAAGGGAGCCTCCAGAGGGTCACAACATTATAAAGCAAGCTCTTAACTTAACTAGTGGCGAACATAAGTATACTGCACAGATACTAAGGGCTGAGTACACAAGAAAACCAGCTAACTCCTGTGATACATAAGAGAACACAAAGAAACTATGTCACAGAGACCACAAACTCGATCTCAAAGCAGAGTGGCAAATAGTAGGCCACAATCACCCAAACCCATTGCTTCCCCAGAGGCAGAAGGTAACCCAGATGAGACCCTCCAAGGAATGCCAGGGGGGTTGCCACAAAACCCACGACCAGTGGCTCAACCCAACCCCACTCAGGCCCCCATCTTGGGAGGGGAAATAGGGGGAATACCACTCCGCAGCCCTCAACCGCCAATTCACCTGATAAATCCAGACCCAGAAGATATCTCAAATCCAGAGAGGGATGAGGTAGAAGATATGACCCGAACCATATACGAACAAGGCACGGCCTTGGCGGAAGAGGCAAGGACACAACCCCAGCCAGGTCCCGGAACCATAGCCACTGCCAACCCTATTCACACCATTGCCACAGCCATCAGGGCGGGGCTCAAGGAACTTAGAGACAATAATCATAGGGAACTAGAAAAGGCAATCACGGGTATAAATCAGTGTCAAATATCACTAACCCGACAAGAAGGAAACGTGGACTGGATGGTAAGGTCTATGGAAACATCCAACAAAAATGTCCTCTATGTGGCAAAGAACCAGGACGACCTAAAAGCAGAAATGGGGAACCTGATAAAAGAATTAAAGGACATCTCCATGGAAATAAACCGGGTACTGGGAATGCAAGAACGAAAGCTCGAAAGCTTAGAGAAGAAAACCGAAAACACAGGGGAGATCCTAATCGCACTAGAACAACGGGTAACCATCTAGGAAATGAGCTCCGGAAAACAACTGAAGCAGGAAGGCCAAGGGAAAGGACAGAAGAAACCAGGGGAAGAACTAGGGTGGTCATAGGAAGCCCCTCACGATCCCCCTCAGCCTCCCCAGTACGAACACCTTTTCTGGGAAGAACCTTCCAGGCTGAGTCCACAATAAGACCCCGAACAGAACCTCCATCCCAAGCAAACCAACCTACCCTTGCTGCAAACCACACTCCTAAGGAGGCAGACTAGGGAGACCCAGCAAATTTAATGGGAAAAAGGGAAGGAAGCAGAGAACTTCATAATCAGCATGGAACTTTTCTTTGCTGACTATGACGAATCAGCCTTTGATGACCGAAAAAAGATATCTGCTGTGCTAATGAACATGGAGGATGGGGAAGCAGCAAACTGGGCACAACCTTACCGCCGGAAACTACTAGCAGGCGAACACACAGGTATTCTTGCATCCTGGAAGGATTTCAGGAAGGGATTCCTGGATGCTTTTAATGACCCAGTCATAAAGGAAAAGACCATCCGGAAACTAAGGAAATTAACACAGACCAAGAGTGCATTGGATTATGCTACCCAATTCCGGATCCTGATCCAAGAGGTAGACTGGAACCAGGAAGCCTCAAGGACCAATTCAGGGAAGGGTTAAAACCCGAAGTACGACAAGAGATCTTAAGGATTGAAGTACTGGCAAATGAGGCTGAAGGTCCATCATATACCTTAGATCAATTAATTGACTTTGCCTGCAAAATGGATGACATGCAGTTTGCAAACCAGAAAATGAATACAAGGACCAGCAACTCATCAAATTCAACCTGGGCACCAGCGAAATACAAACAAGGGGGAACAAGCCTTTAGGGACCAGCGGCAAACAGGGGAATACCCAAACCAACAACATGGTAAGGATACCAAACAGTGAAAAGGACAGGCGAAGGAAAGAAGGACTCTGTATCAAATGCGGTAAATCAGGGCATGTCCTGAAGGAGTGCCGAGGCCAGTGGACCTACGACAAAGCTAAGATACAAGGGAAGGCCAGCAGACAAGTTGAGGAAGAAAGCAGCTCTGAGTCGGAAAACTAATTGGTCCTACCACTTCCATGTTGGAGGACCCCAATATAACCCCTACCGCAGATGTATGTTACCTCAAGAAGTCTAGTAATCAATCAATAATATACACTACGGTAGAGGGAATCATGGAACCAGCTAAAACGCTGATTGACTCAGGATCTTCAACCAACTTCATCGATAAGGCCTATTCAAGGGAAAAAGGGATTCCAACCACTCCCCTCAAACACAAGAAATCAATTGTGGCCATTGATGGAAATGAAATCAAGGATGCCATAGAAGAAAGGGCAGAACTAAACATCGAAGTGGAAGGGAAGACACTAAAATGCTCCCTTTATGTAATGACCCTAGGTGACAGACATAGTCCTAGGGAAAGAATGGCTTGAAGAAGCAGAACCTATCATAGATTGGAAAGACCTTACCATCTCATACCCAGATGAAATCAAGGCAAGGGCAGCAAGTGAAAGCCTACAAATCCCAGAAGAATTTAGGGATTTTGAAGACCTATTTGGGGAAGAAGGTTTCCGAGAACTTCCACCCCACCGAGGTAACCTAGACTTCAAAATGGACCTGATCGAGGGAGCGGAGCTGCCAAAGCCTGCAAAGAGGTACAGTATGTCACTGGCAGAAACAAAGGCGCTCAGGGAGTACCTAGAGGAGGAACTAAGAAACGGGAAAATAAGGCCCAGCCAGTCAGTTGTAGCTGCACCCTGTTTCTATGTGAACAAAGCAGATGGAGGGCTTAGGTTGGTAGTCGACTACCGTAAGATGAATGACATCACCAAGCCAGACAGGTTTCCACTTCCAATCCAAATAGAATTGATTGAGAGACTGAAGGATGCAACCATCTATTCAAAAATGGATGTTCGATGGGGTTTCAACAACATCAGGGTAAAAGAGGGAGACGAATGGAAAACAGCTTTCAGGACAGGAGAAGGCCAGTTTGAATGCTTGGTCATGCCATTCGGAGTAAAAGAAGGACCAAGAACCTTTACCAGGTTCATGATGGAAAAGTTCCGTGATATAATAGACGATTATGTGGTAATCTACATGGACGATGTACTAGTGTTTTCCAGAAACAGGGAAGAACACGTACAACATGTCAGGGAAGTGTTAAGAAGAATGAGGGAAAACCACCTCTTCCTCAAACCACACAAGTGTCAGTTCTTTGTGAAGGAGGTAAGCTTCATTGGAATTGTCATATCCCCAGAAGGGATATCGATGGAAAAGGAAAAGGTAAAGGCAGTTCTAGAATGGCCAGAACCTAACACAGTAAAAGAAGTCCAAGCCTTCCTAGGCTTCGTGGGGTTCTATAGAAGGTGGATAGAGAAGTTTAGCACCTTAGCCAAACCCCTCACAGATCTCACCCAAAAAGATGTCAAATTCCTGTGGGAAAGAAAACAACAGGAAGCATTTGAAGCTATCAAAGAAGCAGTAGCAAGAGAACCAGTCCTGATCCACCCAAACCCAAACAGGCCATACATACTGGAAACAGACGCCTCAGGAGTGGCCATGGGGGCGGTACTAAGCCAAAAGGGTGATGACAACCGATTGCATCCAATTGCCTTCCTATCGAAGAGCTTCACCCCACCAGAGAAAAATTATGACACCTACGACAAGGAGTTGCTTGCAATTGTTAGGTCCTTAGAGCACTGGAGGTTATACTTAGAAGGGACAGAGGAACCTATTGTGATATACACTGACCATAGGAACCTCCAGTACTGGCAAAATGCCCAGATGTGGAATAGAAGGCATGCCAGATGGTATCTCACTCTGGCACCCTTCAATTTTCAGATTGTGTACACCAGGGAAACTCTCACAGAAGCCAGATGCCCTTTCCAGAAGGAGCGACCATGGGGATACCCCTATGGAACCACAGATCATGATTCCAGAAGAAAGGTTCATAGGTTTCATGGCAGAAGTACAGGGGAATTTCTGGGAAGAGCTTAAAGAAGCTCAGGAAGAAGACGAATCTATCAGATCCTTAAGGCTGAGTGTGGCAAATAAAGAACAACTACCGCCCTCAGTACAGAAGGAATTTAGACGGTATGAAATGAAGGAGGGCCTATTAAGGTATGACGATAGGCTCTACATCCCAGATGACAAGGACTTGAGGTTGAGTCTCCTTGAGGAGTGCCATGACGCCCCAGTGGCAGGTCATCAGGGACAAGCCCGAACACTAGAATTACTATCAAGGGATTACTATTGGCCAGGAATGAAGGCCCAAGTAAACCGATACGTGGAATCTTGTGAAACGTGTCAAAGAAGCAAAGGACACAAACAAGGCACTCCCTGAAGTCCTTACCAATCCCATGGAAACCATGGGCAGATGTCGCATATGATTTCATCGTCAAATTACCTGTCTCAAAGGGGTACGACAGTATTTGACAGTTGTAGATCGCTTCTCCCGGCAGGCCCATTTTGTACCATGTCTGGAGAGCACCAATGCAGAAGAACTGGCAGAAATATTCATAAGGGAAGTATGGAGACATCACGGGACCCCAGAAACCACTGTCTCAGACCGAGGGCCAACCTTTAACAGCCAATTCCTAAAGCCCTATACAAAGGAATTGGGACAAAGCCCAGATTCTCCACTGCTTTCCATCCAGAAACAGATGGTCTGTCGGAAAGGACAAATCAATGGGTAGAAGGGTTCTTAAGAACCTTCTGCAATTATAGACAAGATGATTGGGTAAAATGGTTACCCATTGCCGAATTCTGCCATAACAACCACGTAAATGCTACAACAGGACAAACCCCATTTGAAACAGTATATGGAAAAAACCCAAGATGGGTTGTCCGAGAGGGAGAAGAACCATCTGAGGCACCCGCTGCAGACAACATGCGTAATCAAATGGAAAAGGTATGGGATGAGGCAAGAGCCTCAATGGAATTACACCAACAAATGGAAAAGAAAGGGAGGGAATTCAAGGTAGGAGACAAGGTTTGGCTGCTCCTAACAAACCTCTCGTCCAAGAGACCCTCCAAGAAACTGGACAACCGAAAAGGGGGGCCCTTTGAAATCACAGAAAAGATCTCATCCCATGCATATCGCCTGGACCTACCTAAAACCATACGTGTACACAATGTATTCCATGTAAATCTCCTCTCACCATTCACAGAAGATAAAGACTTCCAAGAAGGCAGGCCAAACCACCACCAATCATAATGGAAGAAGGAGAGGAGGAATATGAGGTGGACCACATTGCAAATTATGAATGGCGGAATGGCGAGCTGTTTTACCAAATCAGATGGAAGGGCTACGACCCAATAGAAGACACAATGGAACGTGCCAGCAAGTTTGCTGACATGAAAGAGGTTCTAAATGACTTGCAAAGGCGCTTACCAGACGCACCAATGCCAGTCAAGACAAGTCAGCACTCAGGTGACTCGAAAGGCAGGCCAAAGAGAACCAAACGAGGATCTGGAAAGCTTTAAAAGAGCCATCCAAGATACCCAAGAAAGGCCAGAGCCTGCTCTACCACCTCACTTGCACCACAACACACCTGCGAAACCCCAAAAAACATGCCTTTCGTCACTCACCCAGTCGCACATCCCAACCGTTACACCCCACTTGCTGAAAATCAGGTGGCCCCACTTCGGCAGCCACCCACCACCAGGCGGCCAGCACCCTACCCTGGCAGGGAAAATCGTCCTAAACCAGGGATGTACTGCTCCAGTGTGGAAGACGCCCAGAAGTACACTGAACGACTGTTGCCAGGGGCTAACCTAGTATACATCCCAAAGAAGTTAAGTGATGAAAGGAACTGGATTGACAATGACAAGTACCTGGATCCCAGGTTAGGGGTCCTGACATGGCATGGAAGCCGGAAGCCAACAACAAGAAACACCTTGTTAAGAACACCGATGTATGTTGTCAACAATATCGTGGGACCAACAGTCGACGTGGTGACCAAGGCAGCAAGACAACAGAGGAGGGCCACAGGCCAAATGGCAGACGGAGGGGACTGGGAGGTGGAGCGCCAGGCAAAGGCATTGCTGGAAGAATGGAAGTTGACTGTCAGAGCTACAACCTGAACAGTAATGCCAAACACCTAAGTGGTGATGACAAGCCTATGGGCAGCGATGCCGGAGGCTTTACTGACAACGTCTAAGGTGGGACGTGCAGTGAGGGTGCGATAAGACGCAAGAAGGTGGAGTAGTAAGTGCACTTGTCCTTAAGAGGACTGGGCAGGGACTATGGACTGGTAAGCCGCACAGGTAGTAGAGGGGATACGACAGGAGGTCGAGTTCTGAGGCTTAAGGCTCTCAGACTCTCCCTTATATATTCATGGCTGAGGCAGTACAAATCAAATACCAGGACCAATAAGAAGCTAACAGTGCCACGTCACTACAGAACATTCCGGTAACACCAAACATTGAGTCAACAACAACAGGGTCACATGACATGAAGGTAAATAAACCGCATATATCTGAATAAACGGGACTTGTCCAAAGTATCGTAAAAGGAAGTTATAAAATATAGAAAATTCATAATAAAATCGTGCTCATGGTCTAGGCCATGACATTGACACCAGCTGCACCGTATGTGGGACTGCTCGAAGCAACTACCACTGATGAGATGTTTACTGCTATCAGGACAAAGCAGGCAAACATGAATGACTTCCAAAATTGGGTGAAGGTGCACCCAAACAAAAACACCAATTACGACACTGATATGACAAGCCTTACATCAAGCCTAGAATCACTGGTCGTGGCTGAGGAAGAAGCCAAGCCAGAAATAAAGGAACCCACCCTGGACCCAGCTGCGGAGGAAGCCAAACAGGACTGGGACCGGTGGGAAAACAAGCTTGTCGAAGCTCTGGAGGAGGTGCCACTGTTGGAACCAACCCCCATATGACCACTTTGCCTCCCACAAATTGTCTCCCAAATGTATAAGAGTTTTATTTTTTCTTTTACACACCAAACTTAATACATTTCTTTTACTCTCTATTTTTACGTTTGCCCTTGAGGGGCCGGGTATAGGGCTTCTTGCCCCTGTTATCCTTCTTATTGGTCCAAACAACTGACCGGGTAGTGGGCTGCAGCCAAGGAGCCTCCCCCCCTGGGAGGTCGGCCATGTAGTTCTGGAAACACCCAGAACCAGACGCTGCAAAGGGCAAAGCCTCATCAAACAAGGGAGCAGAGCCCTCCTCGAAGAATTCGGCAAGAGCAGCCTGGTGAGACCGCTCCTCAAAGGACTTGTACTCCTGATCAACGAGCGCCCAGACATGCTCAAGGGTGGCCTCATGGGCCCGACCATCAAGGAGGATGCGCTCTTCTACAGAACGAGTTAGCTACGTGAGAATGACGAAGAACGAACACACATACCTGGCACCCCACAGAAGAACCAATCCCCAACACCTTGATAGAAGTCTTCAAGGGAGGTGTCGCACACAGCATCACAGTAGGCGCAGTACTCCCCCTCAGGGAGAGACCAGCAGGTGCAGTCAAGGGGATTGTAGTTAAGGGAAATAACACGCATAGTAAAGAACGGGATGAGGAAGGAAAACAACAAAACCACAAACATTAAAAAAATCACAGTGCAACACAATAACTTGCACAAACATCAAAACAAGGACTGGTCAGGTCACACCAACAGACACGTGACCATCTGCCAGAAAACAAACAACAAAGCATGGGAATCACATGACCTAGCCTAGTCACGTGACCACCTGCCAGAAAACAAACAACAAAGCACAGGAATCACATGACCTAGCCTAGTCACGTGAATATATGCTATCCCCTAACTACCGGAGGGGTCGGAGAGGGGGCACCGACCAAAGTGGGGGAGCGGAGGCCCCAAGCGTAGCGAGGATCAAGGCCAACGCGGAGGAACGGATGGGAGGGCACCCCTCGGAGATGCGTCATCACCGAAATAAGGTCATGTGATCACAACAAATGCAAGACAGAGTCATGTGACAATCAAAACGGACCTTGCAGCTTATATAGACAAGCACAAGGCCCGAGATAACCCGCACTCTCATGCTCTCTTCCCAGTCCCCAAATACCTCTAAAACTGTAAACGATGCTAAGCGGAAATGGATCGAACGCGGCAACACCCCAGCCAAGCAGATCAAGCGAAGGGCAGAGGTCGGCGTCGCCATCGCCAGCGCCCTCGGTATCAAGCCGAGCCCCCTCACCTGCTTCTATGCGGCCTACGCCGACGGATCGAGGGTCCAAAGAGCTGACCGAAACCGCGCCGGCCCCTTGGTTCCGCGTCCAGACCAGGGCGGTGCTGCTGACCTGGTCGAAGCTACGCGATCAGCCCTCAAGTGGGCTCGTCGCCTGATACGAGGCGTTCTGCCGCCAACGGCCAAATCATTGGGCGACTTTGGCGGTGGTGGAACGCCACAACCCCAAGGAACTGAACTACGACCCGGCCTGGCCCCTCCATGTCCACGCCCTCTCCATCAGTCAAGAGCGGAAGGGCGGCTGGAACACCCAGAACACCCGGTTCTGGGACTTCGAGGGGCAACACCCCAACATCCTGCCGAAGGACCTCAAGGACGGACCAGGAGGCAACCCAGCAAGGGATGCCTTCAACTATCTTTGGAAGGACGTTGGAGCTAATGGCGAGGAGATAGAGGACCTGATGGCGGGGGACCTGACCTTGGAAAGGTTGGAGGAGATTTTGGTAAAGGGAAAGGGTGGAAAAAGGTCAAGGATGGAGGCAGACTTGGAGGATGGGACGGAGATTGTTGCCTCAGCAACAAAACAGGAGTACTACCAGGCGTTCAAGCGCCTCCCCCCCCTCCAGATGGTGACGACGTGGAACTCGGTACGAGCATATGCCAAGTACACATACAAGGAAGACCGGGAGCACATCGACCAAGCAGACAGATGGTTTGCCGAGGAAGTCGAGAAGAAGGGAAGAGGGGTGCGCCATCGCATCCTGGTGATAGAAGGAGAAACTGGAACAGGGAAAATGGCATATGCACGATCCAAGGGCTGCCACAGCCGGATGTGCAATGTGTGGAATATGGGCAACTTGTTGGAAGATGCTGACATTTGGATCCTGGACGACATGGTCCAGTTGAACGGGAAGTACTTGCTCAAGGCCCTGAGCCAGTACGAGGCGGACTTCACAGGCAGGTACGCACATGTGAAATCGATGAAGGTACAGCCAACAGTCATTCTGGGAAATAGCCGGTCGGCAATCATGAAATGTTGGTCGGACATAGAGGGGGAAGAAGGGGACCTATGGGTATCAAGAAATGTGGAATGGGTGTATGCAGGAGGAAAGCCATTCTTTGTATTCCCTTAGAATAATTTATGGTACTGTACAACTTCTGCTATGCCCATCCAAACAGTTGGGGCTTTCTGAGAAGAAGCAGACAAATCCTCGCCCCTAAATAACCTCCACAACAAAGAAAAGAAAAACAATCTCATGTAACGGAGAGGTTAAGGGGTCTAGCCTGACTCAGCCTGACCTCATCGAACGATACTGAATCAGCCGAAAGGTTGTTGGTTCGAGTCCAGCACCCTTAACCTCCTTGGTGCATGAGATTCCTTTTGCATAAGGGACTAAACCATGTCTCGAGGTCCCCCAAGACATGTCCAAAGGGGGGGATAATGTTATGACCTGTCAAACGGACATAACAAAACAACCAAATATTTCTACAGATTTATGGCATTTTTCCTAAGCGGAACAAGCCATAAACAAGGTCACATGACCTCGGCGCTTAGCTGGCGCTTACAGTGGTTACCCTGAACTTGCTCCAGCATTTCTCTCCATTGTTACTTGGAGCGAGGAGCGAGTTGTCACGTGATCTCGGCGCTTACAGCAGGATCACGTGACCTCAGCGCCTACGGTGGTTACCCTGAACTCGCTCCAGCATTTCTCTCCCTTGTTACTTGGAGCGAGGAGCGAGTTGTCACGTGATCTCGGCGCTTATGGAAGGGTCACGTGATCTCGGCGCTTACAGTTGTTACCCTGAACTTGCTCCAGCATTTCTCTCCCATGTTACTTGGAGTGAGGAGCGAGTTGTCACGTGATCTCGGTGCTTACGGAAGGGTCATGTGACCTCAGCACCTACCCCTCGGACCTTGCACGGCTCTATAAGATTCGGAGCCGCACAAACTTAAGACAAACAATTACCTAACCCATAGTACTATACATAACCTACACCTACTGCGGAGTGTGCTTAGATAATACATCTGCAGCCACCGCAGCCACAGGTATATATAAGGAGGATAAAGCAAGACTGGACACCTCAGCTTGCTTTATCTTGTCAACCACCATAGACCATAGCAAACACTGTAACTAGAACACTCAATACATACTGCATAGCACCAAACCGTCAACGCAGCCACTACTTAAGTGCTCCACAAGGGAGCCTCCAGAGGGTCACGACATTCAGGGTAACCACCATAAGCGCTGAGGTCATGTGATCCTGCAGTAAGTGCCAAGATCATGTGACAACTCACTCCTCGCTCCAAGTAACAATGGAGAGAAATGCTGGAGCAAGTTCAGGGTAACCACCATAAGTGCTGGTTAAACACCAAGATCACATGACCTTGTTTATGGCTTGTTCCACTTAGGAAAAATGCCATAAATCTGTAAAAATATTTGGTTACTCTGTTATGTCCATTTGACAGGTCATAACATCCTTAGGGATGTGCCTTGACAGCCTAGAGAGTATGACTGCCTGGCCATTCTTTGCCCCTTCGATGTATAGAATCTTGAATTCAAATCTGGATAGGAACTTGTGCCATTGCATGACCTGGCCATTTAGTGGCTGATTTGTCTTCCAATACTCCAAATTTTTGTGATCACAAACAATGTTTACTGGGTGTTCAGCCCCTTCCAACAAGTGATGCCAGTGTTTTAGAGCCTTTATGATTGCCAGCATTTCTTTGTTGTAGATGTCATAGTTCCTTTCTGCCAGGACCATAGCTTTGGAATAGTAGGAGATTGGGTGGAGCATTCCATCTTCTCTGTATTGCAATAGTACAGTGCCTGTGGCATAGCCTGAGGCGTCTGTCTCCAGAATAAATGGTTTACTAAGTTCTGGTTGAATTAGGAGGGGGGCTTCCTGTAATTTCTGCTTTAGTAAGTTCCATGCCCTGTCCCTCTCCTCTGTCCATTCCCACTTTACATCCTTCTTGACTAATTCGTAAAGACATTTTGTAATTTTTGAAAAGTCTTTTATGAAGTGCCTTAACCAGTTTGCAAATCCCAGCCCTTCCAAGACTTCAGTTGGGTTGGTAGGGGTTGGCCATTCAACAGCCTTTTCAACCTTGGCTGGGTCCACTTTAATTCCCTGGGGAGTTGCTACTATTCCCAGGTAATCAACCTTGGTAACATCAAAAACACATTTTTCCAGCACACAATACAGGCCAGCTTTTTGAAGATGATGCAGGACTTCTCTGACATGTTTGTCATGCTCTTCTTGGTTTTTAGAGAACACCAGTATGTCATCCATATAAATTACAACATAGATGCCCTCAATGTCTTGGAATTCTTCTCAGATCATAGCCATGAATGTTCCTGGTGTGTTCTTCTGGCCAAATTGCATGACTAAGGGTTCATACAACCCATACTTGGTCTTAAAAGCAGCTTTCCATTCATCTCCTTCCCAGATCCATATAAGATTGAAACCCCACTTTAAATCAAACTTGATGAATATCTTTGCCCCATGCAGGGTCTCCACAACATTGTTGATGTGTGGGAGTGGGTACACATTGGAGACAGTCATCTCATTTAGCTGCTGGTAGTTGATGCACATGCACAGCTGTCAGAGCTACGACCTGAACAGTAATGTCAAACACCTAAGTGGTGATGACAAGCCTATGGGCAGCAATGCCGGAGGCTTTACTGACAACGTCTAAGGTGGGACATGCGGTGAGGGTGCGATAAGACGTGAGGAGGTAGGGTAGTAAGTGCACTTGTCCTTAAGAGGACTGGGCAGGGACTATGGACTGGTAAGTCACACAGGTAGTAGGGGGGATACAACAGGAGGTTGAGTTCTGAGGCTTAAGGCTCTCAGACTCTCCCTTATATATTCATACGATGAGCTATGTCAAATACACGTATGGTGCGAGACAACTATCGTACGATGTGAGAATGGTGCCATGTAATGGAATATTCCAGAAGGTACAAACAGAACATAAACAACAACAAGGTCACGTGATCATGTAAGTAATTCTATGCATATATCCAATTAAACAGGACTTGTCCAAAAAATATGAAAAGGAGAGATTTTATAAAATATACAAAAATCATAATAAAATCCGTGTCATGGTCTAGGCCATGACAACAGCTTCCCATTCTTCTTTTTAACAAATATGACAGGGGATGCCATTGGTGATCTAGAGGGTCTAATATGCCCTGCTTTCAATTGGCAGTCTAAGGTCTTGTGCAATTCTGCATCTTCCTTGACACCCACACTATATATGGGGCCATGTCTTAGCTTAGCATCTGGTTTTAGGTCTATCTCCATATCCCACTTTCTATGGGGTGGTAATGGCTGGACATTGTCTTCTTCGGCAAATATTTTCTTGAATTCTTTATATTCTGCCAGGGGTGAGTCTAGGGAGTCCAGCTGGAGTTCCTTGGGTTCATTTGCTTGCACATGTAGGGGTTTGGTGATGCAATGATTTAAGCATATTGACAAGTTAAATTTCATGTCCTTTCCCTCCCAATCAATGTCAGGATTATGGAATTTGAGCCATGACATGCCCAGGACTAGATCATTTTTGCCAACATTCACAACATAAGCACTGAGAATCTCTTGGTGCTCTTGGATGCACAACTCAAAGGTGCAATAATGGGTCACAGACCCAGAGTCAATCTCCCTTCCATCAATTACTCATAGTTTCTTGGGTGTTTTTAGGGCAACCATAGGGATGCAATATTGTTTGACAAGGTTTTCATGTATAAATACTGATGTGGCCCCTTAATCAATCATGGCCCATCCACTGAATTTTTTCATATTGTATGCAGACTTGTATTCAGGGGTTACGCACAGAGGAAATGCATGAAAGAAAAACTGAAGTTGTGATTGGTTTCCTAATGACATACATTCCATTTCCATATTTTTATTTTCATTCTGCACATTTTGTAACATAGTGCCCAAGACCGCCCCCTTGGCACAGTTTGAGCTCATTCTTTTACCAACTCATCATCAGTTGTTTCTACATCCTCTACAACCACCTTGTATCCTGACATCTTGGCTGAGGGACATTTGGCAGCAATATGGCTGTGCCCTCCACAATTGTAGCAGGTATTCATCCCCTTCCGTTTTCCTGCACTATCCAGGTCCATTGTGTCTGGGTCTTTTGCCTTGGAGGCTGCTGGAGGGTGGTTGTCCTTCTTTATGTCCTTAAAGGACTCTTGTACATTAGAGTTGCTACTGTCATAGCAAACAGTAGGAACTGTGAAGCCCTTTGCATTGGGCCTGATGGCCACAATTTGGCCCTTCACTGCTTTACTGTCCTTGATCTTGTATACCCACTCCCTGTTCTTGAACTTTTCCCTTGGGGGATTGCTTTGGGTGGTTGTTGGCTTACTGGATGAGGCATTATTGCTGCTAGACTTGTTGCCTCCATGGGATGTCCTTTTGCTACCAAACAAGATAAGGTGATGGTCAATTTCTAGGGCCTGCTGGGTGAGCTGGGTGAAGGTCTTAGTGCAGGGATCATAGTTTTGGGCCACAATGCTGTCTGTTACATCAGATGATAGGCCATTGTAGAACTGATCATGCATGGCTGCATCATTGTAATTGAGTCTGGTTGAGTATAGGTTGAACAGGGTGAGGTAGTCTTGGACTGTCTTGGATTGTTTCAATTTCCACCATTTATCACAGTTGTTTTCAGTGCAGTTCAAGTCCCCATAACAGGTGGTGAATTCCTGCCAAAACAGGTTGGCATTGTGAAGCCATGGGATTGTGGTCCCAGGGTTTAGGATTTCAAACTCTTCATACAAGTTAACCCATTCAGCAGCAGATCCTTCTAGGTAGGATGTGATAAAGGCGACCACCTGATCAGCAGAGTGCCCACTCATGTTTGTGTTGATATATTGAGCACATGCAATTCTAAAGGAGATAGCATCTTCATGCTTTGTGCCATCAAACTTTTGGGGGGCAGCCATTTTAACCTTGGCAGTTGATCCACTAGTGGTAATTGCAGCTGTAGGTTGTGGCTGGGTCACGATGGAGGAAGGTTGTACTTGGGTGGCACCTGAGCCACCCAAGGAAGAGTTGATTTGCACCTCAATGCATGTGATAGTGGTTTGGAGTATTGCTAACATGCCAACTAGGTTGTTAATGTTGGTGGCCAGCCTGGCCACATTGGCATCTATCTTTGTTTGGTTTGTTGTGAGTTTTGCTTCGAGCAAGTCTGTGTAAGTTTTGTTATTATGTTTGACGTCTCCAATGTCATTTTGGAGGTTGTTGGTTTGTTCTTGTAGTTTGTCCATTGACTGAAGCATATAAATGACCTTTTCCCCATTGGACATGTTTGCCCAAGCAGGGGTAGGGGTTTGTGATGCCATTGCAGGGAGATCTCAGATAAATTCTAAAAATGATGGAGGCGATAGGGAAGTACAGGGAATTGAGAGTTGTTTTGATAGTAGAAGATTTCTGTACCCTGCAAGAGTCTATAGATTTTGAAGCCTTCAATTCCCCCAAATCTCAGCCACATATCATCCAAGTCCCAACTCTTGGTGTCCTGGCAATGATATGGTGGTACCACCCTTTTTAATTTAGTTTGGTCCTGAAGGAGTGCTTCCTTCAGGAAAATCAATTTGGGCTGTTGGAAAGTGCTTCTTCCTGAATTGGCGAGCTTGTGCCACTTAGAAAGAGGGGATGAGGGAGGTCTGAAGGAGTTGAGAAGGTAGGGAAGGCATACTTGTGGGGTGCAGCTGTTTCTTGGACTTATGCTTGTAGTTCAAGATGGTTGTGGAGGAGGGATAGATAGTCCTCTTGGTGTTCACGCAACCGCTTGGTTAGGTATGTGCAGTGGGCCTTGGCTTCATGGAGTTTTTCACAAGTTTCTTTGTACCTATTGTGGTAATGACAATACCTGTTTTGGAAGTTTTTGATGGTATCTAGTAGGTGATGAAGGAGTTGTTGGCCAAGGTTCTCCAGCTTATAGCTGGCGACAGGGGATGATGTAATAGTATAAAAATTTGTCCTTCTTAGGACAGTAAGGGCAGCACACAGGGAAGGTGGCTCCATTTGCCTGATGGCAGATTTTGCACTCAGGGGCACCTGGCTTGGTAACGAAGGCTTGTTGGGCTTGTTGTTATGGATCACTAACATTTTCTATTATTTTAGTCTGCTCTGCCAACAAGCGATGCCTCTGTAATTAAATTGTGAAATACTCGAATTTGTATGCGCTCTGAATTGTACTATTTTCTGTTTCATTAAATAGTACAAAATTCCCGCTCTCCAACGCATATTTTATTAAGTTTTTACAATAAGATCTCAGAGAGATACAGAGGTTGCAATATTTCCTCTTATCAGGAGATATTGATTACAACATCGCACCGCTCATATCTCGGCAACCGCTTACGCTATCAAAGCGATCTTGTGCTCTATCGATAGCCAATCTTCGGCGGTATCTGCTGCCCGAAGATCGTCGCGATCCACCGGATCCTCGCGCCGGAATGGCCCGAAGATCATTAGAATCTTACTGGACCATCAATCAAGATCTAATGACTCCAGTGAGTCAGGAGAGCTTCCCAAATTGATCCAGAAGCTTCTCTGACTCACTTTATGACTCACTGAGATGTAGCCTCCATTCATTACATGTATATACTATGATAATATGATCTACAAGCCAATAGCAGGTCTCAGATGCATCAATGCCTTCGATCCACACCCTGTCTTTACTCTTTTATCCTATACTGGGCTAGGGTGTACCCCAAGTATAGCAGTACCCTCTTTTGATGATCGCACTGGCATGCATGTATCTATTTGGCTCTGGAATGCCCTCCTCAGGGTATAAAAGGACCTCCTCTGAGGCCCTTCCAGACCACCTCCCTTCACTACTCAACCCAGACCGGTTATTGGTTTCTTTTTCTCTTTCTATTTCTCTTGTCTGTGTGTGATTTCCTATATAACTAGTACTGAGGAATATAGTACCATATTAGTTATATACTGTCTGAGTCATTGTATCTTATATACAGAGATATATAAGGATACAATATTGCCTGATTGAGCGTGACATTAAGTACCAGCTATTAGAGGAAATCTAAGTACCTGTAGCTGAGGAAGTACACGCATTAGGCAGCCCACCATTTATCCTATAAGCTATCACTTAAGCCTAGTATTAAGATTAGTATCAGTTAGTCCAAGCGACTAGGGCTGAACTACATTTAAGATATCTAAGGGAACCTGACCATAGTAGTCTTGCTCTTTATACCTATAAATTAGTCAGTTTACACTGTGAAAGATTAAGACTACCTTGAGTGTTACTTGATTGCATTGCAACTACTTTGAGCCTTCTTGCTCTAGTCTAAGAAGTATTGAGTACGATTAGTGTATACTAACATATCTACATTTGCTTAAGCTCTAGATATTCAAGTGTACCCTGACCCGTAACACTTGTCCAACTTTTTGGGGACAGACTTTGACAATCTTCATGTGGTTGAAGTTAATGTGCCTGGCCTCTTCAAGGATGTTTTTGACCAAGTTGAGAGTGAAGCAATGGATAGACAGGTGTCCAAACCACCCATGCGAATGGCAGCACTGGTCTTCTGTAAAAGGTTGTGCCACTGAGGGCTGTGCATTCCATCAGAGATGTACTTGAGCAAAGGCAAGATAGAACAAGAAGAAAAATAGACCCTTTCCCAAGTCTATTGGAATAGGAAGGTGACCTCTGTTGCTCAGCTACTTAAGGGCAATGAGCGACCCCACCTCTTGTTGATGAAAGAGATTAGAGAACTGAAGCTTGTTACAATGTGTGAGGGACCCAACCTTTGGTCAGTGAGCAGCCACGTCTGTGAAGACCGGTAGCACTTCAACTGATATAGGTATACAAGGTTTCACAGAGGCATGTATAGGGTGACAATGTCTTGTGGCTGTGGATAAGTGGAGTGGGATTGGGGAAGGCAATGGAGAGTTATCTTGAGACAATGCCAGTGGTGTTCCAGACATATCCCAGATGACACTGAGACTTACAATTGAAAAGAACTTGACCTGATGTCAACAACAACAAGTCAGGCAACAAGGAAAATGGTAAGAAAGAACTTGTATTCGATGAGAGGTCAAGTTCTTGAGGAGTCCTCTGCAAACTTGACCCACTTTATATACATGATACAAGCCACATCATAACAAACAAGTCCATACAGTGAGTCATGACTGATAAGAGATAGAAGCAACTGCGGAACTGTGGAATTTCACATAAGAGTTGAAATACATCTTGGTTATTGGTCTGGAACATCCTTTGAATCACATGACACAGATATACCATAAAAGGCAAGTATGTTTCAAAAATGATCTCATAAAATGTAATAAATTGAGAAAATATTGTAGAGTGGATATATGCATGTCAGTTTGTGACACCTCAGAACTTGACCTCCTGTCAAATCATCCCTTCTACCTGTGTTGGTCATCAAGCCACATAGTTCCTGTCCAGTGCTCTTTAGCACAAGTGCACATCTGAAACCCCTCTGCATGTCATCACATTACATCCCTTCACTGCATGTATCCACTAGACATTGCAGTCTTGATCTGCCATTGCCTCACAAGCATTTGGTATTGTTGTTCAGGTCATCAGCTCTGGCAGAACCTGTTTCAATCATTTTGAGTGATGTAATGCATATGGCAATCCCCTCATCAATACCCCCACCTATGTCTCATGCACACATACCACTATAAAAATGGTGGCTTGAAAACCATCAAGCAAATACATATGAGCTGTCTAGTATAAGAAACAAAGAATGACTGATTATGCTGCAGCTGAAAAGATTAGGGGATCAGCTGTGCTGCACTCAACTGGATCCTTACAGATTACATGAATGGAGAGGAAGTTATGATTCCTCAAGGTAGTACTGGGTGTCATGAACCAACATCATGAGCACCATTTATTATATTTTATTTTCATTTTTCATCTTTTATATTTTTCTCTAAGTTGAGTTTATTCTATTTTTTACAATATATGCATTGCCACATTATGTAATAGTGCCATGGTGCTTATTTTGAGTATTTTCATCTCAGCTTGCTCTAACACTGTATTTGTCTCATCTCAGTTACTCTCTTGCAGTTGTATCTCACCTCTGTGCTGTATGGGAACTTTCACACAGTAGTTAGCTGAATATATAAGGGAGAGTCTGAGAGCCTTAAGCCTCAGAACTTGACCTCTTGTCCTGTCATCCCCTCTACCTGTGTGGTCACCAAGCCATAACAGTTCCTGCCCAGTACTCTTAAGTACAAGTGCACCTCTGATAACTCATATCCTTGGCACCTCACTGCCTTCTACCCCTTCCTCCTTCCCTGCATGTCCCTTAGACATTGCAGGTTGACTCTCTGTATTTACTGCAGTAGAGTCAGGTGTTACCCTTTGAGGTATTTGCCCCTGTCTAAGGCTCTGGCCTTGACACTGGGCAGCCCAGAAAGATATCCAAATGCTCAGGCAATTGGGCTATCTTGTTGGTTGATCAGGGGCTTGCTAGATCTGCTGCAGAGCTACAGCATCAATACTTCCCAAATTTCATGCTTCCACAGTTCAACAAATGCTCAGGGATCTTAGGTGTTGACCATACAAGCAATGGATGGTCCCTCTGGTTACAAAAAAAAAGAAAACTTGTTGATTGGCTTGGGCTTGTGTCATGAGCCAAGGTGGCTCATGACTGGAACTGGTGGCTATGACTATAAATCTTACTAATATTGTATTTTGGATGAGTAATGGGGCTGACTGATGGAATCAGTCAGCCACTGATGGTGCATTAGTCATGTGGCTAGAGGGATTAGTAACTGCCAATCACCTGCTTACTGATCCACCATTCATGCTGGCTCACTCCCTCCACTTTGCTTACTGATCTGCCATTCATGCTGACTGATACCAAATCATGTATGCTTATGTGATCATGTACATAGAGGAGTATAAATACAGCCATGAAGCTACTCTGGGTCCCCCAGACTGCTTCATCTTGACATCCCCCCCACTGTACTAGGGGGCAGGCTGGTTTCACCAGCCTGTCCCCATCACCCCTACTACACACACACACCCAAGCAAGCAGTGGGCTGTGACAGCTTGGAAATTCTACACATGGACCAAACTTGACTGGGCTAGAGTGGCTTTTTTGGACAAGTCAAAATTCCTTGTTTTTGGGTTTGTTGGGCCAATATCTCCTGGAAGGAAATAGGCAGCCCTCTGAAACCAGAACACTTCAAACAAGTTGTGAAATACAACAGGGCAAGTGTGATGGTTTGGGGATACATTATATTCAAGGAGGTTGGCAAGTTGAACCTTATCAAAGGCACCCTGATGTCCACCAAATACACCAAGATACTGTCAAGAGAGTACCTCAAGACTGTCATGACCTACTCAGCAGTCATAACAGAACTAGGGAGTCAATCTACTATAAGTAGCATTACCCCCCAAGACAAACAGGTGGTAAACAAGATCATGTGACCTTGGTGCTTATCTCAGTGCTTACCAAGTTGCTCCTCTTGAATCTCTCCTTTGTAATGAGGAGTGAGGAGTGAGTTATCATGTGACCTGGGCACTTAGCTGAGTGCTTACTAAGTTGCTCCTCTTAAATCTCTCCTTTGTAATGTGGAGTGAGGAGTGAGTTATCACATGACCTTGGTGCTTACCTCAGTGCTTACCAAGTTGCTCCCCTTAAATCTCTCCTTCATAATGAGGAGCAAGGAGCAAGTTATCATGTGACCTCAGCACTTAAATCATGTGACCCTGGGACCTTGCACAGCTCTATAAGATTCAGAGCTGCAGAAACCCCAAGAGTGACTTACATAAGGGTTGTAGACAATCATGTGAGGTATCCACACTGTTTACTCATGACTGAACCACTCATGTGACCTGTAAACACTGCAGACTGCAGAAAGGTATGACTCACACCTTGTGGAGTATATAAGAAATAGGGAGCAAGGTGGAGGACCTCAGCTTGCTTTATCTTGTCCACCACAGGGACCTTGACCATATACTGTAGAATAGAGACACACAATAGATAGAAATAGACAACACAACCAACATATCCACTACTTAAGGAAGACCAAAGGATAGTAACAGGGGGGTCTCAACAAAGACCCTCTCTATTGCTGACCCCCCCTTTTAATACCTACAATAAATGGTGGGGGGTGTTGATTATAGGCAATAACTGTGGACAAACCAGGATTATAGCAATAACAGAATTTGAAATTCCCCAAAATTAGTGCCAAAGTGCTTCCAGTGGGAAGAGGACAGGAGAAAGGACCACATTCAGCTCATGGCTTAACACTGTGCTATGGGGAGCATGGGCTGGGAGGTGGCCAGGTTTATTAAAACTGGATTTCACAAATTGCCTATAATTGCCCATAATCTGTGAAATCCAGGTTTATAAATAACCCAGTTTTTTCTGATGAACTATGCAATAGTCTTAGCTATTAATTACATCACTACACAACCAACACAAATGTGTATATTTAACAAATCCTATGAAAATGCACTGTGGATTGTGTTGTGACCCTCTGGATGCTTCCTTGCAAAGCACTTAAGTAGTGGCTGCATTGACAGTTTGGTCCTATGCAGTATGTATTGAGTGTTCTAGTTACAGTGTTTGTGATGGTCTATGGTGGTTGACAAGATAAAGCAAGCTGAGGCGTCCAGTCTTGCTTTATCCTTCTTATATATGCCTGTGGCTGTGGTGGCTGCAGATGTATTATCTAAGCACAATCTGCAGTAGGTGCAGGTTATATACAGTACTATGGTTTAGGTAATTGTTTATCTTAAGTTTGTGCAGCTCCAAATCTTATAGAGCTGTGCAAGGTCCAAGGGGTAAGTGCTGAGGTCATGTGGTCCTGCTGTAAGCACCAAGATCACATGACAACTTGCTCCTCACTCCAAGTAACAGGGTAGAGAAATGCTGGAGCAAGTTCAGGGTAACCACTGTAAGCACCAAGATCACGTGACCTTGTTTATGGCTCATTCCACTTGGGAAAAAATGCCATAAATCCATAAAAATATTTGGTTACTCTGTTATGTCTGTTTGACAGGTCATAACATTATCCCCCCCTTTGGACATGTCTTGGGGGACCTTGAGACATGGTTTAGATCCTTATGCAAAAGGAATCTCATGCACCTAGGAGGTTAAGGGTGCTGGACTTGAACCAACAACCTTTCAGCTGATTCAGTATCATTCAATGAGGTCAGGCTGAGTCAGGCTAGACCCCTTAACCTCTTTGTTACATGAGATTGTTTTTCTTTTCTTTGTTGTGGAGGTTATTCAGGGGTGAGGAGTTGTCTGCTTCTTCTCAGAATGCCCCAACTGTTTGGATGGGCATAGCAGAAGTTGTACAATACAGTAAATTATTCTAAGGGAATACAAAGAATGTTTTTCCTCCTGAGGACACCCATTCTACATTTCTTGATACCCATAAGTCCCCTTCCCCCTCTATGTCCAACCAACACTTCATGATTGCCAACCAGCTATTTCCTAGAATAACTGTCAGTTGTACCTTCATTGATTTCACATGTGTGTACCTGCCTGTGAAGTCTGCCTTGTACTGGCTCAGGGCCTTGAGCAAGTACTTCCCATTTGACTGGACCATGTTGTCCAGGATCCAAATGTTGGCATCTTCCAACAAGTTGCCCACATTCCACACATTGCACATCCAGCTGTGGTAGCCCTTGGATTGTGCATATGCCATTTTCCCCGTTCCAGTTTCTCCTTCTATCACCAGGATGCAATGGTGCACCCCTCTTCCCCTCTTCTTGACCTCCTTGGCAAACCATCTGTCTGCTTGGTTGATGTGCTCCTGGTCTTCCAGGACCTCTAACTCCACAGGGATTGCAGGCATGCAACCCTGGTCTTCCTTGTATGTGTATTCAGCATATGCTTGTACCAAGTTCCATGTTGTCACCATTTGGAGGGGGCAGAGGCGCTTGAACACCTGGTAGTACTCCTGTTTTGTCACCTTGGTGACAATCTCTGTCCCATCCTCCAAGTCTGCCTCCATCCTTGACTGTTTTCCACCCTTTCCCTTCACCAAAATCTCCTCCAACCTTTCCAAGGTCAGGTCCCCCACCATCAAATCCTCTATCTCCTTGCCATTAGCTCCAATGTCCTTCCAGAGATAGTTGAAGGTGTCCCTTGCTGGGTTGCCTCCTGGCCTGTCCTTGAGGTCTTTGGGCCATATGTTGGGGTGTTGCCCCTTGAAGCCCCAGAACCCTGTGTTCTGGGTGTTCCACCTGCCCTTCCATTCCTGACTGATGGAGAGGGTGTGGATGTGCAGGGGCTGGGTCGGGTTGTAGTTCAGCTCCTCTGGGTTGTGCTGTGCAACCACAGCTAAGGTTGCCCAGTGATTGGGCCAGTGGCAGCAGAACACCTTGTATTGGGCAGCAAGCCCACTTGAGGGCTGATTGCATAGCTTCGACCAGGTCAGCAGAACTGCCCTGGTCTGGACATGGAATTGGGGGGCCAGTGCAGTTTTGGTCAGCTCTTTGGACCCACAATCTGTCAGCGTAAGCTGTGTAGAAGCAGGTGAGGGGGCTTGGCTTGATTCCAAGGGCACCAGCAATGGCAATGCTGACCTCCGCCCTGTGCTTGATTTGTTTGGCTGGGGTGTTCCCACATTCAAGCCATCTTCACTTAGCATTGTTGGTGTTTTTAGAGGTAGATGCGTCTTGTGGGGAGGGCATGAAATGATAGCCCCTTTTACCCCCAAAGGCGTCCCCTAGATATACCCTCTCTGGTTGTTGTGATCACGTGGCTTCCTGATGAAGGCTTGTGCTGGTTGTGATGCATCTCTGAGGGGTGCCCTTCCTGTGTTCCCCCCCGTTGGCCTTATTCCTTGCTACGCTCAGGGCCTCTGCCCCTCCACTTTGGTTGGTGCCCCCTCTCTGACCCCTCTGGTAGTTAGGGGATAGTGTATATTCATGTGACTAGGCTAGGTCATGTGATTCCCATGCTTTGTTGTTTGTTTTCTGGCAGATGGTCACATGTCCATTGGTGTCACCTGACCAGACTTTGTTTTGATGTTTGTGCAAGTTATTGTGTTGCACCATGATTTTTTAATGTTTGTGGTTTTGTTGTTTCCCTCCCTCATCCCATCTTTACTATGCACATTATTTCCCTTAACTACAATCCCCTTGACTGCACCTGCTGGTCTCTCCCTGAGGGGGAGTACTGTGCCTACTGTGATGCTGTGTGCAATGCCTCCCTTGAAGACTTCTATGGAGGTGTCGGGGATTGGTTCTTCTGTGGGGTGCCAGGTACGTGTGCCTGTTCTTTGTTGGTCTCACATTGCTAACTCACTCTGTAGAAGAGTGCATACTCCTTGATGGTCAGGCCCATGAGGCCACCCTTGAGTGTGTTGTAGAATATTCATGTACATACTCAAATGATCTAGAATGTGTATGAGTCAGTAATCAAGTCAAGTGTGAATGTGTCATGTATGCACAGTATATGTGCAGCAGCAGAGCAAATGACTCATGTGAATACGTTGGGTATAAATAAGGACTCTACAAGCCCCCCATACTCCATCTCTTCACTTACACTCACACATTCTTTTGTAAACTGTTTCTATATAATAAATATATACATTTGATTTCTATAGGTTATGAGCCCTGCCCATACATTTTAAACCAGAAGAGACAAATATATATACCTGAGTACTCAAAACAAATTAGCATACCATGACTGATAGCATGCAAACAACCGTAGCTAGCAGTCTACACTGCATTGAGCCATTGCAGGGGATGGAGAACTATAACGTTTGGCATGTGCAAATGGAGGACATACTCACTGACCTTGATTTGTACAGATACGTCGACTGATCTAAGTCACTACCACCCAAAACACTCAAAGTTACCCTTTCGGACAGGAAAGATGCTGCAGGGAAAGCCTTACTGGACAAGACAAAAACCATGGATAACAAAGAATATAATAAATGGTTAAAGTCAGACCAGAAAGCCTTATCAAATATAAGACTACAAGTAGACAGAAACATACTCACACACATACAGACATGTGAGTATTCCACTGACATGTGGGATCTCTTGGTGTCCACCTTCCAAGTCAAAGGCACAGTTGGACTAATTGATCTGCAAAGAAAATTCTTTAGTCATTGCATGGCCAAGACTGACAATATTGAGGAACACATACAGCACATGCGCAGCTGGTTCCAACAAATAAATCTAATTGCACCAAGGTCAATAACTGAAGTGGATTGGATAACAACTTTAGTAGCCAGCTTACCAGATTTGTGGGATATGTTCACTCAATCCATAAGCTTCTGATTTGAAACAGATGACGTGAACAAGCTAGCAGATCAAATAAGTGATCTATGCTCAAGGATATTAGCCAAGGCACACTGAAGAAGTAATCATAACAACAAACCAAAAGTGTTCTTCAGTACAAATAAGTTCCAACAGAATAGGCCTACACATACCAATACAAAACCTCTAGACAAGTCAAAGTTGAAGTGCAAGAATTGCAGAAAGATCGGGCACTGGGCAAACAAATGCCAAAGCCTGGGAGGAGGTGCATACAAGCGAAGTCAGCTCAACAAAGCAAACAAAGGAAATTTCCATAACCAAAGATTTGACTCACCCAATAAGAGTCAAACTGGCAATGCACATACACATATAGCCATGTCAAACAACAGCAAGACCCCTGAGTACACCTTTTCAACCTATGAAGATCAACTGACATTAGTAAGTATTGACCATAATATGTGGCTAGCTGATAGCAGAACTACGACTCACATTGCTAGGGACCTAGAGGCATTTACTATGTATAGTAAATTGTCTGGTTACATCACTGGAGTCACTGGTAAAGAGCCAATTCTAGGCCGAGGCTCGGTTAGACTCAGATGTAAAATAGATCCAAACAAAGATCAATACAAGACTATTGTCCTGACAAATGTAGTGCATGTACCTGGATCACCTGCTAATCTAATCAGCTTATCGCTGATCCCTGATAAGGGCATGCAGGTCTCATTGGACCACAACAAGCTAATCATAACAGACACAAATAATCATAAAGTAGCGATTGGGTCAAAACTTAATGATCACATACAGGGCAGTTTGTGGAAGATCGACACTTGAACAATAAGCAACCCTGTAGACAGTAGAACAATAAAGAAGGTTGCACTCGTGAAACAAACTGGCCAAACCTGGTATGATTGGCATAGGATTCTGGGTCACCTAAATGCGCAGACACTCAAGCGATTGAAAAGTACTAATGCTGTCAAGGGAATGGAAGTTGCCAATGATAAAATAGGCTTGAACTTGGAATGTGAAGCATGCATGCAATCAAAAGCGCATATAAAGCCCTTCCCAAAACGGTCACAAACAATCATGAATGAGATAGGTGAACTCATAGTTACTGATGTGTGGGGACCAGCTTGCATCACATCCATCAGTAAATATAAATATTATGTATCATTCACAGATGTAGCTACATGTTTTACAAAACTAGGTTTCCTGAGACACAAAGATGAGACTTTGAGAGAATACAAGGTGTTTGAAGCAACGTTAGAAACACAGAAATCCAAGAAAATAAAACACATACAATTTGATAATGGAGGTGAGTTTGTAAATAAAGAATGGTTTGAGCATGCCGCTCTGAAAGGAACTATTTTGGAAACTACAGCCCCATATTCAGCTCAGCAAAATGGAATCGCTGAACAGCTAAACAGGGCACTTACCGAAAAAGTGCAAGCAATGATGCTTGAGTCAGGAGCACCAAAGTTCTTATGGAATGAAGCAATAGCATATGCATGCTATCTAAAGAACCAGGTGCCCACACAAGTACATGGAGCATTCTGGAAAACACTGTACAAGCTCTTTTGGGGTAAGAAACCAAACTTTAGCCAATTAAGGCTGTGGGGAACAAAATGTTACATACTTAATCAAGGAGAGAACATATCAAAATTAGACCCCAAAACTTTTACAGGTATATTTATGGGAATATTGGATGTACAAGGTAAAAGTTGGAGATATTACAAGCATGGAGCTAATCTCATAATGCACTCACAGAACATCTTGTTTATGCAAGTATATGTGCAGCCTGCAGGTGTGCAAGATGATCCAGAATGGGTAGAAACAGTTGTTCCACCTGCTGAGGGGGAGTCAAGTCAGAATAGCAGTGCTGTGGAATGAACTGTAGAACTTACTGGAACAGGGGGAGATACCAAGCTGAGCAGCGAGCAAAAGAATGACTCAGTAGATGCAGGAGAGCAGAAAGGTATAAAAGAGGAGACTAAGAGCATGAGGAAAGCATCCAACTCACAACTTTCATCTACTCTTATTCACTCTGTTGCCTCTAAACCACCCAACTGCTCTATTATGCTTAACACCCATTGCCCTGATACTTCTATATTGCTTAATTGAATTAATGCTGTCAACCAACACACTGGCATGCGAACCCATCGCAACAACCCCAATGCTCCAGCTATCACTTTGGAACAAGAGCGTGGAGGAGTCAAAATCAAGATTGACAACTCCACCACAACAGGTAAGCTCATGTATGAGGATAAAAATGAGGTATCTAACCTTGTATTAGGACTCACCAATACCACAGGTGATAGCTCAGGCAGCAAGTTTGACACCAACGACACATACAGCATTACTTCCAACATACCATCCCTTACTGACGCTCCCACCATATCCTTGACCAGCAAGAGCCCAACCTCCAAAGCCATTGAACTACCTGTATACAATGAGCTTGATGGATTGGAGGAAGTGTTCTTCAAGCTCACCCTTGACAATCCCATTCCACCAAAAGCAGAACTGTCCATGGCAACTCCTGACGCCCCCAAAATGCATTGGTCCTTCCCCACTCAACATATACTGTCTGAAGACAACCCAACCATTGAGCAAGCATTATCCAGACTGAATGCAACTGAATGGAAGTCAGCCATGGAAGCAGAAGTGGCCACCCTTGAGAAAATGGGAAGTTATGAACTTGTCAACCTCCCAGCCAATCGAAAAGCCATTGGAAACAAATGGGTACTAACCATTAAACATGACGAAAATGGTAAGCCTGTTTGTTATAAGGCTTGATTAGTTGCGCAGGGATTTAGTCAGCAACCAGGAATCGACTTTGGACATACTTACACACTGGTTGTACAACTTGATTCTATTCATATCATTGCATCCTTGGCAAATCAATTCGATTGGGACTTGAGGCAGCTTGATGTAACTTCCACTTACCTACATGCAAACGTAAATGAAGAACTTTATATGTGTCAGATACTGTACTTCAAGGACAAAACAAATAAGGTACTTTGTCTTAAACATTCAATTTATGGACTGAAACAAGCAGGTCGAATGTGGAATCAGTTATTTGATAATAAACTGAAGTGACTCAGATACGTACCTTGCAAAACCGACATGTGTGTTTATTGATGTATAATCAACATTGAAGATGAACTCTTTGTTGCAATACTTGTGATTCACATTGACAACATTATGGTTGCAAGCTTGCACAACCATACCAACTTTGTTATTGAAGAACTAATGGAAGCCTTCAAAATGCACAACCTAGGTTCCATCTGACACTTCTTAGGTATAAGCTTTACTTGTGATCATGAGCAAGGCACTTTAACTTCAAGTCAAAAAGCATATATTGACTCTATAGTTGAATCTGCAGGTTTGCAGAATGCCTACACCACTCACATGCCCATGACACCAAATATTCAACTCACTCGATTTGAAGGTACAAAACCCAATTTTAATTATGGAATGTACATTGGTAAGCTACTATATGTGGCCCTTTGCACAAGGCCCAACATAGCTTACGTCGTTACATTCCTAGCCCAATTCACAACATGCTTTGGATCGGCACACATGACAGCTGTGAAGCACATGATCTGTTACCTAAAGGGCACTGCTTCACATGGGATAATGTACTGTCGATCCAATGAAGGATTTGGAGAGTTAGGATATTCAGACACTGACTGGGGGAGTAACTTACTTGAATGTAAGTCCATCTCTGGTAATATATTTTTACTTGGAGGTGTGGCTATTTCTTGGTCCACTAAGAAGCAAGCCACTGTCGCTTTATCAACAATGGAAGCTGAGTATATGGCACTTTCACATGCATGTACTCAGGCACTATGGCTGTGCCAGTTTCTCAAAGAGTTATACTATGAAGCTGATGCACCAACCCTAATACTTTCAGATAATCTTGCTGCACTTACGCTTTCAGTTGAGTCACAATATCATGGACACTCGAAACACATCAACATTTGCCATCACTTCATGCGCAATGTTATTGAGCAGTGCAAGGTATCTACTTTGTACATACCATCCAAAGAGAACCTTGCCAATGCACTAACTAAAGCATTGCTGGCTCCCCAATGTAGTTATCTTACTAAGCCAATTATGGGGGAGCCATACACAATGATTACTGAAGTTGAAGAGGACAAGTAATCAACCCATATAATCAATATAATAGTTGAATTGAAATAATGGAATTGTTCTGAATGTTTGAAAGTCTGATATGGTCTTTGGAATTGGTTATATTCATGTAGTAAATTTCTAATCATTCCTGTAGTTTACACTTGCTTGATTAAGGGGGAGTGTAGAATATTCATGTACATACTTGAATGATCTAGAATGCGTATGAGTCAGTAATCAAGTCAAGTGTGAATGTGTCATGTATGTGCAGTATATGTGCAGCAGCAGAGCATATGACTCATGTGAATACATTGGGTATAAATAAGGACTCTACAAGCCACCCATACTCCATCTCTTCACTTACACTCACACATTCTTTTGTAAACTGTTTCTATATAATAAATATATACATTTGATTTCTATATGTGTCTGGGCACTTGTTGATCAGGACTACAAGTCCTTTGAGGAGTGGTCTCACCAGGCCACTCTTGCTGAATTCTTCAAGGAGGGCTCTGCCCCCTTGTTTGATGAGGCTTTGCCCTTTGCAGCATCTGGTTCTGGGTGTTTCCAGAACTACATGGCCAACTTCCCAGGGGGGGAGGCCCCTTGGCTGCAGCCCACTACCCAGTCAGTTGTTCAGACAAATAAGAAGGATAAAAAGGGCAAGAAGCCCTATACCTGGCCCCTCAAGGGCAAATGTAAATAGAGAGTAAAATGTATTAGGTTTGATATGTAAAAATAAAACTCTTATACATTTGAGAAAAAATCCATGGGAGGCAAAGTGGTCATATGGGGGCTGGTTCCAACAGTGGCACCTCCTCAAGAGCTTCAACAAGCTTGTTTTCCCACTGGTCCCAGTCTTGTTTGGCTTCCTCCACAGCTGGGTCCAGGGTGGGTTCCTTTATCACTGGCTTTGCTTCTTCCTCAGCCACAACCAGTGATTCTAGGCTTGATGTAAGGCTTGTCATATCTGTGTTGTAATTGGTGTTTTTGTTTGGGTGCACCTTCACCCAATTTCAGAAGTCACTCATGTTTGCCTGCTTTGTCCTGATAGCAGTAAACATCTCATCAGTGGTAGTTGCTTCGAGCAGTCCCACATACAGTGTGGCCAGTGTTAACTTCCACTCTTCCAACAATGCCTTGGCCTGGCGCTCCACCTCCCAGTCCCCCCCATCTGCCATTTGGCCTGTGGCCCTCCTCTGTTGTCTTGCTGCCTTGGCCACCACATTGACTGTTGGTCCCACAATATTGTCAATGGCATACATCAGTGTTCTTAGCAAGGTGTTTCTTGTTGTTGGCTTCTGGCTTCCATGCCATATCAGGACCCCTAACCTGGGATCCAGGTACTTGTCATCGTCAATCCAGTTCCTTTCATCCCTTCACTTCTTTGGGATGTACACTAGGTTAGCCCCTGGCAACAGTTGCTTGGCATACCTCTGGGCGTCTTCCACACTGGAGCAGTACATCCCTAGTTTAGGACAATTTTCCCTGCCAGGGTAGGGTGCTGGCTGCCTAGTGGTGGGTGGCTGCCAAAGTGGGGCCACCTGATTTTCAGCAAGTGGTATGTAATGGTTGGGATGTGTGACTGGGTGAGTGATGAAAGGCATGTTTTGGGGTTTTGCAGGTGTATTGTGGTGCAAGTGAGGTGGTAGAGTGGGCTCTGGCCTTTCTTAGGTATCCTGGATGGCTCTTTTTAAAGCTTTCCAGGTCCTTGTTTGGTTCTCTTTGGCCTGCCTTTTGAGTCACCTGAGTGCTGACTTGTCTTGACTGGCATTGGTGCATCTGGTAAGTGCCTTTGCAAGTCATTTAGAACCTCTTTCATGTCAGCAAACTTGCTGGCACATTCCATTGTGTCTTCTATTGGGTCATAGCCCTTCCATCTGATTTGGTAAAACAGCTTGCCATTCTGCCATTCATAATTTGCAATGTGGTCCACCTCATACTCCTCCTCTCCTTCTTCTGTTATGATTGGTGGTGGTTTGGCCTGCCTTCTTTGGAAGTCTTTATCTTCTGTGAATGGCAAGAGAAGATTTACATGGAATACATTGTGTACACATATGGTTTTAGGTAGGTCCAGGCGATACACATGGGATGAGATCTTTTCTGTGATTTCAAAAGGGCCCCCTTTTTGGTTGTCCAATTTCTTGGAAGGTCTCTTGGACAAGAGGTTTGTTAGGAGCAGCCAAACCTTGTCCCCTACCTTGAATTCCTTCCCTTTCTTTTCCATTTGTTGGTGTAATTCCATTGGGGCTCTTGCCTCATCCCATACCCTTTCCATTTGATTATGCATGTTGTCTGCAGCAGGTGCCTTGGACAGTTCTTCTCCCCCTTGGACAACCCATCTTGGGTTTTTTCCATATACTGTTTCAAATGGGGTTTGTCCTGTTGTAGCATTTACGTGGTTGTTATGGCAGAATTTGGCAATGGGTAACCATTTTACCCAATCATCTTGTCTATAATTGCAGAAGGTTCTTAAGAACCCTTCTACCCATTGATTTGTTCTTTCTGACAGTCCATCTGTTTCTGGATGGAAGGCAGTGGAGAATCTGGGCTTTGTCCCAATTCCCTTGTATAGGGCCTTTAGGAATTGGCTGTTAAAGGTTGACCCTTGGTCTGAGACAGTGGTTTCTGGGGTCCTGTGATGTCTCCATACCTCCCTTATGAATATTTCTGCCAGTTCTTCTGCATTGGTGCTCTCCAGACATGGTACAAAATGGGCCTGCCAGGAGAAGCAATCTACAACTGTCAAGATGCTGTCATACCCCTTTGAGACAGGTAATTTGACAATGAAATCATATGCAACATCTGCCCATGGTTTCCATGGGATTGGTAAGGGCTTCAGGGGAGCACCTTGTTTGTGTCCTTTGCTTCTTTGACATGTTTCACAAGATTCCATGTATCAGTTTACTTGGACCTTCATTCCTGGCCAGTAGTAATCCCTTGATAGTAATTCTAGTGTTTGGGCTTGTCCCTGATGACCTGCCACAGGGGCATCATGGCACTCCTCAAGGAGGCTCAACCTCAAGTCCTTGTCATCTGGGATGTAGAGCCTATTGTCATACCTTAATAGGCCCTCCTTCATTTTGTACCATCTAAATTCCTTCTGTACTGAGGGTGGTAGTTGTTCTTTATTTGCCACACTCAACCTTAAGGATCTGATAGATTTGTCTTCTTCCTGAGCTTCTTTAAGCTCCTCCCAGAAATTCCCCTGTACCTCTGCCTTGAAACCTATGAACCTTTCTTCTGGAATCATGATCTGTGGTTCCATAGGGGTGTCCCCATGGTCACTCCTCCTGGAAAGGGCATCTGGCTTCTGTGAGAGTTTCCCTGGTCTATACACAATCTGAAAATTGAAGGGTGCCAGAGTGAGATACCATCTGGCGTGCCTTCTATTCCACATCTGGGCATTTTGCCAGTACTGGAGGTTCCTATGGTTGGTGTATATCACAATAGGTTCTTCTGTCCCTTCTAGGTATAACCTCCAGTGCTCTAAGGACCTAATGATTGCAAGCAATTCCTTGTTGTAGGTGTCATAATTTTTCTCTGGTGGGGTGAAGCTCTTCAATAGGAAGGCAATTGGATGCAATTGGTTGTCATCACCCTTTTGGCTTAGTACTGCCCCCATGGCCACTCCTGAGGTGTCTGTTTCCAGTATGTATGGTTTGTTTGGGTTTGGGTGGATTAAGACTGGTTCTCTTGCTACTGCTTCTTTAATAGCTTCAAATGCTTCTTGTTGTTTTCTTTCCCACAGGAATTTGACATCTTTTTGAGTGAGATCTGTGAGGGGTTTGGCTAAGTTGCTAAACTTCTCTATCTACCTCCTATAGAACCCCACAAAGCCTAGGAATGCTTGGACTTCTTTTACTGTGTTAGGTTCTGGCCATTCTAGTACTGCCTTTACCTTTTCCTTTTCCATCAATATCCCTTCTGGGGATATGACAATTCCAATGAAGCTTACCTCCTTCACAAAGAACTGACACTTGTGTGGTTTGAGGAAGAGGTGGTTTTCCCTCATTCTTCTTAACACTTCCCTGACATGTTGTACGTGTTCTTCCCTGTTTCTGGAAAACACTAGTACATTGTCCATGTAGATTACCACATAATCATCTATTATGTCATGGAACTTTTCCATCATGAACCTTGTAAAGGTTCTTGGTCCTTCTTTTACTCCAAATGGCATGACCAAGCATTCAAACTGGCCTTCTCCTGTCCTGAAAGCTGTTTTCCATTCATCTCCCTCTTTTACCCTGATATTGTTGAACCCCCATTGAACATCCATTTTTGAATAGATGGTTGTGTCCTTCAGCCTCTCAATCAATTCTATTTGAATTGGAAGTGGAAACCTGTCTGGCTTGGTGATGTCATTCATCTTATGGTAGTCAACTACCAACCTAAGCCCTCCATCTGCTTTGTTCACATAGAAACAGGGTGCAGCTACAACTGACTGGCTGGGCATTATTTTTCCATTTCTTAGTTCCTCCTCTAGGTACTCCCTGAGTGCCTTTGTTTCTGCTGGCAACATACTGTACCTCTTTGCAGGCTTTGGCAGCTCCACTCCCTTGATCAGGTCCATTTTGAAGTCCAGGTTTCCTTGGTGGGGTGGAAGTTCTTGGAAGCCTTCTTCCCCAAACAAGTCTTCAAAATCCCTAAATTCTTCTGGGATTTGTAGGCTTTCACTTGCTGCCCTTGCCTTGATTGTGTCTGGGTATGAGATGGTAAGGCCTTTCCAATCTATGATAGGTTCTGCTTCCTCAAGCCATTCTTTCCCTAGGACTATGTCTGTGTCACCTAGGGTCATCACATAAAGGGAGCATTTCAGAGTCTTTCCTTCCACTTCAATATTTAGTTCTGCCCTTTCTTCTATGGCATCCTTGATTTCATTTCCATCAATGGCCACAATTGATTTCTTGTGTTTGAGGGGAGTGGTCAGAATCCCCTTTTCCCTTGAATAGGCCTTATTGATGAAGTTGGTTGAAGATCCTGAGTCAATCAGTGTCTTTGCTGGTTCCATGATTCCCTCTACTGTAGTGTATATTATTGATTGATTACTAGACTTCTTGAGGTAACATACATCTGCGGTAGGGGTTATATTGGGGTCCTCCAACATGGAAGTGGTAGGACCAATTAGTTTTCTGACTCAGAGCTGCTTTCTTCTTCAACTTGTCTGCTGGCCTTCCCTTGTATCTTAGCTTTGTTGTAGGTCCACTGGCCTCAGCAGTCCTTCAGGACATGCCCTGATTTACTGCATTTGATACAGAGTCCTTCTTTCCTTCACCTGCCTTTTTCACTGTTTGGTATCCTTACCACGTTGTTAGTTTGGGTATTCCCCTGTTTGCTGCTGGTCCCTGAAGGCTTGTTCCCCCCTTGTTTGTATTTTGCTGGTGCCCAGGTTGAATTTGATGAGTTGCTGGTCCTTGCATTCATTTTCTGGTTCGCAAACTGCATGTTGTCCATTTTGCAGGCAAAGTCAATTAATTGATCTAAGGTATATGATGGACCTTCAGCCTCATTTGCCAGTACTTCAATCCTTAAGATCTCTTGTCATACTTCAGGTTTTAACCCTTCCCTGAATTGGTCCTTGAGGGCTTCCTGGTTCCAGTCTAACTCTTGGATCAGGATCTGGAATTGGGTAGCATAATCCAATGCACTCTTGGTTTGTGTTAATTTCCTTAGTTTCTGGGTGGTCTTTTCCTTTATGACTGGGTTGTTAAAAGCATCTAGGAATCCCTTCCTGAAATCCTTCCAGGATGCAAGGATACCTGTGCATTCGCCTGCTAGTAGTTTCTGGTGGTAAGGTTGTGCCCAGTTTGCTGCTTCCCTGTCCTCCATGTTCATTAACACAGCAGATATCTTTTTTTGGTTGTCAAAGGCTGATTCGTCATAGTCAGCAAAGAAAAGTTCCATGCCAATTATGAAGTTCTCTGCTTCCTTCCCTTTTTTCCCATTAAATTTGCTGGGTCTCCCTAGTTGCACCTCCTTAGGAGTGTGGTTTGTGGCAAGGGTAGGTTGGTTTGCTTGGGATGGAGGTTGTGTTCAGGGTCTGATTGTGGACTCAGCCTGGAAGGTTCTTCCCAGAAAGGGTGTTTGTACTGGGGAGGCTGAGGGGGATTGTGAGGGGCTTCCTATGACCACCCTAGTTCTTCCCCTGGTCTCTTCTGTCCTTTCCCTTGGCCTTCCTGCTTCAGTTGTTTTCTGGAGCTCATTTCCTAGATCAGTTACCTGTTGTTCTAGTGCAGTCAGGATCTCCCCTGTGTTTTCAGTTTTCTTCTCTAAGCTTTCAAGCTTTTGCTCTTGCATTCCCAGTACCTGGTTTATTTCCATGGAGATGTCCTTTAATTCTTTTATCAGGTTCCCCATTTCTGCTTTTAGGTCGTCCTGGTTCTTTGCCACATAGAGGACATTTTTGTTGGATGTTTCCATTGATCTTACCATCCAGTCCACGTTTCCTTCTTGCCAGGTTAGTGATATTTGACACTGATTTATACCTGTGATTGCCTTTTCTAGTTCCCTATGGTTATTGTCTCTAAGTTCCTTGAGCCCCACCCTGATGGCAGTGGCAATGGTGTGAATAGGGTTGGCAGTGGTTATGGTTCCAGGACCTGGCTGGGGTTGTGTCCTTGCCTCTTCTGCCAAGGCTGTGCCTTGTTCATATATGGTTCAGGTCATATCTTCTACCTCATCCCTCTCTGGATTTGAGATATCTTCTGGGTCTGGATTTATCAGGTGAATTGGTGGTTGAGGGCTGTGGAGTGGTATTCCCCCTATTTGCCCTCCCAGGATGGGGGCCTGAGTGGGGTTAGGTTGAGCCACTGGTTGTGGGTTTTGTGGCAACCCCCCAGGCATTCCTTGGAGGGTCTTGTCTGGGTTACCTTCAGCCTCTGGGGGAGTAACAGGTTTGGGTGATTGTGGTCTACTATTTGCCACTCTGCTTTGAGATCGAGTTTGTGGTCTCTGTGACATAGTTTGTTTGTGTTCTCTTATGTATCACAGGAGTTAGCTGGTTTCTCATGTACTCAGCCCTTAGTATCTGTGTAGTATACTTATGTTCACCACTAGTTAAGTTAAGAGCTTGCTTTATAATGTTGTGACCCTCTGGATGCTTCCTTGCAAAGCACTTAAGTAGTGGCTGTGTTGACAGTTTGGTCCTATGTGGTATGTATTGAGTGTTCTAGTTTCAGTGTTTGTGATGGTCTATGGTGGTTGACAAGATAAAGCAAGCTGAGGCATCCAGTCTTGCTTTATCCTTCTTATATATGCCTGTGGCTGTGGTGGCTGCAGATGTATTATCTAAGCACAATCTGCAGTAGGTGCAGGTTATATACAGTACTATGGTTTAGGTAATTGTTATCTTAAGTTTGTGCAGCTCCAAATCTTATAGAGCTGCATGAGGTCCAAGGGGTAAGTGCTGAGGTCACATGGTCCTGCTGTAAGCACCAAGATCACATGACAACTTGCTCCTTGCTCCAAGTAACAATGGAGAGAAATGCTGGAGCAAGTTCAGGGTAACCACTGTAAGTGCTGAGGTCATGTGACCCTGCTGTAAGCACCAAGATCATGTGACAACTTGCTCCTTGCTCCAAGTAACAAGGTAGAGAAATGCTGGAGCAAGTTCAGGGTAACCACCATAAGCACTGGTTAAGCACCAAGATCATGTGACCTTGTTTATGGCTTGTTCTGCTTAGGAAAAAATGCCATAAATCTGTAAAAATATTCAGTTACTCTGTTATGTCCGTTTAATGGGTCATAACAGATTGACTCTGCCCCTTGTTTGCCTTGGAGCTTGTTTGGTTACAACTCCAAGCACAGGTGGTAAGACATTCAGTGATTGGATGAGAGATAGAGCTTTTCATTATCCATCACCTTATTAAGTGGTGACACACAGTTGAAATAGGTAGTTTGTCAGTTATGTCTCTCCTGGGATGCCTGTTCTACAGCCTGCTCTCTGGGTAGCCTTGCATCATGTTGTTTCTCAGCCAATCCCCAAATATTTAGCCAGCATGTGATAAGTCCCCACTGGCTAACAATGCTCCTGAGTGCTAACTAGGTACCAGTAGCCCCAGTAGCCCATGCCACTTTGGATCTAGCAACTGCTCAGAAGCATTGTTAGACAAAGGGAAATTGTGCATACTAGGTAGATTTCTGGGGTTTGGCTGAGTTTGCCTTTTTAGCTTATTGTCATGACCTGACACACATATATTCACCATATAATATTTTGCCAACTTATTACAAATTTTAAGAACATTTTTCAAAACACACTTTCCTTTTATGGGACAACTGTATCATGTGACTCATGGAATGTTCTAGACTACTTACCAAGATGTATTTCAACTTTGATGTAAAATTCTGCAGCTCTGCAGCAGCTTCTATCACTTAGTGATGTGACTTGTAGTATAGTTGTGTTTGTTTTGATGTGGCTTGAAGATTGTATATAATCCAGGTCAAGTTTGACAAGGCCCCCTCATGAACTTGACCTCCTTGTCAATTACATGTCTTGTTCTTTCTTGCTCACTACCTTGTGACATGTTGCTATTGCCCTTACACTGATCATGACCATTGCCAAAGTCACCTACAGGCTCTGCCCTTGCAACCTAAGGCATCCACACCATTGCTTGACTTGTTGCTGCTGACACTTATCCTCTCACACCCTTTTCCCAATCTCTCTGGTGTTGAGACCCCTCCATCTCCTTGTCTCTGTTGATTCCTTAAGTAGTGGCTATGTTGTCAGTGGTAATTTGCAGTATATATTGATAGTATTTAGGTAGTATGTACAGATAATCCCTGTGGTTGACAAGATAAAGCAAGCTGAGGCCTTCAGGCTTGCTTTTGATGAGTTATATACCCCTCTAGGTATGAGTCAGATTGTTCTGCAGTCTGCAGTAGGTTATGGGTCACATGTGGTGTAAACAAGTATTAAGTAAGTTGCTGTTAGGGTTGTTGTAGCTCCAAATCTTATAGAGCCACACAAGGTCCAAGGTTCATGTGATTTAAGCACTAAGGTCACATGATAACTTGCTCCTTGCTCCAAGTTACAATGGAGAGAATTGCAGGACATCAGCAAAACCAACTTTTTTGCTGTAGCATGAGCACACTACATTATGCTACCAAGAGCTATTTATTGTTGTTTCTATACTACAGCCAAGTCGTGTGTCTACCGCTCGTTTCATTTGACTACTACACTACTACTAGTTTTATCGCTACTACTGCTCGTGACCTCTACTACCGTCGGTCTCATGTCCGCTACCGTTGTACTATTTTTGTCTACCAGACGTCTACCTGTGCGTGGGACCGTTTGAGTGTCAAGTACATGTGGTGACACGTTTGTTACGCTCGGCGGGCTGGTTTGAGTCCCCTAGCACAAATTTCTGGAGCAAACAGTAAATAGTGAATGCCAAGTAAAATGCGCGCATCGAGCTTACCGTAAACAACACGCGCTCTCCTATATATGTGGAGATCGATGTTCAAGTTGGTGGACCCAAACGAAGTGCAAAATTTTGGCTCAGGTAGAACCAGGACGTGGTTAGCAATGGCCGACGCAACACTGTTCTATCGATGAGTTTATTGTGAGCTTCAAAGCAATACTAAGAACCGCAATGCTCTGAACCTTCTTCTACCCTTTATCCCTAGGCCCAGCGCATGCTTGTCGAGCGAGGTTGGGTAGATAGATATTGAGGAGATAGCCTAGTGACGCTGCTTTCAGAGTGTGCTACGACAAGTGTAATATAAGAACATACTGCGTTCTATAGACCGGCTGTCCAGATTCAAGCTCAACGTTGGGATTCAAGGTGTGTCGCCATCAGGAGCTGATGGTGGTGGGATAGGTGGAAATGACCAAGGTCGTGGTGGAATGGAGCCAAGGGAAAATTGATGTGGCATGATTACATTATCATCAGGGTGGCACTTATTCTGTGCATGAGCAGACAGGTGGAATAATAAGTACTTACAGAAGTGAGCCGAGGGCGATTGAAGAGACCCAAAAAGCCTAGCAAGTTGTCGTAAATACAAGTCCGGTATGCAGAAGAGTCTGATAGGGGTGGAAGACAAAGTTGTTGATATCACGGGTGTAACTACATACAAAAAACATTACAGACTAACAAAACAAGCTTACTTGCAATGGATGAAGTTCAATGAGCTGTTCAAGTGAGGATAGTCAGGATGAGGAAAAAACAAAAATAAAACAAGGCACTTGCCTAGGTTGGCAGCAAAGAGGGTATTCAGGTGCCGAGCAAGCCAACCCTTGTCAAGGAGCATAACGAGAGTGTATGCCTATGCAGTCATCATTGAATGCCTTGTTCGGCAACGATCGAATGATCAAGAACAGGGGCTGCAAGAAGATACAAGTTACAACACCAAAACACAGTCCGACCTGAATGTGAGCAACAACCAAAGAGGACGGATGAATGCGAAGCAGAAATACTAGAAAGAAACCAGGGTGACGCTGTAGTTGGTCGTTACAATACAATTGGCAGGGAAGGGCAAGTTGATATAATACGAGAATGTGGGATAACGAAGAAACGAAGCGCCCCGACACACCGAGTCACCTATTACATCCCGTACGAGAAATTGGCGAGCTGATAGGGATTGGTCGTGCCCGCTGAGATACCAAGAGCACCGCAGTTGTTGGGCATCGGACTCAAGAAACCAGACACGTTCGGGAAGACGGAGGTAGCAGTCATTGGAGAGTGATGAAGGTTCGAAGGCATCATATGAGGGGTGATGCAGTGCTCTGTCGACTGCTGCTGGAGACCGGGGTGCATTGGCTAGGGCATGTTGTACAAATTAAGTTGATTATAGGTGTCAACAAGTGGGTTGTGATGGATCTATAGCTGCGAGAAGTGACGGGTGCCCCTGTCTATGCTGTTTCCATTCATGGCGGAGAAATTGGCAATAGCGGTGTGCTGGTTGAAGTTATGGTCGTCGTACTACTGGTGGTGGCTTTCCATCTGTTCACACCGAAGTGTCGACTGAATGTGCTTAACGTACGGAGTGTTTCAAATCATCTGGAGGATAGACCGGATACCCCCAACGAGAAGCACGCGCCGTGTCAGTTCCGTGTAGTCCAAAGTAGTCTGGTACGCCGCATGAGTTAATTGGATTCAATTGTTAGGATGTAAATTGTACACACCTGCACACAATAATTGCGAAATGAATAATGCAGTCGCTTCTCCAAGCGATTTCGGTGAAGGAGTTCTTCTATCAACATCTTGTGCATGTTGTGTTCCGCCATGCGGATACACTGTCAACCGGCCATTAATTATGAGCAAGATGTCAATGTAGTGGCACAGGGGGAACGTACTTTTTCGATCGCGTTCGGACTGAATTTCTGGACGGAAACGGCGCAGATGTTTCTAACGAACTGCCTAATGACGGCGTCGCTGAAACGATTGTTGTTAAAATCAAGAATATATTGAGCGACCTAGAAGTTGGGTTAGTACTGACGCATACAACGTAATATGAAGGCGCGTACATAGTTCCCATATGAGTCTTGAAAGGGTCAACACGTTAAACGTAATTTCAGCTACAAGCTGAATGCGTTGCAAATCAGATGTGTGGTCAATGCAGCGCCCATGACAATGAGTTGCAATCTCTATGCAATGCGTGGTGACGGCGTTGTAAATAAACTAACAACAATGTTCAATGCGACAAGCAAAAAATAGAGCTATGAACGTACCTGGTTAACTTCTGAAATCAGGCGGTTCAAACACTTTTAGACAACGTGGTTCCTGTTCAAATCCTTGATGAGCGTAACAATATGCATGCTCAACACCATAATAATGTAGTTTATCTGAACATCATAAGATGATGGATTAGCCTACGAAGTCCGATACGCCACGAAATAATTTTAAGCACACACGTTTTAAGAAAAATGGTGTTTGCATACCTGGTATCGCGTTGACAAGAAGTCAATCGTTTCCTGCATAGCGCGAGTACTGTGCATGTTCAAAGAAATTCTCCCAAGATCGTGCGCGATAGATTCACAGATTGTGTCCCTTTGCTCATCAGCTGCCTTTTGGCAGAGGTAATTGTCGGAAGGGTCTGACAAATATTAGATGAGATTGATTTCAGCTTGTAGAGTCCCTCAATTCCTACTGGAAGAGGTTAAAGATCTTGCAGAGAAAGATGTCGCGGTGCTCTGGGACGCTCCCTTCGAGCTTCTTCTGGAGATAGCGACAGCCATGCTGATCCTTGCACATGGCTGGTATCTCGTCAACGAGGTCTTCCAAGCGCGTGCCTGTGAATCGGTTGACTAATTCCAGCTTAGAGTGTGGTCGAAGACGAATGCAGGGAGGCGTGACTTACACTCTTGGTCAATATTGCCGCGTTTGTCCTTGGTGCCATGGAGTCCACCAATATTGTTGTTGTTTTTCTGGGACATGAATCTTCTGTTATCCGGAGCCAATCCATCGCAGGAGCCGTTATGATGATAGAGTGCAGTCGAGCCACTCCGAGCTCCATTATGCGCACCGCCCTCATAGTCGTAGGATCCAAACGCAGGAGTGCCGTTTATCTCGCCGTTCATGTTACCAACGAACTATCGGTTCGAGTGTTAGTCATCATTCGATAAAGGCAAATACGAAGACTCACGTTCTCTTCGTTGCCTTGAATCGAGTTAAATGCGACAGGGGCACTGTATGCGCTGGACAAACGGTCCACATTGAAAGAACAGTTTGTCTCCTGTGCAAACGACGCCTTGTCTCCACCTCCCAGTCCCACGGGTTTTCCAGCCAGGCTACCAACGCTTTAGCGCGACGACATTAGAGAACCAGGTATACTCTTCGCGGAAGCGTTGAGTATAGCACTGCCGTCTGGAAGACCCGTGGGACTTGAAGAAGAATTTTGACCATACCCAATGAGGGCCTCGTTCTGCCAATGGGTCCGGGGTTAGTGGTGTTCTGTATACGCGGCTGCGCAATGGCGTCGCTTGGACAGGGAGCTCCGGAGAACTGGGGCCACTCGGAAGATTCAAAAGCGGGATCCATGTGGCTGTTAGGACCAGGACTACGAAGAGGGGTTTGGCAAAGAGGGGCGAAATCAAGCGCTGCACTTGATGCGGATAGCTTGGAGTAAGGATTGGATCGGAGCAAAGACTTGGAGTCATCTTCGGACGACAGAGGTAAAAGGTCGACCGATTCTATGGAGCAAAGTCAGTGTGATGTTAGTGAGTAATTAAAGTGACCGTATTACGCATATCTCGGGACAATTCCTTGTCGAGCTCCTCGTCCAACAAAAAACCAGGGTTAAAGCCTTCAATGGCTGTGAAGCTGTAGGGCTGAAAATGCCACCAGCACCGCTCTTTAGTATCCCGCCCTGTCCAGCCTGACCTGTAGAGCTTCTGTCACGGATCGACAGTCCCTGCGTGTTAATTCCGGGTAAATCCAAATGGTTGCCAGAGCCGCGGCAAGAGCCAGGCATGCTTTTAGCACCAGCGGTATGTGTATGAGAACCAAACTGAGAGACGCTGGGCAAGTTGACGGTGTAAGCATGAGTGGCTGAAGTGTCGAGGGAGTAGGTTGTGTATCCTGTGTAATCCGCGTAGTCAACCGATTTACGCTTCTTGGTTGTGTTGGCTGGACTGTGAAAGGCGCTCTGAGGCGTGCCGAAGCTCACACCACTGAAGAGCGAGCCATTGCTGATCCGGCTTCCGGGAGCAAGCCTGTGAGAGAGCATGTTGGCAACATTGTTGTCATGGATCGCGTGGCTACCCAACAAGGGCTGGAGAACGCTGTTCGTTCGCACAGGGGTGGTAGGAGCAGACATGGCAGGATGGTGCTGCAAAGCGCCACCGCCAATGAGGGAAAGCGCAGGATTCATCGGACCACTTCCGATAGCCGGACTGCCCATGAGCTTTTGTCCCTCAAGAGCCTGCTGGTGTTCGAGCCTGCGCATTTGGTCTTCAAACATCTTGCGATGCTACAAGCGCTAGCGTTCGTGCTCGAGTTGTGTCTATTTGATATGCTGAGAAGTCGGGTGTCAGGCCAAACTTGTCACGCAAGGTGAAAGTGGTGTACTGAGTTTACATCTGGCAAATTAGCACCCTGTCGCGCCACCTGGTACACGATCCAAATTCACGTCAGCACCATGCGAAAAGGGCTATGAATGCGGACTGTGGTTTTTCTCTGAGCTGGCCCTGTTGGTGGCCCCGTGTTGTTCCAAGGCAGGAACCATGATTGACGTGTTGGGAGAATGTAGAGAGTTTAAGTAGAGCAAGACAAACTAAATAGGAGTATATATAGCGAGTTGCTGGGTTATTGTGGCTTGCCAGTTGCATGAAATATGCCTAAGCAGACAGCTAGTCAGCAAACCGACCGAGGCGGACGCGGGAAGAAACAAGAAAGCCACATATATACTCACCTATAGGCTCGCACGTGTTGTACGAATCCTGCAATCGTGCTTGGAATGAGGAAGCCTTGTCGTTTCATTCTCGTTCTCAGATTGTGTGAATCAGATGTAACCTAGAGCCAGTCCGTGGCGGAAACTGTCGTACTACAGAGGAGTGTTGAGATCTCTGAACAGAAGAGACACAGGACAGTCATGAAAGAAAAATAAAATTATGTTTTTTCTGCAATAATACATAATCAGCAAACACTTTCCAGGCACAGCCAAATTGTTGTATACAAATGCCGAGACCGTGTGAGAATTCACGATGAGGGGATCAGAATAAAAATGAATAATGGGGGGTGGAATTGATTGGGGCAAGAAATTCATACGTGTACTACACCATCAGCATTGAAATCCCAATGAGCTTGACCACTGATCATTTCCCAATGCCTCACGAAATCCGCATACGAGAGGGGATCCTCATTCGATGCACGTTTGAAACACACCGCTAGCATATGAACGCGGTTCATATTGCTGTCCATCCAAGGCGTCACCATATTCGACGGGCCTTGGTGCGTGGGCAGATTGTCCAACGTGACCGGAAGGGAGGCAAGACCCGGTGGGCATGCCTGTGTTGCGCGTTGAGCTGCTGATCGCGGCACTTGGGAACCCAGATGGGCTCCTGCGCAGCGTGTTCTCTGGTTTGCTGACCAATTCGGGGGTCTGATGGGTCCATACGCTGAGCTTGTCGTAACCATAGGGAATGTCTGCGTCGGAACCGGGTTTGGACTTGATGTAGCACATGAAGGATGGGTCGAGCTTTGGGCATGAATTGTCAAGATGTGCAAGATAGAACGGGTCGGGCTGGTGTTGCCGCAGAGACTTGAGAGGATCGGATTCTTGCAGACACCAGTGCGCGCGCAAAAGCAGCAGCAGGCGAGAAGCTAAGCATGGAATTTATGGGCGATGGACAACTGGGCTGGACTGGAGCTGGTGCAACGCATTTGCGCGAGGCCTCCCTTCCAGCCCAAAGACCCAAGTCAAGAGCAGGGGCCGAGAGCGTGTTCGGTCTTTCCAACCTCAACAGCCCCAAGACCACTAAGACTGCTGAGAAATGAATTTATACTTATTCATAGAGCTGAGCCCACTAAAAAACGGTACTTACTCGCTCCAGGTTCCATCCGAAAAAGTCTTCTCCATCAAAAACTTCGACGTGAGTATAATTGACGTGGGGGACGCCCCGCGAGGATCAACAAGAGGTGATGGAAGGAGCTGGGGCGAGCTAATCCATATGGAACTGGGGGCATTGTGTAGTCGGGGTACCATAAGAAATGAGATATCATGAGAGTCGAGGTTATCATTGGAGTCAAGGGTATCGTTGGAGTTGAGGGTATTGTTGGAGTTGAGTGTATTGCTGGAGTCGGGGGTATCGTTGGACTCAAGGGTATCGCTGGAATCAAGGTTATCGCTGGAATCGAGGGTATTGCTAGAGACTGGTGGCGTAGGAATTACAGTTTGAAGGAGTCGGTATGATTAGAATCTGGGGCATTATTAATTAATTCAAAAAGTATTGTTGAAATCGAGTGGAAAGCATATGTATGAGCGTATAATAACCAATTGCATCATGTTATGCCGCCCACCTGACGCCAATGTTGAAACAGTTCGTAGAGGAAGTAGCTAGCAAAGATGTTGATGTAGAAGCTGTTGCAAAGCTGTAGGACATCCGAGTACTGAATCAATGGAGTTTCTGGCTGAAAGCGGTTGAATCGAGGTGCAAGATGACAAGTCATGGCTATACAGGAAAGAGGGATGATGACTGATATGCGAATGCCGTTGTGGAGAGTGCGCATGACGGTGTACAATCCAACGTCCTCTTCGGGGTTTTGGCTCGGGGAATAAAACATGTCAACGTGTGCTAGTTTTTCGTTGGAAAGGTGGTGAAGGTGGCGGGGGAGCTCAATGATGGCACGAACGCGGGCTGGTGTGTATCCTGAAATAAATAGCTTAGCTGATTCCACTGTAAATGGGAGAGGGGAGAGGATGGTGTACGATGAATTCCCTGTCTCCACCCCTTGTTCGAAATGAGCACCGTGTCGAAACATGCCGGTCGGCTAATGCAGTCGAATCAGTTGAACTTGGTGGGTTGAGCTCGTATGACGTCGATATGGGGACCTTCAGAGGGCTTGAAGGGCGGAGGCACGTGGAAAAGTCGAGCACAAGACCAACTCTGGACCCTGGTTTCAGGCGTGACCAGGTCGGGTATTTGGGCTCTGAGATCGGGGCATGCGGCCTTGAGGTACTTGGTGAGTGAGGTCAAGAGCCGAGGTGCATCGTTTCGTTCCTCGAGGTCGCCGAGCTTGATGCGGGCGTCCATGGGAGTCTTTGCGATCACAACTTCAGGGACAGGATGGAAGCGTGCAGGCTCAGGTTCGGCCTCAGGGTCCTGATCTGCATGTTCCTCCTTCTCCCACCGACCACCAACCCTGGTTTGCTTGTCCCTCAAGAACTTGTCTAGCATAACTGCAAGTCTGGTCTGGATCTTTGCATCGTTCAGGTCATCTAGGTCCTCCTCTTCCTTGTCCTCGTCCTCCCATGCGTCGTCGTTCTCTATATCCTCAGCGTTTGCTTCTTGTATGGCGGCTAGTATGTCTACTCAATCGGCTTTCTCCCCTATCTCGTCTAGGTATTCTTCATGCATTGCTAGGGCTTTGATTTGCTGGATATACATCGCCATCTGCTTGATTGCGTTGACCTGATTCGACGCCTTGTATCCTATCTTCGCGAAGTCAATGTGCAATCGTTCCGACGTCTCAGCATTGTACCTGTCAGGTGTCCCGAGCATTCGAATGAGTTGGACATAATGCTGGATCATGTGGATCTTCGGTATCCCATGAAATGCCTCCCTAGTCTGTAATGCGGGGAGTCGTCTGAAAACAGACTTGTTCCGATGAAATGTTTGTAAGCATTGTTCCATTCCATTGAGCTCGCTGTCGGTTAAAGACGAAGAATGAGCCAGATACATAAAGTCGAGTAGAGCACGAGCCGCCAACACAACACGTTGTTCTTGATCTGATACTACTGGTAAGAGAATTTTCGCCATCTCTTTAAGTTCGCGACTGGTCCATTGGGAGACGCCAGTAATCCCGTTCTTGAAGTGGCGCAAACCATGATGCTCAGGCATTGTCGAGTATCGCTCGTCCAAGATCTGCTTCCCAAGGATTTCGGTCACCCATCTGGTAAGATGATCCTTCATGACGCCCTTGTGTAGCTGATGCAGTAGGTCTGGCGTCATCAGGCAGTCGACGCGCACATGGGGATAATTCTTCCAAAACGGATTGATATTGAATAACCCCATCCGTTGGAACTTCACAGATCCTTTACCCCGATGTTCGTCAAGAGCCTCAACAACATTGTTGTGGGTTCGCACGGGGGAATCGCCGAGATCACCCTTTTTTCACGGATGGACAGTGCACAAAGGGCAGTGTGTCTGCTTGACGCATGCGACTTTGCACTGTTCCGGAAAATCGGCGACATACGAGGCGAGGAGTGGGTATATGTGTTGGACTCCGCCGTCAGCGCACGGAACTTTGACACTGGTCTTGGCCGCCTCTGCGAGAGGTTTCACAAGTGCACGCATGCACTGATGAAATAGGTGACGCCGTTGTATCCGTCGCTCCTCCTTGTCTGATTCGCAATCGAGTTTAGGTACCGGTAGGTATCCCAGCAGGACGTTGACGCGCTTTGAAGTGCGTCTTCGAAGGCATTTTGGCAGATTTCCAATTGTTAGGTAGATGGGATGGGCTTTTTTGTTGCCGCTGAAGTTGGTGAGTTTGGTCTCGTCCGAGGAGATAATAACCGGAATGATTGTTCCAAATTCATCTTCAATTTCGCCCTAGCAGCAATTGATATGTCGCTTCAAGTACAAGGAATGCAAGGTCTAGTATCGCTCACCTGCATTTCCCACATCCAGTCGGCAGTATGGATATCGTCTTGTATCTGGTTGGTCATATTTTTCGATGTCCATTTCTTTATTGGTCTAAACTGCATGAATTTTCCAAGTCGTTTATTTCGCAGGAGCTGCTTAATGATTTCAAACGCATCACGCAACCATAGCTCGACGATTTCTATTCCTTGATCGCCCTCTATCACAAGCGCCTGAACGGTCCACCCCGCCCCGTGCAGTAATTTATCGATATCTATAACCATCGCCTGGTTGCCACCCCAAGGCATGCTGTCGCGAAGCTACACACAGTGAGTGAGCTTCATACGTGTCCATCAAGAAACACTCTCACTTGTTGCAAACGCATCAATTTATTCCAGTGTTTTCCGCTCATGCCTGACTCCATCAAGAGTTGAGCTAGGTCGAAGCACTGCTGGTTTGATAGTGCCCCCACATTTGGGTACTTGCCTCGGCTGAGCTCCTTTTCTGTGGCTCTCCGAATGGGCTTTCCTGCTGTCGGTATGTGGTATTCTTGAACATAAAATGTTTGTCCGTGGTGATCTGTCTCTTCATACAGTTCGACTGTTACGCTGCTGCTGCTGGAATGGTCCGATGGTGCAGGCCGTGGACTTGAGCGTGGGGGTAGTTCATTGTCAAATGGTATGTTCGCCATTTGAGCGTCGTCCTCATTGTCTGAATCGATTGGCCCTTGTTGCGATTCGGCCTCAGAGTCTACATCGTCACCATAGTCACTTGGCACCTCATCCTCCTCAATTTCATCTGCTGACCCTAATTCCATTGGTTCCTCGTGCCACCCCGCACCTATCACATCTTCATCCTCTTCCTCTATGTATTCTTCACCTTTGTCGTTGTCTGCTGCCATCTCAATATCACTGCTCGAATGAGCACTTTGTGAATGAGACCCTGGAGTGTTAGCACATCATCGAGACCATGGGGACATGCCTGCTAGCTGAATCTGATATTCAAGCCATTCCTCCTGAAGCTCTCGACACTCGGCCTTCCTGCGTATATGCTGGCTGATCCCTCTGTGCGTAGGTCTCCACATTCTGCAGTGACGGCAATAAAAACTCGGGTCCCCCAAATTGGGTCCAGGGGATGATGGACCAGCCCCCTTGTGTGCGTCGACCAGGTGTACAGTATGGGCCTGAGTATTTGTGAATAGGGCAGGACATTGCAGGCACTTGTACTCTCGCATTGTAGGTATATGCGTGAGTCAGTCGGGTGTGTAGCAGGGTATAGAGTGTTGTAGTAGGGTGTAGCACGGAATAAGATCGGTAGCACAGTGCAGTTTAGGATTGCTAAGCAAACAAAGACCCTGATGTTGACGTGATCTACTGTTTCAGGTAAAGGGTCTCAAATGACAGCCTTTCTCACAACATCGGCCCTACGGCTCAACTACAATGGCCAGCCCCGAAAAACACAAAATTGTGAGAACGGAGAAGGGGGCAGATTGGGGTACGTATTATTATTATTAATTCTCTGTTTAATTACAGGTGCTGATGTCGCGTTTAGACGTGGGACGAGCCAAGTATTGGGCGACAAGTGTAGCCATCACTTGGACCAAGAACGTTTGAGTGCAGGACACAGAGCTCGAGGCGCTGGAGGACACTGAACCCACGATAGAAAGTCCAGTCAAGAAGGCTCCTAAACCGAAGGTGAAGGTAGTGGTGAAAAAAGCTGCGCCACGTCTTGAAAGCGAGGATGAAGGTACGTACAGTAACCAGATACGGTATCCAACTCAAGCTAACATCTTTCTCTAATGTTCGTAGTGGAGGCGCGTAATGTGGCTCAAGTCGTAGAGGACGAAAGGCGATGCCTCCAACTTCAGTACATGATCCACGGCCGTGACAGCATGCCTCTTGACAAACTGCAAACCCTCGATCTCCCAGAGCTTGAAAAACTCTGGGAAGAAGGTCTCTTGGGAGCTTGCTCCACTGCTCCTGCTCAAGCCAAGGCCAAGGCACCAAGTGCTCCGGCTAAGAAGACATCAAGTGTTCCTCCAAAGAAGCCTGCCACGAAGACGCCAGCTAAAATCCGAGCCTCCAAGGTATCGGTATCCAAGGTATGAACTATACCGTTTGTTCTTTCATATGCTAACTTGCTATTTAGGTCACACCTCTCGACTTGCCGCTCATTCCGTTTAAGCAAGCCCACGAACAATCCATGCGTGCCAATTCAACTCCGGTACCTTCCAAGCGCATCCGAGAGCTGTCAGTAGATAGTAATGTGGAGGTCCGCCGTCCCCGCTTGGACGTCCCTAGTATGTGTTTTTGGCATATTGCTTGGGTTTAACATCAATAACAAGTTTGATTACATTATAGCCAAATCCGGGATATCTCGGATCTTGGCTCCGGCCAGCAGAGCCCCGTCTTCCGATAGGCCCACGACAGCATCCCGGGCTAACTCCATGGCACCAAGCACTATGTCAGCTCGCTCACAGTCGTCCGCACCTTCTAAGTCCGCCTCTTGAGGCGAAACCTTGGATTACGACAAAGGAGAAGTCTTTAACCTCCATGTTGAAGACTTTGGAGTTGAGGATGAAGTCCAGGAAGTGCGTACGCTCAAGCCCAGTCAAGGGGGCGGCAAGGACAAGGGCAAGAAGGTAAGATCGTGACTCTTTTCCTTGTAATTGTTCGACATCTAATTGTTTTCCTGTCGACAGCAGCCAAAACCCCGCCCGAAGAAGGGAGACTACAACAACGACCCCCAAAGGAAGATTATTATCGAATGAACAGTGGAAGAGACCGTGGCTCTAATCACTCTAGATATGACCTGTACCGACCTTGAGCTTCCGATTCGGAAGGGGTGGATCAATGCCCTCAAGTACCTCCACCTAACGAGCGAGGAGTTCCCGATCACTCAACACTCGATCGAGGTGGTGAGTGGACTCGAATGCGATCGATTAGGTGCAATACTGACTACATATCGAATCAGTGCAAGTCGCTTGTGCATGGATTTCGTTCACATGGTCGCCAGTATCTCAACCCCATCGTTCTTTCTCACTACAAACTTGACCTTGATGAGCTGGACATTGACGATGTCAAAGCCAAGGCTGCCAATCTGATACCTGACGAATTCCATCACGACGTAAGTGTGATTTTATACGCCAATTGCAACTGTCACTTACTGTCTTTCAGCCAAAGGAACAGGATCCAAACGCCGGCCACTATCGAAACTCCATACTGCCTTGCGCAATAGTGGTAATTTGGATGAAAGGCAACAAACCTACCACAGTCCGCTTCCCCAATCTCTTGGATCCCGTACCTGATAAGTGTATCGCCTACGCTGCTGCAATGGTGAGTAGGCACCGCTGGTACTCGAGATACATGGGTACTCAACATTGAACAGGTACATGATATCCTGAAGCGATTGGCTAAGGACAGGATGATCAAGATTGAGAGCAGGGCAAAGACGGAGGAGGAGAAGCGGGAGAGGGAACAGGAGAAGGCAGCTGCGAAAGCTAGGGGGGAGGATGATATCGACGGCAACGAGGATCCTATGAGAGTATTGATGGAAGATCATCTTTACAACCTCAAGGTCTTCAAGGAAGTCATGGGGGGTGACTACCACGCCTGGCGAGCTGAGCTGTTCAAGGATGCTGCGTGAGTTTCTCTAGCTCGTTTGTCAATTTCGATTGACAAATTTATTCATTTAGCAAACGAGCCAGCATTTACAAGGGGGGCTTGGACATCGAGGAGAAGGAGCAGGAGAAGCCCCGCAAGTGGGGTAGGCTCACACCAGCATTGTTTGCAGGCGAACTGAGGCTTGCAAAAGAGCGGAAGGCGGCTCTCATGTCCACTTCTGACTCGAACGCACGAGCCAACAGCAAGTCGACTGCCAAACCCAAAGCCCTGCCTCCCCCACCATCAAAGCTACAACAGGTCGAGGAGCAGCCCAAGGTGCACCTGCCCTCCCGCTGCTCATCTAACAATCCTGTGAGTGGCTGTGCCTTGTTGGATCATGAGCGGCCGCGCTCAACAATTGTGCAGGGCTTTCTGGACACAGACGAAGACAACAAGACCCCTAGCAACAAAGAATCAGACGATGGAGGTGTGGGATGCATGAGCAAAGCCATCAAGCGTAAGGTTCGGCCTGCAAATAGTGACGAGGAGAGTGAAAGCGGGGATGAAACGGAGTCCGGGGAAGAGGCCAGGGAGGAGGAGGGGATTCAAGGCGGGGCTGAGGCTGAACTAGGTGGACTGGCCAAGGTGAAGGAACCCGACAGTACAAGCAGGATTGCTGCAAAGCAGAAGTCAAGCCCAGAGGAGACTAACACTGATGATGGACATGACCTGCAGGCCGACCAGGACCCGTTGGTGTCTCAGGAGGAGCCGCCCGTCAAGAAGCGTAGGCTCGACGAACCACCTGCACTTGACGCCCCTGCTTCCGACGAGGAGGCGCAGGAGCCACCTCCACTGGCTGTTGAAGGCCCTCCCAACGTGACTAGCAAGGCTGTCCCATCCTTGCCCCTTTCTGATTCCCCCGAAGACTTGCCCACTGTCCCTAAGTGCTTGACCCACTCATCCGAATCAACGAAGGACGCGCCCCCGGACCAGGAGGCAATGTGGCTTGCGCTCAAAAAGCACCAGAAGATCAAATCCGAGAAACGCAAACATACAGTTCGGAAGAGGAAGGAGGAGGAGATGGAGAGCAAGAAGAACGATGCGGCCTGGGAGGAACTGGAGCGCAAGGTCAAGGAAGGAAAACCAGTGAAGGCAAAGGCAAAGGCAAAGGCAGCGAAGACAAGCCAGCCCTGCAAGAAGAAAGCTAAGACGTAATGGTGGCTTGCAGGCTACTTGTTTGGTGAGGATGCCCAGTACGTACCTGCTAGCTGTCAAACCTTCTCACTGCTGACATGACTAGTTGCCGGTTATGCCATCTATCCCGTCCGTCACCTCAATTCTTGCTTTGTCGTTTGCACAGCGGTATTCTCCTCTATTGTGTTTCTGTGTTCCGACTATGATCTGCCCTGCTGTGATTCGAATAGCTCGCATAGTGTTCCTGTACATATATTCTATCATTCCGTATCAGCAACCACAGTATATCCATTTTCCGATCACTTAAAATGCTACATGCGCTACGTACACTACGTGTATGCGCTACGTGTGCTACGTACACGAGATACATGTGCTACGCAAACTATTTGAGATACCTACACCTTCTATTTTTGTGCTATACTATTTAAGAGATCTGCTATGCGTAGTACTAAGGGTTTTAAGGGTAATATATTGCGAGTTTGGTGGTCTATACAGTGTTATATTTACTGCTACAGACACTACATTACCTACAGTAAAGTTATAGGGGGTGCTATTAGTACTACGAGCTAACTAGACAGTGAGATTCTGCACTATAATAGTTTGTGTAGGCACTGCTATGCATAATACAGTTTTCTATGTCCCATCTATAGACACAATACAAAGACTACACCACTTGTAGCAGCGTTCATGCCAAAAAAGGTGTGTTTTGTATGGAGTGATGAATTTCTTAGCCGATATCACACAGAGCACAACCTACAATTCATTGTTGCAAAAGCATTCCGGCAATGTAGTTTTCAAGTGCTATAAAGTCTACTGAAGCACTACAATGTACAACAAATGCTACTATACCACTAAGATCGGTAGCAGAGCGGAAGGAAAATAGCAGGAAAAAGGCACAGCATCTTTTAGATGTAGTCAGAAAATACCGCACAGTAGCAATGCTTATCGCTATATAGCATCGAGCAAACTATATATGCTATAGTTGATACAGCTGCTATTTCTTGCTATGTAGCGCGCTGTAGCAGCTGTAGCGCAAGAGTGGTTTTGCTGATGGAGCAAGTTAGATAACCACCATAAGCACCAAGGTCATGTAATGTGTTAAGTGCCTGGGTCACATGATAACTTGCTCCTTGCTCCAAGTTACAATGGAGAGAATTGCAGGAGCAAGTTAGATAACCAACATAAGTGCCAGGATAAGCACCAAGGTCATGTGACCATGTTTATAGCTTGTTTGACTTAGGAGAAAATGCTATAAACTATAGGCTAATTCTCTTGTTATGTTGTGGCTGTCTGTGCAGGTCATAACATCTGGTGTTTTGAACACAGCTACACTTTGCACTTGTATAGTCATTTTATATTTCTCCCTGCATACCTCAAGTGTCATGGCCTAGACCATGAGAACAAATTTACTCTGATTTATTATGATTTTATTTATCTCTATTTTTTGGACAAGTCCCATTTATTCAGATATATGCATAGAATTATTGACTGAGTCATGTGACCTTGTTGTTGTTGACCATTGTTGACGTATTCTGGAATATTCTGTTGACACAGCACCATCCCTGTTACAGGTCAGGGTACACTTGGATATCTAGAGCTTAAACAAATGTAGATATGTTAGTATACACTAATCATACTCAATACTTCTCAGACTAGAGTAAGAAGGCTCAAAGTAGTTGCAATATGATCAAGTAACACTCAAGGTAGTCTTAATCTTTCACAGTGTAAACTGACTAATTTATAGGTATAAAGAGCAAGACTACTATGGTCAGGTTCCCTTAGATATCTTAAATGTAGTTCAGCCCTAGTCACTTGGACTAACTGATACTAATCTTAATTCTAGACTTAAGTGTTAGCTTATAGGATAGATGGTGGGCTGCCTAATGCATGTACTTCCTCAGCTACAGGTACTTAGATTTCCTCTAATAGCTGGTACTTAATGTCACACTCAATCAGGCAATATTGTATCCTTATATATCTCTGTATATAAGATACAATGAATCAGACAGTATATAACTAATATGGTACTATATTCTTCAGTACTAGTTATATAAGAAATCACACACAGACAAGAGAAATAGAAAGAGAAAAGAAACCAATAACCAGTCTTGGTTGAGTAAGAGTGGGTGGTCTGGAAGGGCCTCAGAGGAGGTCCTTTTATACCCTGAGGAGGGCATTCCAGAGCCAAATAGATGCATGTATGCCAGTGCAATCATCAAAAGAGGGTACTGCTATACTTGGGGTACACCCTAGCCCAGTATAGGATAAAAGAGTAAAGACAGGGTGTGGATCAAAGGCATTGATGCATCTCAGACCTGCTATTGGCTTGTAGATCATATTATCATAGTATATACATATAGTGAATGGAGGCTACATCTCAGTGAGTCATAATGTGAGTCAGAGAAGCTTCTGGATCAATTTGGAAGGCTCTCCTGACTCACTGGAGTCATTAGATCTTGATTGATGGTCCAGTAAGATTCTAATGATCTTTGGGCCATTCTGGTGTGAGGATCTGGTGGATTGTGAGGATCTTCAGGCAGCAGATACTGCCAAAGATTAGCTATTGATAGAGCATAAGATCGCTTTGATAGCATAAGCAGTTGCCAAGATATGAGCAGTGCAATGTTGTACTCAATATTTCCTGATAAGAGGAAATATTGCAACCTCTATGTCTCTCTGAGATCTTATTGTAAAATATTAATAAAATATGCATTGGAAAGCAGAGAATTTGTACTATTCAATGGAACTCAAAGTAGTACAATTTGGAGCACATACAAATTCAGGTAATTCACAAATTAATAACAGAGGCATTGATTGAGGTTGGCAGTGCAGACTAAAATAGGAGAAAATGTTAGTAATCCATAACAATCCCTCATATTGTATGATTTCATCTAGCTTCTCATTTCATATGTACAGCCTTCCTGTGAATATACAAGGGAGAGTCTGAGAGCCTTAAGCCTCAGAACTCAACCTCCTGTTGAACATCACCTTCTACCTGTGTGGTCACCAAGGCAAGCAGCTTCTGCCCAGTGCTCTTAAGCACAAGTGTAACTCTTAAACCCCTCTGCATCCCATCACAACCATCCCCTTCTGTCATGGCCTAGACCATGACACAGATTTATTTCAAATTTTTATAAATTTATTTCACATTTTTCTCCATTTTATTTTATATACTTTTTGGCCAAGTCACAGATATTAGGATATATGCATAGATTTACTTACATAAGGAAGTCATGTGACCTTCTTGTTGTTTGACCCTTGTTTGTATCTTCCAGAAATGTCTTTCTCTGATGACATGTCATTAGCACCCTGGTTACCATTGCCATCATACCATAGTTGCAGATCATGCCATTGTTGCTACTTCTTATTTGTCCTTGGATTTGATATGTACAGCCTTGGACATGAATATATAAGGGAGAGTCTGAGAGCCTTAAGCCTCAGAACTCAACCTCCTGTCAAACCTACCTTCTACCTGAGTGGTCACCAAGCCAATCAGTATCTGCCCAGTGCCCTCAAGCACAAGTGCATCTCTAAACTTCCCTGTGTGTCATTGCAACCACCCTCCTCACTGTGCATCCCCTCCTAGACATTGTGGTCTTGATCCTCAGTGTTACAGTCCCTTGGATCTGCCTTTGCCTCACAAGCATTAGGTGTTACCATCCAGGTCATTGGCTCTGACATCAGATCTCTCCAGTACTGTCCCAGCACATCACACCATAAGGCATAGCCTCAAAACAAAACAAAAATACTCAATTCCAAAAAAATAATTTACATCTCATCATTCATACTTGGCCCTATTTCATAGGAAATCTTATATGTAATTAAGGAAACAGTGAAATGCAGGGCATTTCAACCTTTTTTCTGTGCAATTAGTTTCAAGGTTTGGGATAAGGGATGTTACATGCATACTAAGATGTTCATGCTCTCACCTGTGATTACTTGGTCCCTTGTAAGATAGTTATAAAGCTGCAACATGCTTCCAAGTCACAAGGGGCCTTTTTGACATCCCGATAAGTGCCATTTGTGTCTTGCATGGGGAGGACAATTCGGTTCAGCATATGATGCAAGGTGGGGCATCAGAACTGCGCCGTGCCACAGTCCGAGATTTTCAGGTGATCCACAGCTGGGTAACAGCCCACCTGCCAAGTAAGCTTACCATAAGACAGACCACTAAAGTGTTTTACAGGAGCAACTGCGGGGCGCAGTCCGGCTGGTCTAATGCTGCCGGCGTTGGCCAATTCTAAGCCATTCGCGCGGTGGAAATGCTTAGTCATGCTATGTTCGGCTCATGAAGACGACGTTTACTCTCGCATGGGCCGCAGTATTCTGGAATGACGAAGCAGTGGAGGCTATACTCTTACTTGTAGACTTTCATTCATTGGCATAGCATACGCATATTTCAGACGTCGTCGTTGGGGTGCCTGAAGGTTGGAGTGGAATTCGACAGCGTAGATCCTGGTCCGCAGTCTGATGCATGTCCTTATTTCAACCTCCCGCTCCGGAAACTTTCATTGCAGCAAACTTTCCCCTCTCGCTATTCTCTGCTTGACGCCAATTTATCAACCCTTACACAGCGATTATCATTGCGAACGAGCGAATGCGTTTGTCGACTCCACCGGCTTCATCTCAAACATGTTCCCCTCGGTCTCAGTCATTCGCTTTACGTGGTACTCCACATGATGATTTGGTGCTTGCTGGGCCTCCAAAAAACGTTGATAACATACGGCTTGGCGGACAGCCTCTTGGACGCTCATCTACCGGAGATATCCAACCGCTTGCTTATCCCCCTCGGGATGCATCGACTGGCTCCGAAACCTCAAGCAGAATAGGTGAGCGACTTCGCCCGACAATACAAACTTAGCCGAAACACATGCCACGCAGACAAAACATCGCCCATAGTGACCGATTACGTCAAGGTTTCACTTGCCGACGCAGACGCGAAATTCCAAACCGATGGTCGTCTGCAAATTTCTTTCGATGAGAGATTTACTCGGAAGCTTCCAGACTCATATTGCGAGCCTGTGTCGGAACCGTCAATCGACGTGACTGGCTTTAGGGATGCACCAAAGATGAGCGTGAACATTATGATCGTTGGCAGCCGGGGTGAGTTCTTTCGATTTTATCTCATTTATAAAAACTGAGAAAAAAAAAAGGTGATGTTCAACCATATCTTGCACTTGGTCAAAAGCTTCAGCAGTATGGTCATACTGTTCGCTTGTCTACCCATGAAACGTTTCGCCAGTTGGTCAAGGACGCTGGTCTTCGTTCTTTAGCATCGGAGGCGACCCACACGAATTGATGAGCTACATGGTCCGAAATCCAGGTCTCATTCCGGGATTCGAAAGCTTGAAAAATGGTGACATTGGGAAGAAACAGAAGATGGTGGGAGAGGTAAGCGCTTTGTGCCGTTACTATCTCATTGTGTGACGAGACCGATAATGATGACAGATACTGGAGGGATGCTATCAATCGTGTTTTGCACCTGACGCTGAGCAAGACGGTGGATCTTTGTTTTCTGCAGACGCGATTATATCAAACCCGCCCACATTCGCTCACATACATTGCGCTGAAGCGCTTGGGATTCCATTATTACTATCCTTCAGTAAGCCCTCGGTCGCGATCTAAACGCAAATGCTAATGGTATGTTTAAATCAGCGATGCCTTGGTGCGCAACCGCCGCGTTTCCCCATCCACTTGTAAACGTCAAGCACAGCCCGAAAGACGAGCCCAAGCTGGTCAATTATTATTCATATGGTCTAGTCGATATTATGACTTGGCAAGGGTACGTTATGACATAATGCTGCTCTTGAGATTTGACTCATGGTATAATATAGACTCGGTCACACGATTAACAGATTTCGGTTGAAGCGTCTTGGACTATCATACCTCAATACGCAGTCGGCCATAGGGATCATTGAACGATGTGCGGTCCCGTGGACTTACTGTTTATCGCCTGCGCTAGTACCCAAACCTTCGGACTGGATGGATAATATTGGTATGTCACACTTCGAGAGCGCCAGAGCGGATGCTGATGAAAGCGCGAGCAGATGTTGTTGGATTTTACTTCTTGGACTTGGCCAAGGGATACACTCCTCCGAAAAATTTGCAAGAATTTTTGGACGCTGGAGAACCTCCTATCTACATTGGGTTCGTTCCACTGCTTCTGTGCTAAATATATCACTCACCCCTGGTGTAGCTTCGGCTCGATTGTACTAGAAAATCCGCAGGAAATCACGAGTAGGCCATTTTTGTATTTTCCGCTCGTCTCCCCCTCAAGCCCATGCATATAGAATCGGTGCTTGCGGCAATTTCGCTCTGTGGTGTGCGGGCGCTCGTATCTCCCGGATGGGGTGGCCTCGACAAAGACATGATCGAGTCAGCAGGGCCGAACGTATTTGCGCTCGGAAATGTGCCCCATGATTGGCTCTTTGAGCGAGTTAGTGCTGTGTGCCATCATGGTGGAGCCGGTAAGCATATAGTCAATGGTCGATTGGATTTCATAGGCTCACGCACACACACAGGGACCACAGCCATAGGGCTCAAGTGCGGGAAACCAACCATCATCGTGCCTTTCTTTGGAGACCAGGTATGTAAATCGTCCTGTCAGAAGCATTTTCCCGTTCGAACATTGCTCCAAGCCATGGTGGGCGGCCCAAATCGCTCGTCGTGGTGCGGGTCCACCCCCGATTTATCCAAAACAGTTGACGGCCGAGTCGCTTGCAACTGCTATTCGCATTGCGCTTTCACCACAAGCAAGAGAGGCTGCGTTGGCTGTTAGCCAATCGATTGAACAAGAGGTGCGTCCGCAATGCTTGGAACCTTCAAGTCGGTTTGATGATGATGGGGTTTCGTAGGACGGAACGAGGAACGGTGTCGAGTCGTTTCATCGGCATTTGCCTCTGTTGAACATGCGGTAGGCGTGCTTCTGTTTCTGTACGAAGCAAGATGATAATTTTACGTTTGTTGGGTACCAGGTGTGACCTTGATCATTCGAGGGTGGCGGTATGGTATTCAGAAGCGTTGAAACTTCGGCTCAGCGCATTTGCCGCTCAAGTACTGGCTGAGCGCGGAGAGCTTGATCTGAACAAACTCCGGCTCCACCGTACGTGTTCCAGGATGCCCCTTTTTGACCATTACGTGACTCAATAATATGCTTCAGGTTCGCGCGAGTACGATACTCATATGTATGCTACGGATCCAGTTACTGGGGCGGTCTCTACTTCTCTCAGAACCATGAACGATATTACTCGAGGAATCGTTAACATCCCATCGGCAAGGCCAGGCAAGGCTTTGGCTGATATCGTTGGAGGTTCTGTTCTAGGTCGGTCCAGTCGGGTTTGATGGTATTCACGGCTCATGGTGTTCCTCTTGCAGGGAGCCAAGCGATTATTCAAGGTTTGACCGAAGGCATGCTTAATACCCCCAAATTGTATGGTGGCCAGGTTCGGGAGATAGGAAAGGTCAAGGGTGTGGGGTCTGGCTTTGTGGAAGGTGGAAAGGTACTCTGGTTTGGTTTGACATCGGGACCTTGCTTAGCGTACTCATGCGCCAATGTAGGCATTTGCGTTTGGCTTCTTGGACGGGTGTGCAGATGTAGTAAGGGAGCCGACGAGGAGGTACAAGAAGAGTGTGAGTCGGCCGTATGAATCTGCCTACTTTATATATTGAAGCTTGCAAAGGGTGTTCTCGGTGGAGTGGCTGGTGCGGCTATCGGAGGTAAATCTCTTCAGGCCATTGTTCTTATGGGTTGTCCCTGATATGCTGAAATTCCTAGTCACAAATTTGTGTTTCAAGCCCCTGGCAGGGACGATGGCGGCCTTTTCGCATCCACTTCAAGGTACGGTTAAAGAAGTCCGGGAGTTGTTTCATAAAAAGACCAGCACACAATGGCACGGGACTCGTTATCAGCAGGGGGTGGTTGAGGTGCAGAGATCCTCGCAGGCAGAGCGAGATGCGGTGATCAGGGCATTTGAAGTGTATAAGTTTGAGAGAGACGCTAAGAAGAAAGCAATCTGAGATGAGAGACGGGAACGGGTTGGGGGATTGGAACTTTCTCCATGGATCGAATGTTGAAATCAAATATCTACTATATTTGCGTATAAAAGCGAAGAGTATAAGAGTGTGATAAAATAGTGGGAGCGAGTGAGGCGACGGGCCGAGGAGGCTCGGAGACCCGCTATTTATCCTCTACAAATCGCTCCGAGTCATGATTGGCAATGCGCATATATTGCGCAGATACGCTTGACTCGTTTACTGAATCATTTCTCTAGCACTTTCTACTATATAAAAGAACTTTCTACATCGATGAATGTGTTTGGAGTGTGATCTTATATGGCTAGGGGATATATCTACTGGACTGGATAGATGAACCTCGTGTGATTTGTTTCGCGAGAGGTGATGCGTGTGATGGCACCGATGCAGCAGATATACAACCAGTCTGCCAGCTCCACGTGAGTGAATATCCACAACTTCGTGGTTCAGGGGGTTCCTTTTTAAACTGCGCGACCCTCAAGAATAGTCATTCTTGGGTGCCGTGGGAATTGGCACGGGGGTCTGAGGAACCCAATTGGGGGGCCGACACTGCCACTGATCAACCAACGCCATTAATACCTTGCCGCCGCTCCTTGAGGACGATCATTTCTGTTGAATTTACAATCATATGCATGTATGTATGCGCATATTTGTTTCTGTTTTGTATCCCCCCTCTCTGATATCATGCGCAAGTTCGTGGGAACCCCCTTTCTTCTTCCTTAGTTCTCTACCTTCGTAGTTAAGCTAAGGTATCGTATTTTCTTTCTTTTCTCATGTATTCTATTCACACTGTACTCTGTAGTACGATTTGTATCTTAGGTACAGTATATACACCAGTTCTCTACCTTCGTAGTTGAGCTAAGTACGATTTGTATCTTAGCCACGAATTACCTCCCTGCGTGAGAATTTCAACTTTGGATAAACACTCGCTCCACCGTCGTCGTCACGGTGAAGGTAACTTCCAGACACTCGAATTTATGGCCCATATAGTTGAGCCAGATGAGGATGTGGAAGAGACCGAGGCCCAAGCTTAGAGCTGTGACTTGCTTATCGGCACCATGTATATTCTGGTTTGTTTACAATTGATCTGTTGACCAGCTCCGGAACTGACAGGCAGGCAACCGGGTGTCCCTGAATCCAACGTCAGCTTATCTAGGAGCTGTCGATATGGGACGGATACGAGCTCGCCGAGTAATTTGTATCGAGCCAGGTTCGATACAGCATCAGAGCAGCGCTAGCTGTGGAAGAGACTAGATTAGTAAGTTCGTCTTGCGACGTCTTGTCTTGGTCTTGCTCTAACGCTAAGTGAAAGGGCTTGGTTCCAACCACGATAACACATGACCTACGCGATGTTCCTTGCCACCAACAATCCCCACTCTCTGCCCTGCCTGCCTGCCATCCACTGCTCTGTCTCGAGCCCGCTCCTAGTTTTCCTATTTTTTCTCTTGCTCCGCCCCCCACCCCCTCCGGTACCCAGCCCTATGTCGCCAACGCGACCTACCAAAGGCAATGGCAAGGGCGAGGCGCCCAACAACGATGGTGCGTCGCCTGGTAAAGCTAGCAGGCGAAAGCGCAAAGAGTCGGCGCGTGCTCGTGAGGGACGCAAAGAGCTGGCGAGGTCTTTGCCGTTCGCGACAATAACCAAAACGCTCAGCGAGAGCGCCATGAGGAGGGCCACCCCGAACGTATCAAGGGGATGTCCGTAGAGATGGAGGGCGAAACCGAGCGTGAGACCCAGTATCAGGGTATGTGTCCTGTTCGTGCCCCCCGCTGTGCATTGAACTGACTTGACAGATATAGAATTTGCCTTTACGATGCAGGCCCAACACGAACGGATGGCGGGAAGGCTTTCTCGTATGGAAGCAAGCTTGGCTCAGCGGCAGGAGCTGGAGCACGGCTCGGCTCCTCGTGCGTCTGGTTTCTCGCGCTGTTGCTGCCTCGGCCCGTTCGGGTATTGACCACACCACTCCAGCTCCCGCCCCTGTCCCTGCACATACCGCCGCTCCTTCTGTCTATACGTCTGCGCCCAGTTGCGTTATGCCCCCACCCGCGCCTTTTTCTGTTCGGCCGGCCCGCAAGTTGAGTGACGTCAATATCGGCCAGATTCGTCAGCACTTCGGGCTTGAGGATGATAATTGCTGTTGGCTGGAAATCCGAGTGCGTACGGCTCCCTAGTGTATATTATATGACTTGACTAATCGCAGCTTCCGTCCAAGGCTACAATTCGCGACCTGATGGTATTGGCCATGCTCGATCTCAAGGCACCGTGGAAAAGGCAGAATATGACCAGGCTCAGCAACCCGTACGCTTATGTATGTTCGTATCTACACTCCGCCAAGATTTTCATTACTGAATCGTCAATATTGGTAGACCGTTGAGGGAATCTCTGATTTCCAGGGGTGCTTCAACAACTGGGCCGCTGAACTCATCGTTCCGAATATCTTCAATCACCACCGCACGTTCCACAACAGCAACGACCCCCCCCTCCCACTCACACACCTTGGTGAAACGCCCACCCAGGGGCAAGGGTAAACGTAAACCGTCGCCGCGTATGAAATGTATTCCTTTGTATTGATTCAGCCAGTCACTCACGAACTCGTCAGCCCATCGCCCGGCGATGGTGGGCACTTCTCCCACTCTGGCCTCTTTTCGGACCCTCCGAGCGATCCAGCCTCCAGGCCGGAGACTGGCCCAGCTGCAACACCATGCGACACCACAATGCCTTCGCTTCTGTCCCGTCATAACCTGTCGTCGTAATAAGACCCTGCCTCTTCAGGAGAAGGAAGAATCCAACGCCCGAAGACGATAGCGAGCCCCCAGTTCCGAACGCTGCGGTTGGTCGCAGCACGCATCATGCCACTGCAATTGCTGCCGCCGATTCGGCTGCCGATGACGATCAGCGTGCCGCAACACGAGAGAATGCCAAGAAGGCGGGGACAGGGAAGAAGAGGGGGAGCGACTGTCGAACGAGGTCGACCTCCGCAGGGCGGCAAGGGCATGGGGAAGAGCCAGCAAAGACGAACTCCTCCCTACACCCATCGAGCCGTGCGTAAGCGGTGCCGTTATCATGTGCTCTTTCGCACGCTAACAAACACCATAGGCGGCCTTCCCTTCGCCAGCTCGCCTATATGCGCGCGGTCTGGCGGCTATTCGTCGGCCCCGTTGGCCCCGGTTGCTCGTCGAGCACAATAACGTCTCTTTCATATCCACTGCATCATTGAGCGCTACTCGTGATAATTCTCACGACGTATAGGCGGCGCTGTACTGCCATGCTTGATCCGCATTTAAGATTGCCGGAATCTATTCATTTCCCTTCTCGACTGTGTGTAATCTGGCCTGTACCGCATAGATTTTAGGACGTCCGGACATATCGAAATGGACATTCATTCACCTCGAATTCGTTGAACACGCTCACGTTCGACTCTCGGTACACAAAGTGTCGAATCGAATCGCTCAAAAATGTGTTCAATAGTGTTGCTTCAAAACAAGTGGATTATTGAACAGCATCAAAAATGGCAAAAATCTGAAGATGTTGACAGGGGAATCAGCCGTTTTGTTGAATTTTGGCGAGAAAGAGCGGGCTATCCCAAGCAGAAAAATCGAAATTCGGGCAAGTTCGCCGCAAACATTCATGGTAGATTTCGCCGCTTCGGAGTAATTACGAGCGCAAACAAAGGTTTTAAAATATTCATTGAATCAGGTGACACTGCATTGTGTAGATACAAAAGTGTCAAACATATGTTCTGTGACATCAATGGCTCTGCTGGGGGGCCCCAGACGCTTAGGGTTGCCGCTCACGCCGGGCGCGAGCAGTCAATTCATAAATTTCTTGGTCGGTATAGTTGTCCGGGAGTCCTTTAAAGTATTTAGAAGGCATGGAATACTTGGACCAGTCCAACAGTAACTGTTTCGAAGCGGGAAGAGATCTAGCACACGCAACGACCCGGAAATTCGACGAACCAGCCCCTCGAACCGCGAGTTCCACAGAATTAGAAGAATCTTGATTATGCGGGCGAATCACGCCCTCAGGTTCAATGCTCTGGTCAAAGTGGAAGAAGTCATTCGGATCCCATTGGCTTTTAACCCGCTGCAAACGAGGGTAATTGTCGCCATAATATGCGTCTTGCCAATTATCGACGGTAGCATCAATATAGTTGATATATGCAGCCTTCTTATCGATGGCGAACGGCCCGAGTTGTTTTTTGCAGTCTTCACTGATATCCTCCATCGTCTTGTTGTCGGCTTCGTTATACCATACCAACTTCAGGTTGCTGATGTAGACACCTTGACGCCACGGGAAGGGAGTCGCACTTGAGTCGCGCGAAGCGGTCTTGCCGCCAATATGACTCCAGAGGAAATGCGCCCTCGCTCGCCCATCGACGCAATATTTCTCGTACGCCTGATCGATGACTGCGTTGATGCGACCGACTAGTAGAGGAGTGATGTCCCCCTGAGCAAAGATGAAAGATGTATGGTGGTGGAATATTGTACTTTTGGGGTCAAACCCTTCTGACTTGAGCTCCCACTGAGGCCATGGCTTTGCTATAATATCTCCTTCATCGGGGTTGAACGCGAGAAGTGGAGCTATGGCCTTTTGACATTCATCCCGACCACCGTTGTATATGAAGGTCATCTGGCCAAGTCGTCCCTTTTCCTTCCGTGCTATCCACCTGGCATCTGCTGTGAGCTCGTTCGGCCATGTTTTGTTGTTGAAAACGGCTAGCATCTGGTTAAAGCGGTCGCGGCTTTTGTCAAGGTCCCAGGTGAATGTCCCACCCGAAACCATTCCCTCTTCGTCGCGAAGCCGCCAGACCTTTGACTTGAACTCGACAAGAACAGCGAAATTTCCACCACCGCCGCCGCAAAGAGCCCAGAAGAGATCTTGTTTACTAGAGTCTGTTTCATGATCGTTAAGCGTGACGACCTCCCCATAGGCCGTGACGACTGTCATTTCGGTCACATTGTCGATGCCAAGACCATAGCTACGGGAGAATGGGCTGACGCCCCCGCCAAGTGTAAAGCCTGAAACGCCGACGAGATTGCACAGTCCCCCAATCACGATGTTCGCCTTGTGCTTGCCGACGAGCGTTTGGTAAACTTCCTTCCAGACTGCCCCGGCTTGAATCGTAACCTCGGTGTTGTCATCATTCACGTGGACGTGGTTCAGATTGCTCATGTCCATTACGACGCCGCCCTCGTTGAGGCAGTAGCCTTCGTACGAGTGTCCGCCATTCTTGACCGAGAGTTGGAGATCGTTCGACCGACAAAAGTTGACAATCTCCTTTATGTCTTGTATTTTCTCTGGCTTGACGATCGCGGAAGGGGTTTTGAGCCGGTGAAGGAGGTTTCCGATGAATGCCGCTTGCTCGTAGGCCAGATCGCCCGGAAAAAGAATTGAGCCAAGGGGTAACGCTTCCTTAAGCTCATCGAAGTAACTCGGTTCGAGTATAGCGACGCCATTGCCGGGTTGAATAGGATCCATGGGCTGTGAAGCTTGTTCAACGAATGGCTGGTTGTACCCGCAAATCATGAGGTTGGTCGGCTACGCTATCGGAAAAGAAATATGCTTACAGTGGTTTCTAGCATTGTTGTGATAGACTTTTACGCGGGAAAGATGCAAGATAAATTCGCTTAGGAGTACTGGGCAGACTAAGTCAGCACGCTGGCACGCAAAACCTTTCGGAATGAGAAGCTCACGGTAGCTAGAGAGTAAACTCGAGATGGGGTTTTCGCTGATTGTTCTTGTCCTATAAATACATCCAGCTCGGAATTCAACCCCTAGTCTCAGTGCTTCACGCACCGCCGACGTTAGGCTCGGTAGGACAGCCCCAGGCACATGCACTCTCTCAATCGCTTCACGGAGCAGCGACTCGAGATCGACTGATATTTTCGTATCGAGGAGACTGGTACCCGGGTCGGTTAATGGCTCTCCTATCTCGTAGGATCGCGGCATGGACTGGCAAATAAGATAAATCGGTCTTCGCCAAGCCCATCCCCGCTGAAATGATGGGAGGAATTGGGTATACCATTGAATTTTCAGGCGCTCAGCTGTCGTGTATGACACAATCAAGGAGCAATAATGTCGGGCTCCTGTCGCAATGTCAAACAAAAGAAAAAAACACGCTGCGACTGCGTGTTCAATTTATCCCAGTGTCTAGGCCGCTCATCCACGGAGCGGATAGCTGTAACTTTTTTTAAAAAAAAAATGGCTCAATCATGCGGTGTCATTGCTCGGATGTCAAGCAATTGGCGGGTTGTATGGGTTAAGGTACGTTCCGGAGGTGCAGTAAAAAGGCAGAGCAACAAGCAGCAGGGGGAACATATTAGTGGGGGTTACACAGAGTCCAGAGATAAAGGAGTCATACAGGCGAGTCATAAACGATCAAAAGGTAATCATATATGCGTTGAGATCAGCACGTGAAAGCCGCGAGGGAAGCAGCGCGGGAATTAGCGTTTCAAGGTTCATAGAAACAAGTGTCAAAGCAAGGCTATCTGTACGTAAGGCAGCATAAGTATATTCATCTGGGGTGATTCACGCTCATTGGCGGGCATCTAGCAGCTTGTCAGATAAACAGTGGTACGGGCATCGCCATACTTAGATTAAAGGTATGATAATGTCAGGATATGCCGCACTATGATTTTCAAACTAAGGGCCAATGCCACGTAACCATTTGTTTATCCGGCCCAGGAGGCGAAGGGCCCAACATGAGTCAAATGTAACATGGTTGTGCGTTCAACTCCCTTGTCAGCGAGCATCGAGTAAGTTTGAAAATCTAGCTACCGGTCCGGGTGCTAGTTGCTTCCCCTCTGGTAATGAGTTCTAACGATGAGTGTAGATTCCGTGCTGTTAGGTCTCAAGAAGCCAAGGACCTGTGGCTTTCATACACAATAATACGTAGAGCCGCACTTCCCATAGCCTTCAAGTCCACTAGTACAATGGTCTGGACCTTTAAGTGGCTAGGTAAGCGGTTTTCATATATGAGCCAGTAGCAGAAGCTGAACCGGCAAAGGAAAGCCTAGCTAGATCCTAGACAGAAAGCTGAAGGGCGGCTACGAGTGCCATCAGGAACGTGAGGCACTTAGATCAGTTAGCACCACTCATGGCATGAGGCGAGAATGGTTCTAGACATCGGGGGGCGAAAGCGTGCAAGAATCGGCCGTCTGATTTGGGCCACACTGATTCCTAAATGTGTCGGCTGATATCGTTAAGCATCAGTGGTCAGGTCAATATTTCAATGTTTCGTTAAGAGGGCTTCGGAACGACAAGGCAGGTAAATCACATAGTAAGTGCTAATCGAATCAATTGTGGTCGAGATGAATGCAAGCTCAGATAGCTGGGTCTACTTGGCGACTTGTTGACTGAAATTATGATAGTCTAAGCTCTCGTTTGGTTATTCCGTCGCTATCACAGTTGAGCTGGAGCTGACCGGCAGTGATGCGCGTTTCGGAACAGATAAACTACATTTCTAGAGAGCATTGATAGCTCATAGCTCTGCGGGGCGCAGTTGACCAGAGACATGACACGGATTAGCCGGGGGTGGAGACGACAACGGAGCAGATGACTTGCCGGTGTTTGGGCTTGCTGCGCCGGTGTGGCTTAGCTCCGACACAGCCACCTCGCAAGGCCTCATATTCTCCTCCACCATCACAATCAGCCCCCAGCACGGATCGCAAGTATTTTATTCGAAAAATACCAATATGCCAACGTAAGAGCCACCTATAATCACCCGTAACCCTGGCTAATCGCCTTCTTCATCTTGTTATAGCACGAGAGCGATGGCAAAGGCAGGAGGTAGCAACGCGGTGCAGTCTGAACAGAACAGTAAGTCCTCGTATACGGTTCAAATAGCTCATTCTAAACATTCTTAAAGAACCCCCACCTCGTAAAAAAGTGAAAGTGGCCAAAACCACAACGTCTAGTTCCAAGCGGCGTGTAAAGCTCAGCCTCGCCCGGTTGCTGGATTTGCCGCCAGAGATCTTCACCGAAGTTTGTTTTCATATTCCCCTATTCTATCTGCGCTATAGTTCATTTGCAGATTGCGATTTATTTATTGCCTGCGGACCTGCTCTCTTTGGCACGGTCGAACAAGTTCTTCCGCAAACTGTTCATGTCACGCGCCTCCCAGCGCCTATGGAAGACCGCAATCCGCAACGTCTTGGATATGCCCGATTGTCCACCAGAACTGAGCGAGCCTCAATATGTTTCACTGTTGTATTCCAAGACTTGTTCGGTAGGTTCAACGTGATCGATCCGTTCGCCTCGCTCACGCCCGTTTGGCAGAGCTGTGGAGCAAGAGTACTCCGTCAGATGGATCCTTATCTCCTAGTTCGTCTTTGCAATACGTGCCGCGATAAAGAGTGGGTATTGCGCTAGATGAGCGCCTGTGACGTCACTAATTAATTATAATAGGATCCAAGTGCTCTATATGTTCGACCCTGTATACCCACTCGTTCCCAGGAGTGATTGTGAGCGAGTTTCTCATCTCTCTGCATAATCTAGGTTGATCGGCCCAATTCTGTAGTAATGAAAACGCCCGAACATGGCATTATCTACACGTTCAAGTCTGAGTATAGAGAAGTCATGGCCAGGCCTGAGCGCGAAGACGAGGAATCGCAATGGTACAAGGACAGGACAGAGGAAATATACAAAAGGCAGACTGTGAGCCTTTCCTGCTCATACGTTTTCGTTGTTTGACTCCAGGATTGGAAAGCGTGGCGAGGACCTCGAGGATTTTATGAATATGCTGGAGGATGAGCGGGACGCGGAGCTCGATGAGCTAAGGATGCAAAGATGGCGACAGTGGGTGATATTTCTCGAATCTTTTGCTTCTCTGACCACGACTTTCAGGATTAAAGAGTTGGTCTCGGAAGACGGCTGGACGAACCGTGATATGTTTCCGTCCCCTGATAATCGCGCCGAGTGGCGCAAACTTGTGGGGCAACCCAAGCCTATCACCGATCGTAGTACGTATGCCCACAAATTTTTCGTTCCCGTGGACTGAAGGCCTTCATAGTCTGGGCTAACTTGTATCCCAAGTTGCTGCCCCTGTTGAAATCCAATCGCGAGTACAATGAGCGAATCGATAAGGAGGCCCGACGACGAAAACGTATCACAATGCTACAAAACATGGCCGAGCACATGCGAGCAGCGCTTCCGCCCCTCGTTCACGTCACCATGAAGCATCCGCCACAACCCCAAAGCCCCACACCCAGCACGTCTTCCGCGCCGACTGCTCCCGCAGGCTACTATCCCGATGTGAAGGTGGAATTCCCGTTCCCTACCATTGCCGAACTTGCCACTTGGCCGATGATCAAGCACATTCTGGATGACGATACGTCACCAGAGGAAACGGAAACTAAGTTTACGGCGATCAGGGACGATGTTGATCGTATGGTTCGGGAGTGGCGAGATAAGATCGAGCAGGACCTGATCGAGATTTGGAACATTGGACGGGATGGCGTACGCGGGCAGAAGCTTGAGCAATCAAAAAGCAAAGGGAAAGGGAAGAGAACGGCCGTCAAGAAAACGACAAAGCGAGAGACCCGTTCATCAAAAGGCAAAGCAACTGCTGAGACGGAGCTGGCTATGCCCTCACTGCCTACTGCCGAACTCGTCATTCCCGAATTCACGGTCACTTTTGCCCGACCCGATGGAACAACCACCACCAACCTTTCGGATCTACCCCCAAACCTCCAGTTGCTTCTTCGTGCTGATACCATATTCGCGGGCGAAGTGATCGAACACTCCTATCCTGGCATAGTGCCTCGCTTCCTGAGCTCGGGGGCCCATTTCGGATGTGCCAGCAGCATGTGCCATGGACAACGATGGGACTCGAACAAGTTCACGCGGGATGACGATTGCTCGGCGCTCGCCAAACTGATGCTCGCAAGGACGGGACGGCCGGACGCGACATCAGCCGAGATGAAGGCGCTGCGCGGCAATTTGAGCTGCGGGCGATGTAACTCGGGCTGGCCCGACACCTGGGACTATCTGGCAAGTCGCCACATGATGAAATTGTTCGTTTATTAACGGTCCTGATTAGCTGAGCCATTACCACAAGGAGCAACTGCAATGGAAGCTGGGGCAAACAATCATCCAAGCCAAACCCCAAGCTGGGTTCGTCTACGCCAACACTCATGACTTGGGACCCGGCAACGACAAAATATTTGCGCGCTTCACGACTCCTCAAGAATCGGCACAACACCTTTTGCTGAGCACCGTGAGCAATATGCCGATGATGCGGTGTCTCAAATGCGACGAAATGGGTATCGACGCTCGGTACTTTCATACCTATCATGGGGAGCAGGAGAGTCCAATTGCTGAGCACCTGCGTGATGTGTAAGTCATCGGTTTCGTTTAACGGCTTGCACCCGGCTCATCGGATCGGCAGACACAATGTGATGCAGGCTTTGCCTGGGCTACATTTTAGGCGCTGGGAGTATGATATCGACTTTTATGATCCTTGGGCGGAAGAAGAGGATGATTTCGATAGTGATATGGAGGACGAGTTTTGGGACATGATAGACTGAAGTTGCTGTATACTCGTATAGTTAATTTGCGCTCGGTTTATTGTATCTTGACTCGATTCTAATATCACCCCTTGTTCATAGTGAAACCTCTGACAGAACCCGAGTCTACCTTGACCCAAACGGTACAGCTCGGAAGTACGCCCTGGCACGGCCGCGCTGCTGCGCTCCCCTAGTCTTTACTAACTTCCGTTATGCCACTATATCGATGAATGAAAAATCACGTTCGGTCCTTGCAACCGTTCCAGCCCTCGGAAATGTTTTAAATTATACAATCGATGGGTCGACACTCAATGATCTAAAGCCTTTTAGGATTGGGAAGGCTCGGTGAGATAGATAAGGGAGTAGACACGAATGAATAGAATGGATAGGACCCAGTACACAGCGGGTGCCGTTGTGCATGAGTATGGATACCATTTAGTGTCCATGTAGCTAGGCTGGTGCGATAAACATCATGGGATGAAAACAGAGACGAACACCCATACATGCGGGTCAAGCTATGCACGCAGTATGTTATGAAAAGACGAGCGCGATCCCAACAGCCATATCGGGTGGGTTATGAATCTGCGGCAAAGCCGACTGCCCCAGCGATCAGTCAATCTCCCCAACAGGAAACTGTTGAAATGCTAGTAGAGGGGATGGGGATCCTATTCGCTGTAAACCTGAACCAGCTGAGTTGCCCATCCTTGCCCCTGTGTTGACGCGATTGATGTACCCATGACTGAGCAATGCTCAACCGCACCAGTAAGGCATGTCAGCCTTTCTCCCTCTATCCAGCTCCCGAAATTAGACCCGAGACCTAGAGGGAACAAAATTGAAAGAAATACGGAATCGCAAGCGTAAATCATGTGGCACTGCATGACCGGAAATAGCTAGGAATGTCTAACACCGTGGCGGGCGCTCAAATGACATGAGTATTTGAAAACGCACGAACTACTCGATTCAGTGAGCGACTAACGGGAGGTAGCTAGTATTCAAACTTTGATCCGACGGAACCAGTCGATTGCATTACCCCTAAATGGCTTGCGCGTGTCCAATCAACCTTCACTCGGTATTAAATGTTCAACTATGTGTGTATATGCGTACCGAAAACGAATGACAGGATGCATGAGTCCATGTACAAGTATGACAATGAGTGTAGTAACCAAATGAGGGAATAAAGATACACATCACACACAAAGAACCGATCGTAGAGGTTTCATGAACCGACCATCATGGTTCAAACCAACACAACCGCGAACTACCACCATGAGCAACAGGGACACCCTCTACGAGTCCCTTGTGGCACCATAACACCTCAACCCTTTACGCCAACATATACTCGAGACAAGCCGCGTGTACGGGTCGTTGCTCTAGGATCGAACACGTCAAGGCGTCAGCACTGCGCTCGATCGAGACCAGTCCAAAAACGGGAAAGGAGAGGCTGATGCCAAACAGATCCAAGTGACTCTGACAGTAGTGTAGAGCGGCAACGCCACAAGGCTGAGCCAACATCAACGCAGAACGTGAATCGTCCTCGAAAATAAATCCCCTCCCGAAAAGTGCCTGAAAAAAAGGCAAAAAGGCAATACTCACAACGACAAACACAGCCTCGGCTTCGTGCATCCCCGCAGCCCGCTCGATGAGCGTCCCGATATCCGGCCGACCGTATTCACCCGTGTCGTGCAGGATCAGCTTGTGGGATGGTATATTTGACGTAACCGCTGCCCAGACTGTTTCTCCATAGGTCTTGCGGTGGTTCTGTTGAGTGGCGGTGGTTGGCAAAAAAGGGTGGCAAGAATTTGTCCAAAAAAAGGTCGTGATGGGGATAGGGGTGATTGAATTGGGCGGCGCGATTGAATGTATTAGTTGGAAATACCCAAAAACATGGCGAAGAAGAAAATAACAAATCGGTCAGTGTCCTAAAGAAAGCAACTAAGAGGCTAACCTTGGCGATCCAAATGAGAAAGATGTCGCTGGTGGCGTGCTGTATGTGCGGCAAAGCAGGTGCGATACCAGCTCCGGTGCAAATAGTGACAACTATCCAGGCTGCATGAGCTCCCACCCAAGTCAACGCCGAAATTAAAACTTACCCTTTTTGTACGACCGATGCATATACATAAATCCGGGTGCCTGCACCCCACGAATCCACATCCTGCCCGGACCTTGTCTGTCCAACGTATCGTGGATCAACTTGGAAGTCCAGTCCCCGGCTTTCGCAACAATCAACGAAAACTCGTTCTTCTGAGAGTCCGCCATGGCGACGCTAAACGCGTGCCACTCTCTCCCATCTCGGCTGATGCGTGCAAATGTACCGGTGCGCATGGTGGGTGAGCCAGGAAAAGTGAGAATGGCGACGGACCGGTTGGCGCGAATCGAGATGCGGGGCTTGCGGACCGTGAACCAGACGTAGAAGATGCTGATGACTGAGATCAAAGTAAGGTACGGCAGGGATGTTTGGAAGAGTTGAATAGGGGAGGCGAGGGTGAGTGATTTAAGGGTGAGATGAGCGACCAAGTCGGCGACGACGAACCATCCGACGTATCGGTGGGTGTATTCCCAGATGTTATGGTACCGCTCGCGTATAGGTCGAAGAGCGAAGAATATGATAATGGTGATACCAATAGGAAGGATTAATGCTGTAGCCAATAGGGCAATCTGCAGGGTTGAAGACAGGTCGGCTTCCAGTCCGACTTCCACTACATACAAAATAATCCACCTAAGCACCCAAAAGGAGAAAATGTGTCAGCGCCAGGATAGATAAGAATGGTGGGCGGACCCTATCACTCACACGAAAGTCGCGAGTGCACATCCTACATGAAGACCCCCAACGGAGTGCAACATGCGGTGTGCATAGAATCTCCTGAATGGAAACATACTGGCGAGCCAATAGAAACAGCAGAGTATCAGTTCATTGCGAACCAAGACCGCGAGGGCCATATTCCCCAAGGCGACTTGGGCCATCCAACTCGTCCGGGCCGGAGATCGGTCCAGTCGGGCGACACGCAAAACGAATGGAAGGTTTCCTAAGATGGTCAAGAGCCACCACAGCTGATGGGCCCTGTGTGATATGAAATTTGATCGACAGAACGGTTTAGAGCACGTATGGGGAATACAGGGGGTTGACGCACCAGACCATAGAAAAGAGCCACCATTTTCGTTGTCGGTGGTAGTGCTCCTCGACTGGTTGGAGGATGGCAAGGTCTTGCTCTAGCGCGTCCCTCAGATTGTCCTCGCTGGAGAACGAGTGTTTTTCGATGTCGGCATGGTTGAAGGCGGGGGTGAGGGGTGTTTGGGAGTTGATGGAGCCAATGGAGTCGATGGAGGTGCGGGACGAGTGCCCAGAGATGGACTGGGAGAGCTGGACGTCCGACTCATTCTGAAAATGTACTGGAGCGCGGGGGAAGGAGGTCTGATGCCAGACGCGACGGCCACGGCGTCCTCGTCCCGACGAGGAGGAGCAAGCGAATGAACTGAGTCTGGTAGCCCAGACCGCATGGTGTGGTATATACAGTAAGACCTCTTGATTTGAAACCCCTGGTTTTGAAAAGGCACTATAATGACGTGTTATGAATGGTGGCAAAATGCGGGGACTCTATTAGACAGGGACACAGTCTTGGTTCACACAAGTGGCCCATACGAAAACGACGCTATATTCTTTGACGTGCTTCTTTACCACGTCATTTCAGATCAAGAGGTTCTACTGTATATGCCGTGTGCTGGGGAAGGAGCGTGGATAGGCAGGGTCGTTGTCGTTCGAAACAGGATCCAACCTGGCGTTTGGGCCCAGTGACGAGCGCTTGTGGGCCAAATAGCATTTGGCCATCCGTCGCACAAACAAGCCGTCAAGTTGGTCTCAACTAGTGGATTAGATACCCCATTTCGCGGGTTCAGCGTCAGAAACTGGAGTCCATAAAACGCCGATCAGGTCCGTCCTATGACCCGCGGTGCCGCCTTGTGAGGGCCAGGTCCACTCTTGGGCAGGGGAGACGCTAGCACGTTGTTGTCCCACGCGTTGGATTGCCGGGCCCGCTCGGCCTCTGGATACAAAAATGTATCAAGTATGTTGCGTGAAAAATGGCCCATCGTTGCATTGAGCAGGTAGCAGTGTTAACAAACAGTAGCGCCACGCGGTGTTGCTGATTGCACCGCAACGATCGTGTGAATGTTCTGATATACCAGACAATCATCTTATTCGAGAATCGGCTGGGACACTCTAATAACCAAGCATTTCGCTTTCTTCTCTGCTAACTTCCCCTTGCTTGCTAAGGTCATTCCCCCCCATGAATGTAACTCGAAAACGTGAGGGGTCCAGGGGTCCTAATTTGTAATCACGCGCTGGATGTTGAATCTCTCCACATGCACAGATTGTCGTGCTTACGCGTTCTTACAAACTTCATTTCATATCAAACCACCAGCGTGCCACGACGATAGCCACTTACCATAGTTTTATTTAACCATGAGTACTTCGGCAAGCAAGGTGAACTGCCCTAGCACGAACATTTCAATTCTCCTCCGACATCTTTTATCCGAGCATCTCGTCAGATCACGACGTCATTTTGGGGGAAATTGGTTTGTCCGTAGGGTTTAGCCAATGTTCGCCCGCGCGCTACGCCTCTCAGCCTCCGAGGCCCAGTCAGGCGAACTTGAACATCGCCTTCCTCTACCGCCTCGGGCCAGAACCTTCCAGTCCAGATCTGCAACCCCAAGCATTTCAAGTTTAGCCCCACTCCTCAATTGACCAGTCATTCGGCCAGCGAATGACTTTTCGTGACTTCGTGACCCTAACAAGAAGTTGATTCTCCATTTCCAAACACGCGGAGCGCCGAACGGTGTATTCTGACCATAGAAACGGCCTCCCTCATTCTATTTAGTAGAACTTACCAATTTGGATAAACCAAGTTTTGCACACCCTTCAGCGAATAATGGGCACAACACAGCCCGGTGTTTGAAAAAAATATAACACATCGGTTTTTGGTCGCGGCGTTAGATACGCTTGACCCCCGTCCTATTTCGTCTTCCTCTCTTCTCATTCTTCTCGGGGCTTTTTCGCTTTTTCGCTGGCTGACTTGCTTCGAGATCTAAATACCTTGCTTCGCGTCTTCAACTTCACTTCTGGTGACACATGCCATACAATCGAGTTGACGAGTAGCGCGGGAATGGTTCTTTCTCAGTTGTATATGTTTTTTTCGTGCCTTCTGCCACTCGAGATGCGTGCTGGCAGTTTCTTCTGTTGCTGGCCGCTCTTGACTAGGGGTAGAATATGCCGAGGGTGCCTTGGCGCACCGTGCATCTGTTGATCATATATCACAGCGAGAAGTTATGTCCAGGCATTTGATTGACAAACCTGGGGCTTCAGATGAGATAATTTAGTCTTACATATCCGAGACGGGTATAAACATCACCAAAGAAACACCCCCTCTAAAGGGCGCCGAATGACCCGTATATCGTTCATAGACGACCGACATTAGGATGCACGTCGTATGGAAGGAGCCAGCTTGCGAGCTTAAAACGAGCTCGGACGTCAGGGGGGCGTAGGCTCGTCTGGCGGGCAGCGAGGAGCTGGTGGATCTCTAGGGGTGGTTGGCTTGAAGCGCAGTAGATTCTGAGGCTCCTATTTCCTTCCCTCCACACCGTTGTATAGTCTACATAAGCCTCGGACTTGACAGAAGTATAAACTAGATGTAAAAAATCACTAAAGACTTATTGAGGCAATTGAACACTACAGCTAACCTTGAGACTCACTGGATCCACCGATTGATAGAGGACGAAGATAAATTTGGCTGCTACCTGTGCCAGCATCGTGAAGCGCTATCCGCTGTCTCATTTTCACTCAAGAGGGAATAGACGATAAACCCCGGCGTGGGTCCGGCTCGCCGTACAACACTTGCAAGATTTATGATGCAATCAATTTGGGAGGACGGTATCTTCAGACATTGCCAACTTTCATCTGACCCCCGAAAATCTAGTTAACACGTGATAATGCCCCACGCTCAAAGTATGCTTATCGGCACTCACTA